>QLSR01000126.1:684509-819740 GCA_031780015.1 Citrullus colocynthis | reverse complement strand
AATCTCAGCGCCTAGTTACCACAAATCCCTACGTTCGACCCTGGACTCACCAGGATACCTATAAATACTTATACTTGGGGTCTTTATAGGAAGACTTGCTTAAGCATGAGCACATTTAGAGTAATTCTCGATGCATCCTTGTACAGAAATGTTAAAATCTATTTTGTGCAACAAGCTAAGAAACACTTAAGTCAAATAAGAAATAGCTACGAACAAGTTTTTGGCGCTGTTGCCGGGGATTTGAATTGATAATTTAGGTCTTGATATTATTTCTTGATTTATGCAGAAAATCTCAATCTTGGGCTGTACTGAGCGTTTAGCCGAAGACGTATCTGACAGTTTATGAACAAAGAGCAGCCTGTGTTCATTTCTGACCCTGAGATCGAGAGAACCTTTCGGAAAAGAAATAAGACATTTCAAAGGCGGCGACAACTTTACAGAGAGAAAAAGATGCAAAATCAAGCAAACAACACCACCAGCCTTTGAGAGCTAACAATGAGGCTGACAGACGAGAACAAGCAGTAAACTATGCGTTAGCCGGAGCACAACTTCAAGCTCAGCAGATTGATCAACAAACTCATCCCATGTTATTGGCACATGATCGAAATCGTCCAATCAGGGATTATGCGTCGCCCATCTTGTATAATTTTTCACTTGGAATTATGCGACCCGAGTCCCAAGGATCAAGATTTGAAATGAAGCCAGTCATGCTTCAAATGCTGCAAACACCAGGACAGTTTGGGGGATCACCTGGTGAGGACCCTCATGCTCACCTAAAGAGCTTCATTGAAATCTGCAATACTTTCGCCATCCCAAACATAAGTGCAGATGACATTCGATTAACGCTGTTCCCATTCTCCCTCAGAGATGAGGCGAGACAGTGGGCATATTCCTTGGAACCAGGCGAGATCACCACCTGGAACCAAATGATAGAGAAGTTCATGAAAAAGTTTTCCCACCAACGGAGAATGCTCGAAGAAGAAGAGACATAGCCAATTTCCAACAAAAAGACAGAGAAACCCTGAGCGATGCTTGGACAATATTCAAGAGGTTGGTGAGAAATTGCCCGCATAATGGTTTCCTTGACTGTGTTCAGATGGAGATATTCTATGATGGATTGACCGAGGCCTCTTAGACCGCTGCAAATGCTGCCTCAGCAGGAGGATTACTGGATAAAACTTATACTGAGGCCAAGGAAATTCTAGACAGAATATCAAGAAATCACGAGGATTGGGAGGACCATGGATATAGCCGATCTGGCTGCAGGCAAAACCATGCGTCAGGAGCACCTGAGCATAATAGTGTTGCTGCATTGCAAGCTCAAATCACCACCATGACTAACCTATTACAGATTATGGCCCTGAATCAGTCGAATACAGGAGGCGGCGGCCAAGTGAATGCAGTAAATCAAATGAACGCTGCAGGATGCGTGGAATGCGGGGAGCCGCATGCGTATGAAGTATGCCCACAGAACCCTCAGTCTATGTGTTTAATACATAACAACCCTTATTCCGATACCTACAACCCTGGCTGGAGGAATCATCCGAATTTCTGATGGGGTGGTAATTGCCAGCCTGAGCAGCAAGGTGCCCCGATGCACGAAAGAGGAGGATCATTTGGATTCTCCCATGGACATGAGAGGCAAAATTCACATCAGTCAACGCCTGGTCCATCATCATCCATGGAAGCTCTTCTAAAGGAATATATGCAGAAGAATGATGCCTTGTTACAAACCAGGCGTCATCCATCCAGAATTTAGAGCTTCAAATTGGCCAGATCGCCGGAGAATTGAAGATGGGGCAAAAAGGCTCTCTTCCGAGCAACACCGAAGCCCCACGCGGTACGGGCAGTTCAGGGAAAGAACAGTGTCAAGCTGTGACACTGCGAAGTGGAAGAACAATGAATGAACTTCCCCACACAGAGAACTCTCAACCAACAATTCATCATTCCAACCTCACAACTAAATTTGACCAATCAACGCAACAAAAACAAGCTGACATGCAAAGAAGTTCATCAGGAAAAGACGCATCAACAAGCATGTCAGCTGAGCTGCAAATGCCTCCTTATCCTCAGCGGCTAAGAAGGAAGAAAAACAATGAGAGGCAGTTCAAATAATTCCTAGATGTACTCAAACAATTGCACATCAACATCCCGCTTGTGGAAGCATTGGAACAAATACCTACCTATGCTAAATTCTTCAAGGACATACTGTCTAAAAAGAGAGGAATGGGTGAACATGAGACCATAGCTCTAACGCAGGAGTGCAGTGACATGGTCTGGGAACGCGTCCCCACAAAGATGAAAGACCCAGGGAGCTTCACCATTCCTTGTTCTATTGGAGGAATTCACATAGGAAAAGCGTTGTGTGATCTAGGGGCTAGCATTAACCTTATGCCCCTGTCAATATTCAACAAGTTGGGGATCGCATCACAGCCAACAACAGTTACTCTACAGTTGGCGGATCGATCCGTAGTGTATCCTAAAGGAAGCATTGAGGATGTGTTAGTAAAGGTCGACAAGTTTATTCTCCCCGCAGACTTCATTATCCTGGATTATGAAGCAGACAAGGACGTCCCAATCATACTTGGACGCCCGTTTCTGTCAACGGGTCGTACGCTCATTGACGTCAACAAGGGGGAAATTATCATGAGAGTTAATGATCAGGAAGTGATATTCAACGTCTTTAAGGCGTTAGAATATCCAGGGGAACAGGAAACTTGCCAGAACCTCGACGCCATACCAACGCATGAAAGGTGGCTTGAGAAAATGATGAGTCCCACGAAAGGTGGCTTGAAGAAAATGATGAAACTATCGCAAATCTGGACGTGCAGCAGCCTGAACAATGCTGTGCTTTGGTCCATTCTGCTTTTGAAACCTTGACTTCGAATCGAATCAACCAACAAACAAAACCATTTCTGGAAGAAGCGCCAGAAATCGAGTTAAAAGTGTTGCCAGCTCACCTTAAGTATGCTTACTTAGGAGAAGGTAACTCTCTTCCAGTTATTATTTCAGCTGCTTTATCCCCTAGTCAAGAATCAGCATTGTTATTCATTCTGAAAAAGCACATTCGAGCTGTCGGATGGACGTTGGCTGATATCAAGGGGATCAGCCCCACATACTGTATGCATAAAATTCGTTTAGAAGAAGGAAAAGACGGATCTATCGAGGCCCAAAGATGGCTCAATCCAGCAATGAAAGATGTTGTCAAGAAAGAAGTGCTTAAATGGTTGGACGCAGGCATCATCTTCCCTATTTCTGATAGTAAATGGGCAAGTCCTGTCCAATGTGTTCCCAAAAAGGGAGGTATGACTGTAGTCCTAAATAAGAATAACGAATTGATCCCACCCCGCACTGTCACGGGGTGGAGAATTTGCATGGACTACAGGAAGCTCAATGCGGCGACAAAGAAGGATCATTTCCCGTTACCCTTCATTGACCAAATGTTAGATAGACTTGGGGGAAATGAATTCTTCTGCTTCTTGGATGGCTATTCAGGCTACAACAAGATCATGATTGCTCCAGAAGACCAAGAGAAGACCACATTTACATGTCCTTATGGTACATTTGCATTTCGACGCATGCCATTTAGACTATGTAACGCCCCAGGCACCTTTCAGAGGTGTATGATGGCAATCTTCTTTGAATTTCTAGAAGAATCTGTGGAGATATTCATGGATGATTTTTCGGTCTTCGAAAATCCGTTTGAAGCATGTTTAGCCAATTTGGAGAAAGTACTGAAAAGATGCGAGGACACCAACCTAGTGCTTAATTGGGAAAAATGTCACTTCATGGTAACTGAAGGAATTGTCCTCGGTCACAAGATATCCAAGAAGGGCCTGGAAGTTGATCAGGCCAAAATTGAAGCTATAGAAAAACTCCCACAGCCTACAAACATAAAGACGCTTCGCAGCTTCTTGGGACATGCAGGCTTTTATAGGAGGTTCGTCAAGGACTTCTCAAAAATTGCACGCCCTTTAAGCTCATTGCTGGAGTAGAATCGACCCTACATTTTTAATGAAGAATGTCTCAAGGCATTTGAGACGCTGAAAGCAGCACTAGTGTCATCACCAATTTTAATTGCTCCAGATTGGTCGCAGTCATTCGAACTAACGTGCGATGCCAGCGACTATGCGATAGGCGCTGTGTTAGTTCAACGCAGAGACAGAATGCTGCACCCCATAGCCTATGCCAGCAAAACTTTTAATGCAGCCTAAGCGAATTATACCATTACAGAGAAAGAGTTGTTAGCAGTAGTGTTCGCTGTTGAGAAATTCAGAGCATATCTTCTAGGGTCAAAAGTCATCATCCATACTGACCATTCAGCTATTCGATACTTGATGACTAAAAAAGATGCCAAGCCGAGGCTCATCCGATGGGTTCTGCTTCTTCAAGAGTTTGACGCTGAAATAATTGATCGTAAAGGTACAGAGAACAACGTAGCAGATCATCTCTCCNACTCTCTTCCAGTTATTATTTCAGCTGCTTTATCCCCTAGTCAAGAATCAGCATTGTTATTCATTCTGAAAAAGCACATTCGAGCTGTCGGATGGACGTTGGCTGATATCAAGGGGATCAGCCCCACATACTGTATGCATAAAATTCGTTTAGAAGAAGGAAAAGACGGATCTATCGAGGCCCAAAGATGGCTCAATCCAGCAATGAAAGATGTTGTCAAGAAAGAAGTGCTTAAATGGTTGGACGCAGGCATCATCTTCCCTATTTCTGATAGTAAATGGGCAAGTCCTGTCCAATGTGTTCCCAAAAAGGGAGGTATGACTGTAGTCCTAAATAAGAATAACGAATTGATCCCACCCCGCACTGTCACGGGGTGGAGAATTTGCATGGACTACAGGAAGCTCAATGCGGCGACAAAGAAGGATCATTTCCCGTTACCCTTCATTGACCAAATGTTAGATAGACTTGGGGGAAATGAATTCTTCTGCTTCTTGGATGGCTATTCAGGCTACAACAAGATCATGATTGCTCCAGAAGACCAAGAGAAGACCACATTTACATGTCCTTATGGTACATTTGCATTTCGACGCATGCCATTTAGACTATGTAACGCCCCAGGCACCTTTCAGAGGTGTATGATGGCAATCTTCTTTGAATTTCTAGAAGAATCTGTGGAGATATTCATGGATGATTTTTCGGTCTTCGAAAATCCGTTTGAAGCATGTTTAGCCAATTTGGAGAAAGTACTGAAAAGATGCGAGGACACCAACCTAGTGCTTAATTGGGAAAAATGTCACTTCATGGTAACTGAAGGAATTGTCCTCGGTCACAAGATATCCAAGAAGGGCCTGGAAGTTGATCAGGCCAAAATTGAAGCTATAGAAAAACTCCCACAGCCTACAAACATAAAGACGCTTCGCAGCTTCTTGGGACATGCAGGCTTTTATAGGAGGTTCGTCAAGGACTTCTCAAAAATTGCACGCCCTTTAAGCTCATTGCTGGAGTAGAATCGACCCTACATTTTTAATGAAGAATGTCTCAAGGCATTTGAGACGCTGAAAGCAGCACTAGTGTCATCACCAATTTTAATTGCTCCAGATTGGTCGCAGTCATTCGAACTAACGTGCGATGCCAGCGACTATGCGATAGGCGCTGTGTTAGTTCAACGCAGAGACAGAATGCTGCACCCCATAGCCTATGCCAGCAAAACTTTTAATGCAGCCTAAGCGAATTATACCATTACAGAGAAAGAGTTGTTAGCAGTAGTGTTCGCTGTTGAGAAATTCAGAGCATATCTTCTAGGGTCAAAAGTCATCATCCATACTGACCATTCAGCTATTCGATACTTGATGACTAAAAAAGATGCCAAGCCGAGGCTCATCCGATGGGTTCTGCTTCTTCAAGAGTTTGACGCTGAAATAATTGATCGTAAAGGTACAGAGAACAACGTAGCAGATCATCTCTCCAGACTCGAAAATATGGAACACGATCGTAAACAGTTGGAAGTCAACACAAGCTTTCCAGATGAAGCTGTATTGAAAGTCACCGAGTCCGCGCCGTGGTATGCAGACATTGTCAACTTCTTAGTGTGCAATCAATTTCCCGAAGACTTCAACGCACAGCAGAAGAAGAAGTTGATGCATGATGCGAAGTTCTATTATTGGGACGAACCCCAACTCTACAAAAGGGGGCCGGATCACATCTTCAGGCTCTGTGTCCCAGAGACTTCATATCAACGCATCCTATCTCAATGTCATGACTCCCTTTATGGAGGACATTTTGGAGGACAGCGAACTGTAGCCAAGGTCCTACAAAGCGGATACTTCTGGCCAACCCTTTTCAGAGATGCCAGGGACTATGCGATCAAATGCGATAGATGTCAACGCATCAGAAATATTTCGAGTCGGAACGAAATGCCACTTACCTCTATCTTAGAAGTTGAACTCTTTGACGTTTGGGGTATTGATTTTATGGGCCCATTTTCGCCATCAAACGGCCACAACTATATATTAGTAGCTGTGGATTATGTATCAAAATGGGTCGAAGCAATCTCATGCGCTAAGAATGACGCGACGACAGTCTCAAGTTTTCTTTAGAAGAATAGATTCACGAGATTTGGAACGCCGAGAGCCCTTATTAGTGATGAAGGTACGCATTTCATTAACAAAATCATTTCCAACTTGCTAATAAAATACAATGTGCAGCACAGGGTGGCAACTGCATACCACCCACAGACAAATGGACAAGCAGAAATTTCCAATAGAAAATTGAAAACTATTTTAGAAAAGGAAGTTAACTCTTCTCGAAAAGACTGGGGGTCCAAATTAAACGAGGCATTATGGGCATATCGTACAGCATTCAAAACGCCTATCCGAATGTCACCGTACACGCTGGTCTTTGGAAAGGCCTGCCATTTGCCGTTGGAGCTGGAACATAAAGCATTGTGGGCTGCCAAGAGATTGAGCATGGACCTAAAAGCAGCTGGAGAAGCGCGTCAGCTTCAACTGAATGAACTGGAGGAATGGAGACTGCAGGCCTATGAGAACGCAAAGATATACAAAAGGTCCTCCTTTTTAACTCTAGACTGCGTTTATTTCTAGGAAAATCAAAAACAAGATGGTCTGGTCCCTTCGTGATTAAGGAACTCTTTCCTCATGGTGTCGTAGAGCTAATGAATGAAGACGACACCAACGCATTCAAAGTTAATGGTCAACGCGTGAAACCATATTATGGAGATGGCTTGGAATGCGACAAAGTAACCGTTGACCTAGCAAAGATCGAATGAGGAAAAGATGGACATGCCCTGCGTTGGCAACGAACACTCATATTCCAGGGGTGCGCCTTAACTCTTTGTATATTACCACATTGTTTTATCTGATTTTCATTTTTGTTCATCTCTAATCTATTTTGATTTACTTTATTTTTAGTTTTTATTTATTTTATTTTATTTTATTTTGTTGCTTTAAAAAAAAAAAAAAATTTGTTTGGCGCTATCTATTATATTGCGTTGAGTGAGCTGAACTCTATTTCAAGGCGTCGACATCGAAGACGACACGATACAATTAACTCGACGCCTAGAGGGGAATCTGAAGCGATTCTGCCAAATTGCTCAGATCAAGAATTCGAAAAGGCTGACGGCGCTTAAGTCGGCTGATATCGACGGATGTCAGACCATTTAATGCGGCTATGATGCCCCTAACGCATCGAGCCGATAACCCACGCGCTCCGCCTTCTAAACCCTCACCCCTTTTCTAGGTTACGCTTCCATATCTCTCAGTTTTCAAATTACCGGCGCGAGTTCCGGCGATTTCCGTTTCCAGATTCACCCATTTTTCTCTCTTTTCACCTATACCATCTCTATGGCTTCCCAACGACCTGTTTCCTCCAAAAGCCCTAAACCTATGGCCTCATCATCGAGGTAGGATAGTCGAAATCCGTCCACTACCTCCATATCTTTAGCTTGCATGACTTTGTCTAACAAACACAAGTAGTAAGCATAACTATCGAGCTTGAGAGAGTGGATAGTTAATCTTTAGCATTTATTAAGACTAGATGAGTTTCAGAGATGTAGTTCATCTTTTGCCAACGCAAACTTACCATGCGTTTTAGAAATAAGATTAATGTGGCGTCGAAACATCGAGAGATGGATTCACAATTGCAGTTTGTAGGTATGAAGTTGTACTCAGAAGGTTTAGGTAACAACTAACTTTTGCATTAACTCCTATCGCATGGTTCCATTCATTCTCAACGCATGCAATCTGACACTAAATGACATATGACTAACTTTCACCGCGTCCACCTCATTATTAGTAGTAGGAAATTCTTTTTATTCTTAATGTATAGTTTTACACAACAAACAATTGCATATATTACATGTATAGTTCACCGCATAGTCAGGCTTATAATCTCACCGCCTAGTTATCACAAATCCCTGCGTTCGACCCTGGATTCACCAGGATACCTATAAATACTTATACTTGGGGTCTTTATAGGAAAACTTGCTTAAGCATGAGCACATTTAGAGTAATTCTCAACGCATCCTTGTACAGAAATGTTAAAATCTATTTTGTGCAATAAGCTAAGAAACACTTAATTCAAATAAGAAATAGCTATGAACAATTAGCGATGAAGGTACGCATTTTATTAATAAAATCATTTCCAATTTGCTAATAAAATACAATGTACATCACAAGGTGGCAACCGCATACCACCCGCAGACAAATGGGCAAACAGAAATTTCCAATAGAAAGTCCACCACACCTGAACTCATCGCCATTGTTCGCCCCAACAGTCCTAAGTTGGAAGCGACCTCATCCCCATCTCCGCCACGCTCCAGGGACCTGTCTGAAGCTCAAATGGTGGGAAGGAATGACGAATCCACCGTCTTCGGAGATATTCTAGACTCCATCGATGAAGAAGACGATGACTGGTTGGACGGGTTGGTCGACCGGAGGATGACGAATGAATCACATGGGTCAGTCCCTGCGATGAGTGGTCTTGAGGAGTCGGACTCTGATGAAAGACCTATTAGAAAGGTAATAGTGGCAGTGGAAAAGAAGAAATCCGCCAAAGAAAAGAAAATCAGGCCAATAAGGGCCAGGGAAGAAGCCGAGGAAGATGTCCCTCCGCTAAGAAGGAAAAATGAGAAAGTAAAGGACGCGGGGACATCCGAGGCCATCGCATCATCGGTCGCCGCATCATCTGTCAAGCGGTTAGCAGCGAAAGTGGCAGAGAAGTCCAAAAAGCTGAAAGACGACATCCAAAAGATGAAAGCAAGGACAGAGTCGTTTCGAAGAAAAGAAAAGAGGAAATTGCGGCTGGCGAACAAGCTGTTGAAAAGGCAGCCAGAAAAGCCGAGTTTCTCCGTCGCATAGCAGAGATTGCGACGGAATTAGAAGTAGAGTTGGAAGTAAGTGATGCAGAGAAGGCACCCAAAGCTGAACGCATCAAGAAAAATATAAAAAAAGTAAGGGAGGAGAAGAAGAAAGAAAAAGAGGTAGCAATCACCAAAGAGAAGCTACCGGAGAAAAAGAAGAAGACAGGGGTGACTAAGGCACCTGGAGTTGTTATAAGGGACGTGGACGCAGGCAGAGCAAGGAGAACGCTTGCTAGTCCCATCAATAGGAATGAGAAGGGCAAAGGAAAACTGGTTGAGGAACCAACAAAGGAGGCGGCGAAGAGCCGAAAGAAACAATTCAGTGGGCTCTACACTGAAGTGGGATTTTTACCAGAGCCAATTGAGCTACCCACCTTCATCATACAA
Source organism: Citrullus colocynthis (assembly GCA_031780015.1). NCBI lineage: Eukaryota > Viridiplantae > Streptophyta > Magnoliopsida > Cucurbitales > Cucurbitaceae > Citrullus > Citrullus colocynthis. Next base: position 810,022 of record QLSR01000126.1, on the reverse strand, counting down.
GGAGTCGACGCATTGGGTTGGAGGCAATTTTATGAAAGTGGCCAAGTCATCCAACCCACCGCCGTAGAAGCATTTTACGAAGGAACAATTCACCGCAGGGCACACTTAGTCAAATTTGAAGATGAGGTGATTTCCTTCGAGCCTTAAGAGATCAACGCTTTGTTTGAGCTTCCCAACATCGCGGCGGCGGAAGGTAATAGAATAATGTCTACGCCTACAGGCGTCGAAATCAATGACGCCCTCAGAATCATCGCCTGACCGGGGTCAGAGTGGAACACTTCCCCAAAGGGCATTCAGTCATTGGCATCTAACTGCTTGATTTCCGAGGCCAACCTGTGGCTTTATTTCATCAAGCGGCCACTGCTCCCCACAACGCATGACGCCTCAATTTCAAGGGACCGTGCCATGGTCATTATTGCATCATGCGGGGAATTCAGCTGGACGTGGGACGCATCATTGCCCCACAGATTCGGGGGCTATTTTTCAAGCCAAGGGGTCAGCTATTCTTCCCCTTTCTTGTGACAAGACTGTGCGCCAACGCACAATTCATGGAGGATGCGCCAGTCAAAACAGTGAATGGAGTCCTTTCAGTGCAAAGTCTGAGATGGATATTGAAGGACTCACCGCAACTTCTTGACGCGGCTAACCCAAAGAAAAGCCGTCAATGTCACAAGAACCATTATCCCCCAACCTCAACCCAAGAAGAGGAAACCGGTTAAGAAGAATTTTGAGATTCAGGCGTTGAGCTCACAACCTAGTGAAGCCGAAGAAAATGTTCAGCTCGATGCCTATACCCAAGCTTTGACCATTTATACTCCTCCCATCGACCCAATCATTGAGGAGCCCTCTTCACCACCAACTTCCCCTTCTCCTTCCCCTAAAATCCAAAAAGAGCCACTCCACCTCCCTACCACCCAACGCGGCCTTCCAACGCCTCTTCAGCTTCCTATCGCAGACTTAAACGAAGAGACGAAGGAAGTGTCGCCGCCTTCTTCGCCCCATCTGGAGTTAACCCTCTCCCCGCCTCAATCATCCACCTTTCGAGAGGCAACTCCACCACCACCACCACACTTTGAGCCGACCCTGACTCTGGATCCTGAGGAGTCAGTGCTCTTTCACTTCTCACCGCCTAGCCATGAACCTCAATTTTCCAATCTTCCAACTCCACCAACTACAAACCTTCTGCCCGCCCAATATCTCAACCGCAGGCAGAAGCAACTACCAGCACGCATCATCAAGAGGAACCATATCACTTGTGGCACGCCTCTGCTCCGCTGCCATTTGTTGATTTAAATTTGGATGATTTGCTGCAGTACTTGGATGATGGGATCCTTCACCCTATCATGGGAGACCTAGATGAAATTCGGCGCAAGGAGATGGAAAGTCTCCAGCGGCAAGAAGAGTTGGCTCAACAAGTTTCACAATTGGGTCAGCAAGTGACTCAGATGGCGCAGCAACAATCGGAGCTTTGGAATTTTGTTCAACGCCAAGCTCAGCGACAAGATGAACAATTCAGCACTTTGATGAATTATATCTATGAAGTGTTCGTCCAACGTATCCCAGCGTCAGTTATTCCTCCTTCCCTTCAGCAACCCCTTCAGTTCAACGATCCAAATCCTCCCCCTACGGACAACAATGACAACGCCCCTGAGAGAACTTAAATTTGGGGGTGTTCTTTTGGTTTATTTTTCCCCTTCTTTTCTTACGTGTATTCCTTTGAATTTTTTTTGTAATTAGTACAACGCATAGTACATTTGCATCAATGCCATATCTTCATGAATCTTGTTCCCTTGAGCTTGTACTGTCAACTATTTCTTGCTTTATTATTTTCTTCGCCTTTACCTTTTCTTCAAAGATTTCAAAAGAAAAAGATTGATGCTCAATTTTCAAAATTCTTAGACATATTCAGAAAGTTAGAAATTAACCTTCCTTTTGCAGAGGCATTAGAACAAATGTCTAAGTATGCCAAGTTCATGAAGGATGTATTGTCTAAGAAGAAAAGGTATGGAGATTATGAAATGGTTGCACTAACAGAGGAATGTAGTGCGACACTACAAAGGAAATTGCTTCCAAAACTAAAGGATCTAGGGAGTTTCTCTATCCCTTGTCATTTAGGCAATAATAAGGTTACTAAAGCACTTTGTGATCTTAGAGCTTCCATTAATTTAATGCCTTTATCAATGTTTAGGAAGCTCAATGGAGGAGAGGTGCAACCAATTACCATATCTTTGCTTTTGGCTAATCGATCACTTGTTCATCCCTGCGGCATTGTGGAAGACGTCTTGGTCAAGGTAGACAAGTTTATCTTCTCGGCGGACTTTGTGATATTAGACATGGAGGAAGATGCCGAAGTCCCCATAATCCTTGGGAGACCATTCTTAGCCACCAGAAGGGCCCTCATCGAAGTGCAAGATGGAAAGCTCACATTTCGCCTTAACAATGAGGAGGTAACATTCAACATTTATAAAACCCTTAAGCATCCGAATGTAGAAAGGTATGAGCATCATGAGTCAAGCACAAAGGTAACATCGCCTCTCTCTTCGAATAAAAACTCTATGCATGATAAGCCTCTTTTGAATGGTAAGACTAATTGTATGCTTGATGTTAAAGTAGAAAATTCTATGAAGCATGTTTCTAGTTGTGATAATTCTCCTAGTTCTTATTGCATGCCTGCCAAACCTATAATGAATTATGAACAAATTATGGAGAAGCATGATAAAAATGAAGTGGTGAGTCCAGAAAAATCTAAGCATGATGATTCTTTAACGAGTCTTTACTACATTAGAAAAGATGATATACAACTTGATAATGAATTGTTGACGTTAAATGCTAATGAATATGTTTGTGAGTGTCAATGTGGGCGAATACCAAACGTTCAAGGTGATCCAACGCATGGAAGGAAGAAACCACTTGGGGATCCGTCGTGACTCGCGAGCCCCGTCTAGCTCGAAGACGTTAAACCAAGCGCTTGTTGGGACGCAACCCACTTTTATTGCTTTCTCTACTTTTCTTTTTATTTTATTTTCAATAAATCATGGAGTCACTCATATGCTTTATCTCTTAGGAACTTGGTTTATCACACAAAGTACTCCTTACACCAAGCATGTTTGGTGGCTTCCCGCTAGCTCCTAGGCTTGCTCCTTCTTTGTTTGATGTTCTTATGCATTGGGGACAATATGATTCTAAGTTTGGGGTGGGAGGTGTCTCTCGTACATTTGTGTGTTTTCTTATCCTGCTATGCATGTTATTGAAGGTTTTAATGATCATATGCATGTTAATTTTGAAAAAAAAAAAAAAAAAAAAATTTGAAAATTTTTTAGCTTTCAAAGTTAATGGGAACGTTGTTTGTGGTTGTGTGCCTTGATGTTGATTGCCCATGATGAGATTCGAATTTGCATGATAGATGACTTATTGTGGAAATAGAATAGCACTATCTTGAGTTAAATTCATTTAAGTCCCTCTTAAAGTCTCTCATATTCTTGAGCACGTAGCCACTTTAATTATGAATCTTTAACTAAAAAAATGATTAAGTTGTGTGTATTTGGTTGTCTCTCCAAAAGGCCTCACCGGTTAAAGAGTGGAAATGCATGATAGCTTGTAATCTTAGACTAAGGAAAAATAAAAGAGTATACATGCCTTGAGAAAAGAACAAGTGTACACAAAATGTATGAGCTTTACTTGTCTATCTTTTTAAATGTTAAACTTATAATGAGTATGCATGGATAGGGGTAAAAAGAGCTGGCTTTGCTGTGATCAGAAGGATGCCTGGGAATTGGCTAGGTACGAGTCCCTACAGTGAATGTGTGAAAGCGAGTGCCTCTAGGTTGAATGCAAGTTTGGCCCCATGAAAAAAAAATATGATTGAAAGGCACCTTAGTGGACATATTACTCACTTGAAATGTATGAAAGCTTGAAGATTGGTGCATGAGCTAGAGTAGGGGAAAAACTAAAGAAACTCTCTTAAGTCCTAATTTGAGTTCTAGCATTTTAAATTGAAGGAGGCTTGCACACACAGACATGGGAGATTGATTTGGCCTTGAATGATTATAACAATATAGATATGCTTGCATGTTTCTACTTAAGCTCTAAATGCTATTCTCTGAGACATGAGTCAATTGTACACTTCTTCATCTAAACTCCCTATTATTTGATTCTATTCTTTGCTCGGGACTAGCAAATCTCTAAGTTTGGAGTGGTGATAAGCACTTGAAAAGTGTTTTCTATCCTCTCAAATTAAGGGAGTTTATACTAGATTTCACTTGTTTGCTAGTGGTTTTCAGGTTAAAATGAGGAAAATTAGAAGAAAAGACCAAAAGATCAAAACCCAGCAAGAATACGGCGAAAAAGAGAAGAAAAACTCAATATGACAAAAATTGGAGTAGAGTCATGGCGCTAAAACCCGAGAGCACATTATTCTGAACACAACCTTAGCTGCCGCGGAACTGTCTTCATTTCAAGAGCGCCGCGGCACTATGGACCAGTGTCGTGGCACCAGGTTTCCATAAATGAAAAATTGGTATTTTTGGTAAGTTTTTGGACGACTAACTCTATAAATTTGGGGATTTCCAGCAGCCCTAAGGAATCAATCTACCATCAATCTACAAACCAAAAGAGGCACAAGAAGGAGAGAATTGAGTGGGAGTTCATAAAAGAGTTCAAGGAGTGAGTTAGTTGCAAGGAATAGAAAAAGAGTTTGAGATAGTTGTGGTGCCTTTCGAATTCCGACGTGAGAGCCAAGGAGATCGTGACGGTGCTACCTCAATCAAGAGCCTCTTTTTAGTAGAGTTTCCCTTTCTTTACACTCTTTCTTTATTTATATTGTTTGAACATGTTGCTTCAAGCTATGAGTGGCTAAACTCTTTAGTTTTAGGGTTTTGATGAATTGTTTATGAATTCATGTTGATCTTTCATGGTTTTGTTGGAACGATTATGCTTTTTATTGTTATTGTGTTTAATTCTTGTGGATTGGCCATCTTCACATGTTAGGTTAGATGTATGATTGAGAGATTGTACGTTTAACTTGATCTATAACAATGAATTGTTGTTAATCTATCACGAGAGTAGTTAAGTTGACAATAAAAGTTGCTAAAGACTATTCTTAATGCCATGCAATTTGTATTGGTTTCAAGAGATTAGTAATTAATCGAGTTGCACGAGAAAGGGTTGTTTTTTAGATAAAATAACTTGGAATTAAGTTTCTAGATTTAGGCTTATGAATGACAATAAAATCCATGAAATCTATAATATTGCATGATGAAATAAACAAAGATTCATTACCCTAGAACTCTCTTTAACTCTTGTGTTTTTCACTTTATTACTTTCCTTATTTGGTCTATATTTTCCATAAATCACAAATTCAATTCCAATCCTCAAATAAAATTGATACAACTCTAGAATAGCTAAGTAACATAAACCTTCACAATTGGATCTCTAGTGGAATGATATTCGAACTTCACCGTCTTATATTATAACTTGACCGGTACACTTGCAGTTAACACTCAAAGTGCACATCACCTTGATCTGTACAAATATACCGATATGTTCATGAATGAATTCTCTAAAACTAATTTTATACATAAAGAATTGGTGGATAAACAAGTGGAATGATCATGCGGGATGGAAATGGATGAATTTGTCAAGTACAAACTATGTTCATATAGCATGCGTTGAGATGGAGGTGGAACCATAAGAAAAGTAAGGTTAAGATAACTCGGTTAGCATTTTCCTATGTGTTGCTTAAATAATTTTTCATGTTACAAAACTTGATATTTAAGAACGTATCTCTCGATGCTCTAACACCACATTAATCTTATCCCTAAGACGCATGGTGTGTTCTTCAGGCGAAAGTTGAAATTTATCTCTAAAGCCAATTCTTTTATTGTTAAATGTCTAAAATTAATCACATACTCTCTCAAGAAAATGATTATTCTTACGTAAACCTATTTGTTCGACAGATTTAGGCAAGTTTGAAGTACCCATTTAATCAAGATGAAAGCATACTTGGTAAAACTTTAAAATGCTAACTTTATACATTTAACCCACTAATCATTCAATATTAATGGTGTAAAGTGAGGATTAATGTCAATCAAACTTGTATTAAGAAAATAAAAAAATCTCTCGATTGTCATTAACACAATACAAGAAAGAAAGGTGAATATGATGAAGAAAGGGAAAGAAAAGTCATCAAGCCACCAATAGCAATGTCTTGCTTTTTGGAGGCTTGAGATGGTGACTATCCGATACATAATTTGTATAGAGGATGGATTCTCACTCTTTGAGAGGCGACTCTTAAAAACTATCAGAATCTCCTCACAGAAGAGCTCAAAATGGAGGGTGACTATGGAGATTGAAGGAGAATTTGCGCATAGCTTTCACCACTGTGTATTTTTCTCTCTGTCTTGAACATGAAGTGCAATGGGCTATTTATAGGCGACTGAAAAGGTGATCTCATGATGAGCTAACAACACCTTTGCATTAAATTCATGCCCTGTTGTGCAGACTTCTTCACGTCTTCGGTTCATTGGATCTGTCATGATCTGGTAAAGTCAGTTGTCCACTTGCATATTGACATAACAGCTGCCGCCTAGGCGTCTGATTCACTTTTTCTTTTCGACGCATGGTGGTCGACATGTTGATCTTCAAACGTTGTGACCTCAATGATTTTGGCAGCATCCTTTCCTTTATACTTAGATTATGTTGGCTTCTTTTTAGCTTTATCCTGCGTTCAAAAAGATAAAAACTCATAGTTTCCAGGATAGATGCTTTAGTCATATTACATAATTCAAGTGCTAAAAATCCTGCGTTTATCATCAATATTACTCAAATTACTCCAAATAAGAATACAATAACTTGTAGTTAGCTTACTGTTCGTGGACTTAGTAAGAATTTTCATATTTAGGGCCAAGAATGCGTGGAAAGAGGTTGCTAGGAGTGAGTGAATGAGTTGTTCTTGGTAGCAAAGATGTGTCTTGGAATTAAGAGAGTAGGCATTGAGCCTGTGAAGGTTAGCCGATTATTGAAGTAGTGCTTGTAGAAGTAGCAAGTGTTGTCAAAGCCTTGAGAAGTTGAGCATTGAGACGAAGAAGTATGTGTAGAGGAGGCCTAATTCAAGTGGGCGTTGAGGACGTCTTAAGCCAAGTGCGTGTTGAGAAAGCAAAGGGCTTGTGGGCGTTGAAGAGCAAAGTAGGCGAGGAAGCTAGCAAAAGAACCTCTAACGGTTGAGCTAGGCATTGAAGAGATGGATCTTGAGGTAGGCGTCCAAGTTCTTCTCTAATTTTGGTTAATTGTGTTTATTTATTTAATTAAGGATAAGTAGGTGGCAAGCTAATATTAAGAGTGGGACATTAGGAAGCAGGAAGTGGCAAGTCCTCATGTTGCATGAAGCCGATTGAAGGGAGAATAAATAGAGGGTCGAAAGACGAGAAATGGTTTACAAAGCTGCTATCCAGCATTGGTGTCTACGTGCATGTAGCTGTGCAAGTGTGCGGAAGTTGTTGCACAAGGCAATTTCGTGCAGAGTTGTGGGCATGAGCTGCTTGGGTTGTGGGCAAGTGTAAGCTAAATTGCAAGCCTGGTTGCTATTCACTCTACTTAAGAAACTAGTTGACTCGATTTGGTGTTGGCGAGTTATTTCAAGTCTAATTTTGATCTAAGGATGTCAATGGTTTAAGATGAGATTAAAGAACTTAAAGAGAAGTCTAACAAAGGAAATAAATCTTATTTTCAGTATAACAAAAGTTGTTGAAGGTCTACAATCCATTTGGGATCCAATCAAAGGAGTGGTGACAATGTTTTCAAAAGAAAGATGATGTTTTACTTAATGCTTTCCTAAATAAATGTTTATCTTATAAACATGATTTATTTGTGAATTGCAAGTTTTCTAAGCATGCTTTACATATGTTTTAAAAGCTTGACAAGCATGTCTATCTAGCATGATGAAGTTCAATGATTTAAAGAAGTATCCATGTTTATGATTAATGTTTTATTGAATAATGTATATTTTCAAAGCATGCATGTCACACCCCAACCCAAGTTACCTACTTAACCTAGGTTAAGATGCTAGGATAGCAAACATTGACCCTTTTATAATATCTACTGTCGATTCTTACCACGATCCTAAATCAAACATGCATAGTTTAATTAATCTTTAATTACAAAATTTATGGTTTGTCTACATAATAGCATGCTCATAGCTTATATTGAATCCTAATTTAATAATGTTATAATAATACCATGTCCTGGCAGACCTCGACTTGGCAAAGCAACGGGAACTCGACTGCTACTTGAAAAGAAAACAAAAAAGAAAAGAATGAGCTTTGAAGCCTAACGAGTGGTTAACATATAACTAGGGTGCACACAACCCTTTTTCAAATATATCATAATAGAAAACATGAAAACATATGCAAATATAACTGGGGTTTATCTACTAAAACCTCCAATTTCTAGCTCAAACTGGTACCGTATTACTCTGTTGGGTCACTTCAGCATAGCAACTGATTTAGTCCCCTATGTGCACATAGTCTTACCTCTGAGAGATTAGAAGCTAAACCCATCGATCCTTTGACCATCCGATAAGAAATGCTTCCCACAGGATTAGGAACTAGGTTTCTAGCACCTCCTGACCATCTCGTAAGGTTTCATTCCCCGACATAGGCTCAGAACTAGATCTTTTCATCTTCTAACCATCACATGCCGTCATATGTATATTCATAAACTCATAAACACAACAATATAAATCGTAACTCTACAGAGTATCATACTACGTAAGGGAACAATTAAAAAACACTCATAGGTAATGGAGCTCTTTAAAGCCTTTTCCCCTACTCTGAATTCAAGTTGACTTGGTTTGGACTTTTCGGTTCTTTACCAAGCTTTTAGAACTAAGAAAACAACAACCAGAAGCCCTTCGAAGTCTTAGAAAACTTCCTGGAACACCTGAAAATACCCTCTTGGATGAAGGGTTCACTATCTGGACGCAAGGCAACACAATGTTGGACGCAGACAGCCTTTTGGACGCAAGGTTTTCTTCTATTGGACACCTGACTAACACTTTGGATGCCTAAAATGTTATTTGAACGCCTAGTTTCACTACTTGGATGCCTAGGTTTCCTTAGAAAAGCTCTCAACTTCTCTCAATTAAGCTTTCGAATGATTTTTTAGTGAGTATAGAAGTGATTCCTTGAGCCTATTTATCGAAGTTGGATGACAAGCCTTGTCATCCAACTTTACTCTGTTGTTTGACACTTAACCATATCCACGACTCCTTGTATAAGGAAGTGTGTGTTCTTTGATTTATTGAAAGAAATTAAAAATACAAAAAGTAAAGAGAAGGTTAAGCATCATACCTTTGCCAATCTATAATCTCCAATCGATAGTCTTCTCCTTGTAGTCTTCCATTTCTAAGAGATCTTCCTTGCTAATGACTCTGGCAAGGATTCGGTTTGTGGGAACTGCTTCTTTGAAAGAATTGGAAGAAGAATTTTCTTAGAATTTTTCTAAGAAAATTAGGAGAATTAGTAGAGGAAGATTTTTAGAGTAATCGTAGAAATTATTCTCTTAGAGAGTGTGTTCTATGAAGACTCCCAAGGGCCCTTATTTATAGAACTCTATGGGTTACTCTTAATCCTATTAGAATAAACCCTCTATGCAGAGATTTTAAATCAAATATTTAAGAATATCAAATATTAATAAATATCTACCAAAATAATATCTCATATTGAATGGTTTAAAATAGGGCTCTTTTCAAATATAGCAAAAGAAATCAATATATTTACAAATATAACAAAATGATAGATTGTGATAGACCGTGATAGATTGTGATAGACTATTATCTGTGCCAAAATGGTGTCACGATAGACACAGATAGTAGTCTATCGCGATCTATCACTATGTATTTTGCTATTAGTTGTAAATATTTTCAGCAGTTTTACCATTTAAGATAATTGCTCTTTAAAATATTTAAATCTTATTTAAATATTTATTTTGTGTAGAATCTTTGATTTGGATCTCATCCAAATTAAATAATTAATTATTTGAATCCAATGCAAATCAATTAATTAAGTCTCCCTCTATCTATTTTCTGCAGAATCTTTAATTTGAATCTCATCCAAATTAAATAATTAATTATTTGAATCCAATTCAAATTAATTAATTAAATCTCCCACTCTTTATTTATATGATTTTATCCAAATAAATAATTACTTATTTGAATCATATTCAAATAAATTAATTCTCCATATTATAAAGTTATAATTTGAATCACATTCAAATAAAATTTATAATAGATCATGCAATTAATTGTATCCAATACAATTAATATTTTCCCTAGTAAATTTGAACATTTCAAATTTTTCTTTCAACATAGTTGATCCTTGTTGGTCCGTAGTGCGCTAGCAAGGGGACCTTATGGACCTACAGATCAAAAGCTCCAACGATATAAGATTAATTGGCTAAACTCATTAATCACATTAATCAATATTCGTTAACTATGGGTAGACTCCACTAAAGACCCTCAACTGCACTCTTCTCACCGCAAATGTATTTCTGTGTCCATGGATATAGACCAATAATAGCAAATTAGTCCTTCATAAGTGTTTGTAACACTAGCTGGGTCAAATTACCATTTTACCCTAGGGTTACTTCTAAATCCTTAAGTACCAGTTCTCCTCTAATGAACAACCTGTTTATGGTCGAACCTTAAACAGAAACCCCTCTCAAGCAAGTAAGATGGTAGGGTTCTTTGTTCAAGTCTTGAAGACACCACTTAAGGGAACACTTATCTACTTACCCTAAAAATGGGAATGAGTGAACTCCATCTTGTATAATTACGTCCCCAACTCCCCACTCGGTTTTATCCCCAAGATGGTAGGCATATTGAGTTGGCAAATGACCACTCTCACCCATACAAATCAAAGGACAATCCCTTTTGGATAGGAGTTCATAATATACTCAGGATTAAAACTAAGTTGCCTAGGTCATCCTATTGAAACAGAAACCTACCTAGTCAATGGAGTTACGTCTAGTGATTACTATTTTGTGGTTCGGTCTTATGCAAACTCATTGCATAGGATACCCCCTCGCATGTCACCTACATGAGCGCATTAGATCATTGCTTTTGTATCAAATACAACGTGGGTCATATCTATAGTGTCACCAGGATAAGGTACCCAGCCTTATCCCTATACTATAGACCCTTTAGACTGTATCTTGAACATTGATCTCCATATGTCTCCACATATAGTTCAAGACGCATAAAACAGCCTAGGATGTTAGTTTTCTGGATTTAGGGTTATTAAGACAAAATAAACAAAAACAATCAATAACGCTTATTGAGGCAATATATCAATAACTCTTTATTAATGATTTAATTATGGTCAAATTATTACATTTACAATCTACGAGGGGCTTAAAACCCAATAGTTTTCACCATGCATCACCACACATTCGCCCACAACATGTCTTCTTGCATGTTTTCTTAGTCATGCATCAAGGCACCTCCTACTAGTGATGTGTTAAACTCATAGCATGCCACTTAGCACCTCTTTTCCATCTAACATGCGTCCAACTCTTACCAAAATAGGTCCATGATGCGTCCACTTCTCCTCTTACCATGCGTCTAACTTGTAGATTCCTAGGGTTGGTCCTCTTTTGCTATTTTTTTTTTTTTTCACTTTATTCAACCCTTAGCCAAGATTCTTTCCCTTTATGGAGTATATGTCCAACCTATCTCCATGGTTTAGCCAAATTTTCACTCAAGATGCCTTCTATGCATTGAACACACCCTTATTCCCTTGGACTTAGCCAAATTTCCATCCTTTAAGTCCTTCCAAGCATGTACTATGCGTTGACCCTTTGTACTTAGTGAAATTTTGCCCCCGATTATGGACTATGCATCCAACTCTCCCTTTATGGGCCTACATTTTCTGTCAACAATCTTGAGCACCTCAACACTTAGTCAAAATCCTCCTAAAGTCTTCCACCATACGGTAAACTCACACTCCATGTGTCCAACATGGTGACTTTTCCAAAAGAATGTGTGTTTTAATTTAAGGCTAACTTCCAAATATGCTACCAACTCAACCTTCTACAACACTTAACAAAATTTTCCTTCCCTTTAAGATACTATGTGTCGATACTATGCTTTCCAAGCATAGTTGTGACACTTAGAAAATTTCAGAACCTATTTGCCTCCTTGTCATCCAACACTTGAAAAATTGACCTACCATGGTTTCCTCGAAAACTCTTCTATGACTCAAGTTTACACAAACACTTCCTTCCCTACTTTGATTTCAACACATTGTACCCTATTTGAGCTAAAAATTTGGCTAACTCCACAAGCCTAGATTTTTTGCCTAAAAAGCTTTCTAACTTCACAGGCTTGTGCTCAACTTTTTCCTTATATTCTCATAATTCCTCTTCTCTTTGGCAAATTACTAGGTCAAGATTCCGGGTTTCACAATGTATGGTATCTAGAAATATATGTAAGGAACCCAATTGTAAGCACTGACTTGTAATACCAAGTGTTGGGGAGAGCAATGCGATTGAGGTTGTGCGTTACTAGAAGAAGAATAGCCGAGAAGTAGCCAAGAAGTAGAGTAGAATTTTAGTTAAGTGTTAGCCAAGACCATGTGTTGGTGAAAGTAGTGGGAAGTTGAATTATTTGAGAAACCATGCGTTATTGATTGAATCACGAAGGGTTGTGAGATGAAGTAGTCGTCGCATCGAAGGATAAGTGGTCATTGCCGGGAAAAGAATACGCCTGAACCATGCGTCGAAGTTACCATTCGTCGAAGACAGCCATGCGCTGAAGTCACATTGCGTCCAAGATAGAACGGTCTTGACGCGATGAAGCTAGTGATGTGAATGACTATGTTGTATGCGTCAGAGGTAAGGGGCGCCGAGAACACCATGCGCTGAGAATGGTTAGTATCTGAAGACGCTGAAGGAGAACCTAGACATGAGTGCCTTGCGTCGAAGAAAAGACCCGCGCCAGCTTACGCGTGAGGGGTATGTCGGCATTATCATCTTGGTACTTGTGAGGGATAAGTCGGCAGTATATATATAGGTGAGTTTAATTATTTTCAAACATTTTGAGAACTTAAGTCGGTTCCATCTTTCAGAGAAACCACCAGAGAAGGAAGAGGAAGGTGTTCTTATAGTTTTTGGGCGGAATTCTACCCGTTTTGGTGCTGAAATCCAAACTGGAACAGGAGACCAATTGCAGACGCACAGACTGAACAGTGGTTGATGTTTAGAGTAGAACGACTCAAGGAAGCCGAGTTTGAGGCTGAAATTTCAAGGTTAGTAAGTTAACATAATTCCTAACAAGTCTTATGAAGGATGGTTGAGCTGAAACCGAAGTTTATCACATGAATCTTTAGGTAAAAGCAGCAACTACAGAACTGCTATGCAATCCGGAGCAATGTGAAGTGATTTTGGCATAACTGAAGAATGGAAAAGAGTTAAGCCTTGAAATTTTGAGGTGAGCTGTAGGACTTAATTATTTACAAGTTTATAGAAGAGAAGAAGTCTTAATATGGGCTGGAAAGGCGTTTTTAGCAGGGATTAAATAGAAACATCAAAGCTGTAACAGTCAGCTTTGTTAAGGAGAAACTAAGGCTCAAGTGTTGATATAACAGCAAGTGAGCTGCACGTAAAGTGTTCTTGGAAATCAAGGTATAGCAGAAGGGTAAGGGACAACTCGTAGTTGTAGCTTTAGAGTTAAGGCTTGAGAATAAACTAATGAAAGCTTAACCGCATGATGTGCTACAAACACTGAGCATATGATAAGTTGTTTTTTATGTTCTTGTGAATGGAAAAGAAGTATAACAAGGGAAAATATCTATTTCAGGCCAAGAGGAAATAGGGAAGGCGTATAATCCACTCAAGGCCTAGGAAGAATTGTGAGTGACACTTCTTTTACTTTAAAACGATTTTGTTGAACATGATAGTTCGGTTTTCCAATGAAATGTGAATTTGTGATTAATTGCTTTATGAGGCATACGTTATGTTCTTAAAGCTATTGAAAAGCATGTTTATGGGATGTTATTGATATAATAATTGCCATGTATTCTTATGAACGATTTGTATACGAACGGTTTGTATGAAATGTTGTTTCTAAAAAGGAAAATGTTTTAGAGGAGGGTCAATTCTAGTAAGGCATGTGAGTTTCCCCGGGACCCAGTACTAGGGCAACCCGCCTATAAAATGTTTTAGAGGAGACTCAATGCTAATAAGGCATGTGAGTTTCCCCGGGACCCAATACTCAAGGACATGAGAAGGTACTTGGGCAACCCGCCATATTCCTATGTGCACATTGAGGTTATATGCTGGTGCGTTGAGTCTTGCTCCGCATCGAGCCCTATATGTTTTCGACGTTGGGGTGTTGAGTTTTGCTCCACTTCAACTAAGGGAAAAATATTGTATCTAAACTGTTTCCTTATGACTTGTTTAAAAATCATGTATGAATTGATAAGGGCAATTAAGCTGTTTTAACTAGTGTATTTAAAGTGATTGCATGTTTTATGTTGATGTTGAACTCAGTTTTACTACTGATGATTTCCGAACTAAAATAGTTTGTTAACATTGTTACTCACTAGGCCTTTAGCTCATGTTTTCAATGTTTTCTTTCCCCACCAGGTAGCAAGGACGGTTCTGGTGCTTTGCCTACTCCCACTCGCCCTGCTTAAGCTTCGAGTCTCCGGAAAATCTGACTTGTTGAAGTGTTATTTGTATGTTAAACTTTAATTAGGTGGCATGTAGATATGTATGTACAATTACCAGGGATTGGACTATGGGTTGTGTAAGGACATGTAAAAGAGTTGAGGAATTTCATTTTTGGCTTGTATATACTTTCCTATATGTTATGTTTAAAATGTCTTAGAATGTGGAGATTACATTGTGAACTGTTCAGAATGTGTGTGAAGGAACGGATGATATGCGTCACAAGAGGGGTGATGTATACTGTCCTCACATCTTCTTTCAGGTTGTGCAGGTAAACTTAGGAGGGGGTGTGACACCAATACTAAAGGACAATGAAAAGGTATTTGGGCAGCCGATATATGAGGTCTTTGGACCCATTTCCACACACAAGAAGGCTTTGGATCGTGTGTTAGAGTGCTAACCCTTTGAGGGTATTTCTATGTGCACATAAGAGAATGGTGATGCTGATTGTATTGAGATCACTCTACATTAGCTAAGGATTTTTTTCGACGTTGAGAGTATCGAGCTTATTCTACCTCAACTAAGGTTTAAAGGGTACAAATGATTGATGTTGGATGATGTTTCAGTAAACCACGTATTCCATGAGTTTCTTGCTATGGTTTTCTTTTGATAAATGATTATGACTCATGATGACTATGTTTATGGGTTTCTATTAGCAAAGTACTTCTTAAGTTAATTTAAGTACTCTGTCACTCGCTGGGCAACACAACTCATGATTATTCTTTTATTTTCTATCTTTCAAGTAGCGAATGAGTTCACAGTGCTTAGCCTACCCAACCTTATCTGCTTCTGCTACAATTCCTTGGGTTATCTAGTTTCTTGTATGATATGGATCCTAAGTTGAACATGTACATATATGTTAGAGATTTGTTGATTATCTTTATATTTTTTCTAAGGAGGTTTCTGGTGGTTTTCTCAGTTGTCACACATGGAGACTTATCATCTTCTCAAACATGTCTATTTCCTGCAGAATTTTCTTTCCTAATCTTGAATTTATATGCAGAATATTCTTTTTCCTAATCTGGGCAATCTGAGTAGAAGTATATTGATCGATATTTTTCTTTTTATGGTGGATCTTATTTTGGCAAAAACTGGGAAATATTTTTTTAGGAAATTCTTTCCTTATTTATTTACTTAAGGCAGGGTGTTATGGGTCTAGTCATTTGCATGATATCATAGAAGTTGTCTCAGTTATTGTTGTAACAAGCATTATTTCTACTGTTCAGGCTTTCTTATTTTGAAAAGTTGGCAGATTTTATATTTTGGATTCTTTCCTTCTTTATAGTCTACTGAATTCTTTGTGGGGATGTTTTCCTTTTCTAAAGAAATTATTTATTGAAGGTTTTGCGCCCTTGCTAGGATTGGCCGTCATTATTGAATATTTTGAACAATTGTTGTTCTGGGGTCCAGCCGCATTTTGTTCTTGGTGAGAAAGAGTTTTTGTTTTGGGTGGCCAATTTGTGCAACATAGTAATTTGATCTTTGCTCACTTCATATCCATTGTTTGAATCGTTCAAGAACATGAAGATTATTTCTGTCTTAGGGGGAGCATAAGACTTCATTCATCAAGAAGGATATCTCAAGCCTTAGTCCTAAGGTGTTGCAACTTGAGAAGAGAGTTCTCAAGACTTGAGAACCTAAGTTCTCATGTGAAGGGAGTTCCCTGAGTCACAAGGAAGATGCTGATAGGAGTCTCAAATACTATCGGAAGTCGAAGTGTTCATCACTAATATCATCGAACTTAGGGGAAGTCTAAGTAAAATTGAGAGGGAGTCTCACATCTAAGGGGAGCCTAGGTGCTTAGCAAGTTAAGCTCTGCAAGAGTTACTGTAGAAGTCGAAACTTTACAGATAAGTACTTTGTTATAAATGCTTAACTATTTAATATTAGTGGATTAATTTTCCTGGGCACACTGACCTAGACGTAGGTGGTTTATCGTCGAACTAGGTTACCAACTCTTGTGTGCAAATTCTCTTTTGCTTGTTGATAATTTTATTAGTTGTTATAGTGCTTGTCTGTGCTTTCTGTTTAACATCTGTATTTGAGTGATCAATCATCTTATAGCTTTTTCAATTGGTATTAGAGCAGGACACCTTTATTCAGGTGTGTCGATCCTGAACGAGATCAAAGAAGGTGGCTCTACCATTCGTCCTCCAGTTCTAGATGAAACAAACTATTCTTATTGGAAAGCTAGAATGATAGCTTTTGGAGTCCATTGACAGCAAAATGTGGAAGGCAATTGTGACTGGATGGACTCATCCAACTATCATAGGAGCAAACAAAAAGGAGATCTTAAAGCCTGAAATTTAGTGGACAGAAGCAGAAGATGAAGCTTCTTTGGGAAATTCTTGTGCATTGAATACTATCTTTAATACATGCATTTCTGCAAAGGATGTTTGGGATATTTTATCTGTTGCGCATGAAGGAACCTCAAAAGTTAAATTGTCAAGGCTGTAGTTGCTAACTTCAAAGTTCCAGAATTTTAAAATGCATGATGAAGAATCAGTAGCTGAATTCAATGTTCGACTGCTGGACATTGTAAATGAATCCTTTGCTCTAAGAGAGAAAATCTTAGAAAAAAAGACTTGTTCGAAAGGTGCTTAGGTCTTTACCTAAGAAATTTGAGATGAAAGTTATTGCAATAAAGGAAGCATAAGACATATCTAAGTTGAAAGTAGATAAATTATTTGGCTGCTTGCTCACTTTTGAGATGTTTTTGGATGGCAAACTCGATAAAACAAATAAGAACGTTGCCTTGCAGTCCTATCTAGTTGAAGAACATAATGATCTTGATGAAAAGTCTGAAGAATCTCTTGCAAATTCTATCTCATTATTGTCAAAACGTTTTAATCAAGCTCTTAAGCAATTTGGAAAGAGAACGAGCAACTTCAATCTGAGAATACTAGGGCTACTGGTGGCTCTTTTTCCACTAAATAGTTCAAGATGAGTAAGAAAGATGCTAACAAATTTGGACCTTTAGAGGGTAAAAAAGAACAAACTTCTAAATGTAGAGAATGTGAAGGCTATGGCCATCTTTAGGCTGAATGTCCCACTTTTCTGAAGTGACAGAATAAAAGTTATGTGTTAACAATGTCAGATGATAAGTCTGATGAATATAGTGATTCTAAGGAAGATGTCAAAACCCTTGTCAGTAACATCACATCTAACATTTCTTCTTATGAGAATCTAGATCTTGACATTTGTTTGGGAAGTGATGAATGTGATGATCTCAACATATCGAGTAATCCCACTTATAGAGTTCTATTTAACAAATGGTGGGATAATCTAAAAGTTATTGATGCTCAAAAAGAAAGAATTGAGTCTTTAATGGAAGACAACCACTGACTCATGTCCACTATTGCCAATCTAAAACGTGAACTGAACCAAACAAGAACTGAAAAAGAATCAATGTGTAAATCAGTTAAAATGCTGAATCCAAGTACTAAAGTCCTTGAGGAAATCTTAACTTAAAGGAAATCTTCTATGGACTACTCAAGTCTTGATTTCTCCAAAAGTAAAACTACTCAAGTAGTTCAAAGTCGACATAAAGGAAAATAAAAGATACAATTTGTCAAAACTCAAGATTTAGATCCGTATATTAGAACTAAAGCTGCTTCTAGTAAATCTCTAGGGAAAATCCATTTTTCGGTCAAGTCAAGGTGGATATGTCATCACCATGGAAAATAAGGACACAAGCGACCCTTTATTTTCAGTTTCTTGGGTCTGTCAACAGATTTAGGAGTTTAACAAGGATTTTATATATTTCCAATCACGAGCTTCAAAGAAAACCTATAATGAGTCAAGAATGGAGGGTGAAGAATGTAAATGCTTGAAGTTATGTTGTCTTAACTTCTCTTCGATCATCTGCGAAAGGTGATTGGTACATTGATAGTGAAAGCTCTCATCATATGACTGGTGAGAAGAATTATTTGTTTGACCTTAAAACTATTAGCTTAGAAAAAGTCACTTTTGGAGATGTGCTTCTGCCAAGATTGTTGGAAAAGGCAAACTCAATTTCCCACGTCTTCCAACTTTGAATAATGTAATGCTGGTTGAAGGATTCACTGTCAATCTTATTAGCATTAATCAACTTTATGATTAGAGTCTGAACATGAATTTTACTAAAGAGTAGTGTGTTGTCATAAACAATGACAAAGCTCTTTTTATGACAAGTATGCGTTCATCTGATAATTGTTACTTGTGGAATCTTGACAATTTGTCACAGGTTTGTCATCTCTCCCGACAAGATGAAGCTAATATGTGGCATAAACGCCCTAGACACATAAGCATGAACACTATCTAGAAGGCTCTAGCCAAAGATGCCATATTTGGTCTTCCTTCTCTATCTTCCCCAACAGGAATCACTTGTGGTGACTGTCAATTAAGTTCCTTAAGCACTATTTATGAAATATGGAGGGGGAGAAAACCTAATGTCAAATACTTCCATATTTTCGGTAGTACTTGCTACACCTTGGTTAATAGAGAAGCCAGGCATAAATGTACTTGCTACACCATGGTTGATAGAGAAACTAGGCGTAAATGTGATTCCAAGTCTCATCAAGGCATATTTCTTGGATATTCCACAAATAGTCGTCTATTCTGTGTGTATAATAACTAGACTCGTTGTGTCATGGAATCAATCAATGTTTTGATTGATGATGCTGATGAATTAAATGTTTTTGTAGCTAAGGAAATAAAAGATTCTATTGTGATTCCTCTTGTCAATATAGGTGTTCCTAATATATCCTCTAACATGTCTGTTGGCATGCAGTTTGAAATTCCTGAGGAAGACAAGAAGGCTGCTTCTGAAGAGGTTGAAGCTAGTAACAAACTACCATCCAACAGGGTGTGTAAAAATCATCTCTCTAGTAACATAATTGGTAATCTTGAAGAAAGAGTAACAACCAGAAGGAAAGATAAAGTTAATTATCTGGAAATGATCAGTAATATTTGCTTCACCTCCCCTGTTGAACCAAGTAATGTCAAAGACGTTTTTTAAAATGAATGTTGGGTTAATGCTATGTAAGAAAAGCTTGGGCAATTTGTGAGAAATAATCTATGGACTTTTGTTCCCAAGCTAGAATCTGCTAATGTGATTGGCACAAAGTGGATATTCAAGAACAAGTCTGGTGAGAATGGCAATGTCACTAGAAACTAATCTAGATTAGTGGATTAGGGGTATACCCAAATAGAAGGCATGGATTTTGATGAAACCAGTCACTTTGGTTGAAAGACTTGAGGCTATCTGACATCTGGTTGGGATATCTTGTCTTCTAAAATTTAAATTGTATCTAATGGAAGAAAATAGTGCACTTCTAAATTGTTATCTAAATGAGAAAGTGTACATAGAGCAGTCTAAAGAATTTTTGGATCCTTCTCATCCTGACTATGTGTATAAACTCAACAAGGCCCTCTATGGGCTCAAACAGGCACCTAAAGCCTGGTATGAACATTTAACCCAATTCCTTATCAACAATGAGTATAGTTGAGGAGGAATTGATAAAACTCTTTTTGTTAAAAACTCCCAAGAGATATTTGTGATTGTCCAGATTTATGTTGACGACATTATCTTCAGTGGGATGTCATAGAAGATGGTTAAGCTCTTTATGAAACAAATGCAGAAAAAATTTGAGATGAGCATGGTAGGAGAACTGTCCTCATTTTTAGGGTTTCAGATTGAACAATTGAATGAGAGAATTTTCATCTCTCAAAGCATATATGCCAAGAACATTGTGACGAAGTTTGGCCTCGAGAAGGCCAGTGTTAAAAGAACCTTTGCTCCCACTCATGTGAAAATGTCAAAAGACTTAGGTGGCACTCAAGTTGATGAGAGTCCGCATCGAAGTGTCATTGAAAGCTTGATTTATTTAACAGCCAGCAGACTTGACATTGCATTTGTTGTTGGTGCTTGTGCAAGATATCAGTATTGTCCCAAGACTAATCACTTGCTTAGTACTAAAAGAATAATCAAATATGTCAATGGCTCAAGTGATTATGGCTTATTATATACGTTTGATACTAGTAGCTCTCTAGTTGGCTACTGTTTTGACGCAGATCTAAAGTGCAAAACTTGCTGCTGCGTCTATCGATTATTATTAAGCTACCTATGCATTGAACATGCTTAATGTTATGCGTTTATGATCTGTCAAGTTTTCCTATTCTTAACCCAAGTATAAGCAAAGACATAGGTATACTCGGTGATTCCGAGGTCGAACACAGGGACTATGCTGATTCTATAATTCGTTGGATTATTAGAGTTGGAGTTGTAACAAAAAATAATTGATGAGGATGCGTCTAACTAAAAAAAATGATAACATGTACACTAGATTAAAATGTGGTAAATGGGTAGGTATGCAACACAACAAAGTCAGCTAAATGGGTTAAATGAATGGACAAAAACAAGGTTCAGGTTGGTCAACATCTAAAATCAGAAACACATGGTGATATTCTATCCATACTTGTGACTTTTCTCCCCGTTGTCAGCCGCTATGCGTTATAGGTCTATACCGCATAAGAGAGTGTTAAGTACCAAGGTTATTCCTATGTAACACTTCTTTGCCTTGTCAATTGAGTTCCACAATCACTTACCCTCTTGAGCAATCTGATTATTACTACTTATATCGATTAGCGAGATGGACATAAGCATCGGATTAAGATTACAATTGACAAGATGCAATAGTTACGCTATGGTTCTTATTTAGATGCTAACATAACCCTTGAAAGATTAGCTACTCATGGATTCAAAGTAATAAGCGAAAAGTGTAGAGAAATGGATAAACATGAAAGAATTTTAGATTAATGAACGAAATACAATTTTAGACAACTCAATATCTTGACACAAATCTAAAATCAAAGCTAGAAAGAGAGATAGAAAGCAGGAAAGGCGTCAATGTCTTGAGTCACCGGAATGGAAGCATGAGGTTATGCTGTGAAGTGGTAAGGCGGAGGGAAGACTCTTCTCTTTGGAGCTATTCGTCTCTGGTTGCCTTCTGGAAAGAACTCTGCTGTCACTTAGGAATTCTTCCAAGAATCAACAACCCTTTTTCAGCTTGCAGGTCTGCCCTTTTATAAAGGTTGCGTTCGAAATCAGTGGCAAATCTGCGTGATTGGAGGAAATTGATGTCGTGCGTCTTTCTCGCCTAATTACATAATTCTTGGTTCAATTTAGATCCACCACTTTAGCCACAGATCATGCATGTCAATCTTCCAACAATCTGTCAAGATTCTGATATGATTTTCTGCTGCCTTGCGTTTTTGGTCGTTATGCGTCCATGAAGAATTTAGGTTCAGGCGTTCACTCATGTCTACACATCCATATGTTCTAACGCATCATCCTGCGTTGAGCGGATGTCAATGCGTCACAGGTTGCCAACACATAATCCTGCGTTAAGAATCTACAGGTGGCTTGCGTTCCTACGTTAAAACATGCGTTTTAGGCTCAAAAAGCTATAAAATAATTATCTTCATCAATTTACAAGAGTAGAACGCATAGGAAGATTTATCAATAGAATTTAACATCAACTGCTGCATGATTTTCTATTTAATCTCTATTTTTCTAAGAAAAAAGCTGTAATAACTTGTATTTCTACAAGTTATCAGCTACTATTATGCTAATTGGGTTGGGAGCTTTGAAGATAGGAAAAGTACATCTGGAGGTTGTTTCTTTTGGGAACAACTTGATTCCATGGTTTAGCAAGAAACAAAACTATGTTTCTTTGTCAACAACGGAAGCTAAATACATTGAAACATCGAGTAGCTGCACCCAGTTGATATGGATACAAATGTTGCAGGAGTATAATGTCCAACAAGATGTCATGACTCGTTACTGTGACAACATGTGTGTGATGCGCACTTTCTGTATTAATTGCAAGTGTACGGGTCAAGTTATAATATAAGATGATGAAGTTCGAATATCGGTCCACTAAGGATCCAATTGTGAAGGAAGTTACTTAGCTATTCTAGACTTGAATCAATTTTATTTGAGGATTAGAATTGAAGTTGTGAATTTGGAAATAAACTAAAAAAGGAAAGCAATAAAATATGAAACACAAGAGTCAAAGAGAGTTCTAGAGTGATGAATCCTTGTTTACTTCATCATGCAATATTCTAGGGTTCATGGATTTTATTGCAATTCTTATGCTTAAGTCTAGAAACATATTTTCAAGTTATTTTCTCTAAAAAACAACCTTCTCTCATGTAACTCAA
This sequence comes from Citrullus colocynthis, assembly GCA_031780015.1. Classification (NCBI taxonomy): domain Eukaryota; kingdom Viridiplantae; phylum Streptophyta; class Magnoliopsida; order Cucurbitales; family Cucurbitaceae; genus Citrullus; species Citrullus colocynthis. Next base: position 787,096 of record QLSR01000126.1, on the reverse strand, counting down.
TTGATTACTAATTTCTTGAAACCAATACAAATAACATGACATTAATAACATGGCATTAATAGTAGTCTTTAGCAACTTTCACTGTTAACCTAACTATTTTCATGATAGATTAACAACAATTCTTTATTATAGATCAAGTTAGATATACAATCTTTCAACCATACATCTAACCTAACATTCAAACATAGCCATTCAACAAGAATTTAAACACAATAACAAAGAAAAACATAATCATCACAAGAAAACCATGAAGAGTCTACAATATCAAGATAACTTTATAAACAATTCATCAAAACCTTAAAAGTAAAGAGTTTAACCACTCATAGCTTGAAGCAACATGTTCAAACAATATAAACAAAGAAATAGTGTAAAGAAAGGGAAACTCTACTGAAAAGAGGCTCTTGATTGAGGAAGCACTGTCAAGATCTCCTTGGGCTTCACGTCAAAACTCAAACGACACTACGACTCTCTCTCAAACTCTTTTCTCTCCTCCTTGCAACTAACTCACTCTTTGAACTCTCTAATGAACTTTCACTCAATTCTCTTCTTCTTGTGTCTCTTGGTGTGTAGATTGGTGATTAAGGCTGCTGGAAACCCTCTAATTTAAAGAGTTGGCCTCCCAAGATTCTTTTAAAAAATGCAAATTCTTCAAAAAAGGAAAGATGGCGCCACAGCGCTGACCGACATTAAAAGGTGGCGCCGCCGCACTGCTTAATGGCGCTACGACACTATGCATCATGGAAACCTACCCTCGGCGCCGTGCCACAACGTCGCGATGGTGGCGCTGCATTGAGAAAGACGTTGCTCTTGGGAAACAGTGCCGCGGTGCTGCTCTGTTTTGGCAGATTTTGATTTTCTTCTATTTTTCACTAAATTCTGGCTCGATTTTGATCTTTTGGCTTTCACTTCTGATTTTCTTTATTTTGACTTGAAAACCACTAGTAAACAAGTGAACTCTAATATAAATTCCCTTAATTTGAGAGAGAAAGCATTTTTTAAGCGCTTTTCAGTGTGCGATCAATATATCTAAAAATCTTGTCTAGCGCATCTGTTCTGAACTCATTAACTTAAGATATCACTTTATTCGTGACCTAGTGGAGAGTAAACATAACATGTTGGAACACATCAACATGAAAAAAATCAAATTGCAGACATTTTTACAAAGCCATTAGATGTTGTTCATTTTGAGGCCTTGAGAGCAGCCTCGGGCCTATGTGTTTTGCAGGTATATCAATTAATCCAGTGGGCCGTTTTAAGATGTCACTTGATCCATCAAGTGTGGAAGCCCAAGCGGTTAAACAATGTTAAAACTGTCTCAATTGTAGTTAAAGGCGTGAGGAAGTTTAATTTCAATTTAGTTTCAAAGTTCTTTTTAAATTTGAATTGTTTGCACAGGTTCTCTTGCAAAATCATGGGTGCTCGTTGCTTTCAACTGTCTTGAAGTACTTCCTTGCTTATAAACTTTGTGATTTCTATCAAGATGTGGATTCTAAGATGGTTGCTTTTATATCCACACTCCCTGTGACTGGTGTTTCTGAAAACACTATTGTCGATTTGAATGTTGAAAAAGATGGTGTTAATGAACTTGTGCAATCTGTAAAGAGAGTGTTAATGCTCTTCTTGAGACAACTATTGTCTGTTCAAGAAACTATGAATGATGATTTGAAGAATGTTGTCTTGTCTGATATTGATCCTGACATTAGTGAACAGAAATCTGAAGAAGCATCTAGCTTTGCAAATTTTCTGATGAAGACTCTCATGATAACTCTCCCCTTGCTAACTCTTGTTTAAGAAGACAAGAGAATGTTGAAATTGATGTTAATGCTTCTCCTAAGTCATTAGAAAATGTTCCTGAAAAGACTCGTTCATAGCCACTTTAATTCATAAACTCTAACTTAGAAAAAGGATTAAGTTGAGCGTTTTTGGTTGTCACTGCGAAAGGCCCACAGGTTAGAGAGTTGAAATGCATGATGGTTTGTAATGTTAGACTAAGGAAGAAGAAAGGATTGTTTAGGCCTTTGAAAAAGTGCGCACAAAAATGTATGAGTTTACATGCCTGTCCTTTGCACCATTTAAATTATATGTTAAACTTGTAACGAGTATGCATGGACAGGGGTAAAAAGAGCTACTTTTTCTATTATCAGTAACAACGCCTGAGAATTGACCAGGTACGAATCTCTACAGTGAATGTGTGAAAGTTAGTGCCCATAGGTAAAAGAATGCAAGTTTAAGCCGGCTATGAAAAAAATCTTGAAATATTAAGGCACCTTAATGGACATATTACTTGCTTGAAATGTGTGAATTATTGAAGATTGGTGAATGAACTAGAGTAGGGGGAAAACTAGAGAAGCTCTCTTAAGTCCTAATTTGAGTTTTTGTTTTTGAATTAAAGGAGGTTTGCACACACACACATGGGGGATGACTAGACTTGGCCTTGAATGATCTTAACAATATAGATATGCTTGAATGTTTCTACTTGAGCCCTAATATGTTATTCTCTTTGCTATGAATCATTGGAACACTTATTTAGAATTTCCCTATGACTTTTCTTTGCTCGAGACTAGCAAATTTCTAAGTTTGAGGTGGTGAAAAGAACTTAAAAAGTACTTTTCTTGGCTTTGATTAAGGATGTTTTTATTAGGTTTAATGTGTTTGTTAGTGGTTTTCAGGAGATGATGAAGAAAATAAGGTTTAGAAGTCAAAAGAACCAAATCGAGCCACAACCGGGCGAGAAAGGAATGAAAAGATGAAAAAAAGTCCTCGAAACGGGGTAGCACTGCGCTGCCCCCTACGCTCTCGACTCGAGAGCATCAAATTTGGGAGTGTTGCATCACTGGCAGAGAGCATCGAGACGTTGTGTTATGAGTGTCACAGCACTGCGGCGCTGTGGTTGAAACCTGGCAACAATGACGGATAGCGTCGCAACACTACCCGAAAATGTCGTGATCCCAACTTTTCTAATTGAAAAAAAAGTTCATTTTTGGAAAAAATATTTTGGGCGGCCTCTTTATATTGAGTCATTTTCAGCAAGCCTAGAGACACAAGAAAATACACAAGAGGAACCTGAAAATTGAGAGGAAAAGAGAGTCCAAAAGGTATGTGTTTGCTATCACGAAGAGTGAAAGTGTTGGAGAAGAGTTGAAGGCCGTTAGAGATCCCGAGTTGCTAACAAAGAGGAGATTGAAGGAGTTCAACACCGGGAAGCAATTCGAGAGTTGTTCTTTCTAAATTTCTCTTTCACTTTCACTTTTATGCTTGAAAACTCATATGCAAATATATATTTGATGGCTATGTGTGGTTAAACTCATTGTTCTAGGGTGTTGGATGATTTAATTATAGATTTATGTTAATCGCTTAGTGTTTTTCATGGATGTTGTTGAATGATATGCTTTTCAATGCTATTGTGTTTATTCTTTATTGAATGATTGTCAATAAATCTTAGGTGAGATGTATGATCTAATGGTTGTATATCTAATTGGATCTATGGCATTGAATCTCTACTAATCTTTTATTAAAATAGCTAGGCCATTAGAGAAAGTTGATCATGACTAGTCTTAACGTTATGCTTTTTAATTTGGTTTCAAGAGATTAGTAATAAATTAAGTTGCATAAGAAATTGTTATTTTTTAGAGAAAATAATCTGAATAATAGTTCCTACACTTAAACATATTGTTTACATATAATTTCATGAAAACCTAAAGCATAACTTAGTGAAGTAATTAATGACATCAACACCCTAGAACACTCTTATTCCTTGAATTTTCACTTGCTCTTGGTTTCTTTGTTTCCAAATACATAAAATCCAAACTCGATTTCCGTTCCTTAGTTAAAATCAATTCAATTCTTGAATAGCTAACTAAATATATCCAATTCAATCCCAGTGGATACGATACTCAAACTTAAACCATTTTATATTATAACTTAACCCGTGCACTTGCAGAATCACGCATCATGGCGCGTGTGCGATGGAAAGCCCATAAAAATTCCAGTGCTACGACGTTGCCTTTAAAACCTAAACTCGTGTATTCTGGAAAAAGCATAGCGCTGGTGTCGTGCTAGTGTTGCGACACCAAGCTACTTGTTTCCTTCTTGTTCCATTTTGCTCGATTTGCCCGCTAATTATCTTGTTTAAACCTTAAATGCATGCAAACCCTTTCGTAGGCTCCATATGCTCGATAACTTGTCTAAATCAAGAAGTAAACTCGTAAAAAACATAAGAACGATCCCGAAATAAGCGAAGTGAGATAGCACATTTTTAGTGTTATCAAATCACCCCCAACTTGATTCTTGATTGCTCCTAAGCAAGGTAAAACATGCAATTACACTGAATTTAAGTTTGCAAAGTTACAAGGCTCCCTACTCTAGTTTTAACAGTAAATCAAAATCACGTTTTCAATCAATCAGATCACTTGAAAGCAATTAATCAATTTTAAACAAGTTTTGAAAATGTTTTATCAAATCTAAGCATGAATGAATGAATACAAAGCTTATCTATTTTAAACTTAAGCAAGCCCGAAATGGTCTTATAAAGCCTTCAGCTTGTTTTCCCTCGACTCTTGGCTCATGGATCAATCATTACGTCACATAAACTATCAAAGGAGTAATGCTTCAACTAGGGTACCTAGAACACGCACACAAATAAGGTAAAGGGTTTTGCTTAGGAGTATTAGCTTTCACACTTCGCCTGTAGGGACTCATACCCACTCTTTTCTCACGGTCGTCCTAACTGTTCATAGAGAAGGTAGCTCTTTTTAGCTGATATCCATACACTCACACCACACATTTGTTTTTCTTTTGCTTAATGCTTTTATAATAATAATAATTATTATTTTTTTCACACTTTATTTTTTTATTTATTTATTTTTATTTGAACAGGATTTAAACACTTTTATTTCTCCTAGTTTTGAATTACTCTCTTTCTAGCAAGGTAACTGAAAGCACTCAAAAAGTGCTTTTTATCCTCTTAAATTAGGGATGTTTTTATTAGATTTCATGAGTTTGCTAGTGGTTTTCAAGTAATTATAGCAAAAATAAGTGTCAAAGGCCAAAGAAACCAAATTGAGCCAAAACTGGGCAAAGAACAGAAGAAGAAGCAAAAAAACCCTAAAAGCAAGGTAGTCAAGCGCAAGGCGTAGTTGCGCTGCCTTTGGCGCTCTCGGCCCGAGAGCACAAAATTTGGAGATTGCAAGATCGTTGCATCATTGAGAAAGAGCTGCGCAATGCTATGCTGGGAGCATTGCTGCATTCAGGGTTAGCTGCTGCCTCTTTTATGACGGATAGCATTGCTATGTTCTTAGCATCGCTACGCTATCCAAGAGCATAGCAATGCAAACTTTCATTTTTTGAACAATCTACAAATTTGGAAAAGATTTTGGGTGGTCACTTCTAGAAATTGAAAGGTTCACAACAACCCTAATCACGAAATAGAGAGCCTCGAAGTGTGAGTTTGCTACAAAGAAGAGAGAAAAGTGTTTGAGAGAGATTTTGGTGGCCGTTCGACTTTCTGACATGAAGATCAAAGAAGTTTTGGCAATTCCTTCTCAATCAAAGGCTTTTCAACAGTAGAGTTTTCATTTTTTTATACTCTTTCTATGTTGAGATGCCTTGAATATGTTGTCTAAAGCTACAAGTGGCTAAACTCTTTAGTTTTAGGATATTGATGAATTATTTATGAAGTTATGCTAATATTGTAGACTTTTCATGAGTTGTTGTAAAGATTATGCTTTTCATTGCTATTGTGCTTAATTTTTGTTGATTGACCATCAATGTTTGATAGGTTAGACATTTAATATGATGAATTGCATGTCTAATCAGATTTATAACAATGTAATCATTATTAATCTCTCATGAAAATAGTTATGTTAATAATGAAAGTTGCTAAAACCTAATTATTCATGACTATTTTTTCTTATTTGAATTAAGTTGTTTCTTAGCTTGTTGCACAAAATAGGTTTTAACATTTCTGTACAAGGATGCGTCGAGAATTACTCTAAATGTGCTCATGCTTAAGCAAGTTTTCCTATAAAGACCCAAGTATAAGTATTTATAGGTATCCTGGTGAGTCCAAGGTCGAACGCAAGGATTTGTGATAACTAGGCGCTGAGATTATAAGCCTGACTATGCGGTGAACTATACATGTAATATATGCAATTGTTTGTTGTGTAAAACTATACATTAAGAATGAAAAGAATTTCCTACTACTAATAATGAGGTGGATGCAGTGATGGTTAGTCATATGTCATTTAGTGTTAGATAGCATGCATTGAGAATGAATGGAACCATGCGATAGGAGTTAATGCAAGAGTCAGTTGTTACCTAAACCTTCTGAATACAATTTCATACCTACAAACTGCAATTGTGAATCCATCTCTCGATGTTTCGATGCCACATTAATCTTATTTCTAAGACGCATGGTAAGTTTGCGTTGGCAAAAGATGAACTACATCTCTACAACTCATCTACTCTTAATAAATGCTAAAGATTAACTATCCACTCTCTCAAGCTCGACAGTTATGCTTACTACTTGTGTTTGTCAGACAAAGTCATGCAAGCTAAAGATATGCATTAATCAAGATGTAATATGCTCAGAATTGCTCAAGAAAACTAACTCTTAACATCAACTCATTCATTCAAACATGGTGTAAGGTGTTCAGTATAAAGATAGATGAAAGAGAATAGTCAATCAAACTCATATTAAGCAAATAAGTCATTTTCTCGAATGTCATTAACAAAATATAAGCAAGAAGGAGAAAAATGGAAATAAAACTGAAATGAAGGGCGTCAAGCCGCCACTGGCAACGTCTTGCTTCATGGAAGCTTGAGATGGTCGCTATCTGATACATAAATTCCATAAGGTGAATGTTCTCACTCACTGGGAGATGACTCTGAAAATGCTCAGAATCCTTCTCTCAGAAGAGCTCGAAATGGAGGCTGGTTATGGTGAGGGAGAAATAGTGCAGAGCTTTCGCCTCTTGAACTCGTCTCCCTTCCTTCTTTGAGAAGCTTTTGGGCTATTTATAGGCGTTAACAGGTTGATATCATGATGACCTGACACCTTTGCATTAAATTTCACCCATGCTACATAGACTTTTCAGATTTGTCAGCCTATTTGCTCTGCCATGATCTTGATAGGTTGCTACTCTTTTTCGTAATGACATGACAGCTGCTTGAGCATGCTTGAGTTTCTTCTTCGACGCATAGTCTTCAACGCATGACATCACCGCATAGGCTCGACGCATGTTCTCGCAACAGCTTCAACTCTTCGTACTTGGTTGTTCCTACTTCTTTTCTTCTTAACCCTGCGTTAGGAACAGAAGCTTATCGTTTTTCAGGCATTTTTCTTTTGAAAGTAGTTCCAACTCATGTTGATATATTTTTCATCATTTAATTACCAAAATCATGCGTTTAACTCCAAAGTTACTCTAATTAAATCAAATAATGACTATAATAACTTGTATTTCTACAAGTTATCACTAATCTTAATGCCATGTGATTTAATTTGGTTTCAAGAAATTAGTAATCAATTAAGTTGCATGAGAAAATATTGCTTTTTATGGAAAATAACCCGAATTTATGTTTCTAGACTTAAGCATATGATTTACAATTAATTCGATGAACCCTATAATGTTGCATAATGGACTAAATAAGGATTCAATACCCTAGAACACTCTTTGAATCTTGATTTACAACTTTATTTGCTTCCTTTATTGTTTTCTCAATCCAAACTCGATTTCGAATCCTCAAATAAAATTAATTCAACTCCAGAATAGACAAGCAATTTGAACTCTCAATTGTATCCCTAGTGGAATGATATTCAGACTTAAATATGTTGGTGTTGTATGTCCTAAAACTCGTAGTTTTTGTAAATAGGTGATTTTTAGTACATATGATGTTATTCAAGTGAATTAATTATTTACTAACTCTAAATCCAATTAAACTACAAACCCTTGGCTACTATCATGAGTACTTGGACTTATATGGAGACATAAACAGGATCAAGTTCGAGTAAGTAGCCTCAATAGTCTATAGTACATGGATTAGGTTGGGTACCTCTTCTTGGAGACACTATTGCATACGGCCCGCTTCATGATTGTTACAAATGTTGTAAAGTGTCATAAATGAAGTGATTCTGATTTGCTCATGTAGAGACATGTGAGCGAGGGGTATTCTACATAATGAGATTGTGCAAGACTAACCTTGAAATAATCACTATTACGTATTAACATCGTTTACGATTAACACTGATTAATTTCACTTACCTATGACCTAGAAAACTTAATCTGAATCTTGAGCTATTTATGAACTTCTGTTTATTCAGAATTATCCCTTGATCTGCATAGGTAAGAGTAACCTCAATAACGCTGCTCAACGTTCCTCCCATTTCAGGGATAAGACCGGATAGATAGTTGGGAACATAGAATTTGCAAGATGGAATTCACTCCTACCCAACTTAAGGATAGAAGAGAGATTGTTCTCTTAAGTGTTGTTCCCAGGACTTGAACAAGGGGCTCCATTCTCTCACTGGCCCGAGAGGAAATGAATTTAGTGATTAGATCCTAAATCAATTGTTTATTAGAGGGACGATGGTACTTAAGGAGAAAAGATGTAACACAGAGGTAAATCAATATTTGACCTAGCTGAAGTTACGAACAATTGGTGAAGGATTGACTTATCGATGACAGTTATATCAAATGGACACAAATATATCTACAGTGAGGAGAGTGCAGCTACGGGCTTTAGTGGAGTGTCCCGTTAGTTAACGAATGTTGGTTAACTAGGTTAAAGAGTTTAGCCGGTTAATCTCGGATCGTTGAAGCTCATGATCTGTAGGTTTATTAGGTCCCTCTACTAGCTCATAAATGGACTAAAATCTTAGATAATGTGGTGAATAAGTTTGAATCGTTCAAATCTTGGTTTAAGGAATGAAAGTCAGATATATATACGATATATCGACGGTTAATTACGAATTAAACATACAAATAAAGTTAATTATAATATTTAAATATGATTTAAATATTAATCATAGGAATAGGGATATCAGTTTTTTAGAAAAATCGAGAAAAGTCAGAAAAATAATATTATTTTATTATTTAGTATTAAAATAATATTTAATTAATTAAATATTAAATTATTTTTTATTTAATTATTTAATTATTTTTTAAATTAAAAATCAATTTTAATTCAATTTTGGAAATTCATTGAAAATTGATTTTAAAATTGATTTTTGAAGATTGAATTTTCCCACTAACTAAGCTAGGAGCTTGGTTGTCTTCTTCACAATTAACCAACAAATTAATCATTTTGTATTGTCAAATTTTGATGCAATTGGATTGCATGTTATTCTTTAATAAATAGAGATGATTTTGACATAAAATGGTTAAGAATTTTGTGAAATTTCATCCATTGTTCATCTTCTTCCCAACCTTCATTCTTTCTCAAATTCACCACAAATTTGGATCCCACCATCCAATCTAAGCCTAGAAAATAGTAGAGAAGACTCTTGTGGTGTTCTACAATCAAGTGGTGCTGAAATTCATCTAGAATTGAAGGAGAATTTGGAGCTTCAAGGGTAAGTGTTCTTGAAACTTTAGTTTTTCTTCTTAATTGCATGTTTAATCCTCTAAATTGAGCATCTTAGAGTGAAAATTGATCAAATTAACTTCCGCTGCATGCTCATTTATCTATCCAAATCGTCTTATATTATAACTTGACCCATACACTTGTGGTTTGTATCATGTTTTTGGCGCCATTGTCGGCGATCCAAAGAACGATTTTTATTACTTAATATTCACAAGAGTTGATAGATCTTAATTTAAGGTGTAAATTATTTTGTTGTTAATTTGCTAGTTTATTGTAATATTATTCCTCTTGATCCTGAGATTGATAGGACATTTACAAGGAATCAAAGAGATCAACACAATCCCACTCGGGAGATGGCGGAAGAGATATTGGGACTATTTCCAACCAACAATCTCAAAAAATAAACCCAGAATTGTGAACGTTCCCATTAATGTCAACAACTTTGAACTCAAACCGGGGTTGATTCAAATGGCTTGAGAGCTTGCTTTTCGAGGACGATCAACTAAAGATCCTTATAAGCACCTTCAATCCTTCTTAGAAATATACAGATGATAAAGATGAATGGAGTTCCTAATGATGCTACTAAACTAAGACTTTTTCCTTTTTCTTTACAAGATCAAGCGAAGTATTGGTTAGAAACCATATTGTCGGAAAGTTTAACTACATGGGAGGTCTTGGCTCAAGCTTTCTTGAATAAATATTTTCCACCGACAAAGTCACAAAGCTTGAGAATGGAGATTGGCACATTCCGTCAACAAGAAGATGAACAATTATATGAGGCTCGGGAGAGGTACAAGGGCGTCTTGAGATGGTGCCCACAACATGGCTATCTAGATTGGTTGCAAATCCAATTATTCTATAACAGATTAACAAGCTCTACAAAATCTATCTTAGATGGCACTGTCGGAGGTTCCATATTCTCCAAAACTGCCCAAGAAGCCTACATCATACTCGAAGATTTGGCCAATACATCTTACAATTGGCCGTGTAAGCACCGATTTGTAAACCCAAGTGTTAGGGAGAGCAATGCGATTGAGGCTATGCGTTGCTACTAGAGAAGTAGCCAAGAAGTAGAGTAAAATTTTAATTAAGTGGTGGCCGAGACCATGCGTTGGTGAAAGTAGCGGGAAGCTGAATTATTTGAGGAACCATGCGTTGTTGATTGAAGCAAGAAGGGTTGGGAGATGAGGTAGTCGGCACATCGAAGGAAAAGTGATCATTGGCAGGGAAAGAAATAAGATTGAACCATGCGTTGAAGTCACCATGCGCCGAAGACAGCTAGGCGTTGAGGTTACCATGCGTCGAAGATAGCCATGCGCTGAAGTCACATTGCGTCCAAGACAGAATGGTCTTGACGCGATGAAGCTAGTGATGTGAGTGACTATGTTGTATGCGTCGGAAGTAGAGGCGTCGAGAACACCATGCGTTAGGAATGGTTAGTTGTTGAAGACGCTGGAGGAGAACATAGACATGAGTGCCTTGCATCGAAGGAAAGACCAGCGCCAACCTACGGTGAGGGGTAAGTCGGCATTATCATCTTGGTACTTGTGAGGGATAAGTCGGCAGTATATATATAGGTGAATTTAATTATTTTCAGATATTTCGAGAACTTAAGTCAGTTCCATCTTTCAGAGGAACCACCAGAGAAGGAAGAGGAAGGTGTTCTCATAGTTTTTGGGCGAAATTCTACCTGTTTTGGTGCTCAAATCCGAGCTGGAACAGAGGATTGATTGCAGACGCACAGACTGAACAGTGGGCGGTGTTTGGAGTAGAACGACTCAAGGAAGCCGAGTTTGGGGCTGAAATTTTGAGGTTAGTAAGTTAACATAATTCCTAACAAGACTTATGAAGGATGGTTAAGCTGAAACCGAAGTTTATCACATGAATCTTTATGTAAAAGCAGTAACTATAGAACTGCTATGCAATCCGGAGCAACGCGGAGTAATTTTGGCATAACTGGAGAACGAAAAAGAGTTAGGCCCTGAAATTTTGAGGTAAGTTGTGGAACTTAATTCTTTACAAGTTCGTAGAAGAAAAGGAGTCTTAATATGGGCTGGAAATGCATTTTTAGCAGGGATTAAGTAGAGACATCAAGTTGTAATAGTCAGCTTTGTTAAGGAGAAACTAAGGCTCAAGTGTTGATATAACAGCAAGTGAGCTGCACGTAAGGTGTTCTTGAAAATCAAGGTGTAGCAGAAGGGTAAGGGACAACTTGTAATTATAGCTTTAGAGTTAAGGCTTGAGAATAAACTAATGAAAGCTTAACCACATGATGTGCTATAAACACTGAGCATATGATGAGTTGTTGTTTATGTTCTTGTGAATGGAAAAGAAGTATAACAAGGGAAAATCTTTGTTTCAGGCCAAGAAGAGATAGGAAAGGCTTATAATCCATTCAAGGCCTAGAAAGAGTTGTGAGTGACACTTCTTTTACTTTTAAACTATTTTGTTGAACATGATAGTTCAGTTTTCCAATGAAATGGGAATTTGTGATTAAATGCTTTATGAGACAAACATTATGTTCTTAAAGCTATTGAAAAGCATGTTTATGAGATGTTATTAATACAATAATTGCCCTGTATTCGTATGAACGATTTATATACGAACGGTTTGTATGAAATGTTATTTCTAAAAAGGAAAATGTTTTAAAGGAGGCTCAATGCTAATAAGGCATGTGAGTTTCCTCGGGACCCAGTACTTGGGCAACCCGCCTATGTAATGTTTTAGAGGAGATTCAGTGCTAAAAAGGCATGTGAGTTTCCCCGGGACCCAGTACTCAAGGACATGAGCAGGTACATGGGCAACCCGCCATATTCCTATGTGCACATAGAGGTTATACGCTGGTGCGTCGAGTCTTGCTCCGCATCGAGCCTTATATGCTTTCGACGTTGGGGTGTTGAGTTTTGCTCCACTTCAACTAAGGGAAAAGTACTGCACTTAAACTGTTTTCTTATGATTTGCTGAAAATCATGTATGAGGTGATAAGGGCAATTAAGTTTATTATAACCAACGTATTTGAAGTGATTACATGTTTTATGTTTAATGCTGAGCATAGTTTTATTACTGATGATTTCCGAACTGAAATGGTTTGATAAAATTGTCACTTATTGGGCCTTTAGCTCATGTTTTCAATGTTTTCTTTCCCTTCCAGGTAGCAAGGACGTTTTTGGTGCTTTGCCTACTCCCGCTCGCCCTGCTTAAACTTCGAGACTCTGAATAATTCGACTTGTTGAAGTGTAGCTGTATGTTAAACCTTAATTAGGTGGCATGTAGATATGTATGTACAATTACTAAGCGTTGAACTATGGGTTGTATAAGGACATGTAAAAGAGTTGAGAGAATTTCGTTTTAGCTTATATATACTTTTCCATATGTGATGTTTAATATGTTTCAGAATGTGTGTGAAGGGACGGATAGTATGCGTCACAAGAGGGGTGATGTATACTGTCCTCACATCTCCTTTCAGGGTATGTAGATAAACTTGGGAGGGGGTGTGACAGGCCATGTGAAAGGTCATCAACAACTACCTCAAAACTCGTCGGATTGTACAAGGTGGATGAGGTAAATTCTCTTAAAGCTCAAATGATTTTCCTTACTAATGCTCTTTCTAAATTAACTGTAGGGAGCCAAGCTCAAGCAAATCCACCATCTATAGCCTCTCTAGCCGCCATGGCTATGAAGTGGCTACTAAAAAAGAGTTGGAGAAAGGTGGCAATGAGATAGCCAATTACGTTGATCGAGGACATTATAGAGGCCAATAACAACTTCCAACTCATTACTTCCAGAGTTTGAGGAACCATGAAAAGTTTTCTTATGGTAACAATTGGAATGTTTTGCAGGGTCCTCTTGGTTTCTCTACTGTAGGTCCATCTCATACTGAAAAGAAGTCCAATATAGAAGATTTGATGGTGCAATTTATCAAAGAATTGAGAGGAAGAACCACTGCATTAGAGGACACCATGCAAAGTCATGGCAAGGCTATCCACAACATTGAGGTACAAATTAGTCAAATAGCCACTTCTCTTCAAACAATGCAATAAGACAAGTTTCCTAGTTGCCCTGAGAAGAATCCAAAAGAGGAGTGCAAGGCCTTGACTTTGAGGAGTGGGAAAACGCTATCCACACCGTTGACTGATGATGAGGATAAGGCACAAGAGATAAAGAGACCATCCATGAGCCTATCTTAGAAGATGAACCCAAGGAGGTCATAGAAAAGGGAAAGGAAAATGAAGAAAATATAAAGGAACTGACATCTTCAAGTTAGTCATCTAACCCATTACCTTTTGTGCCCGATACCTTACCTTATCCTCAACAGTTCCAGAAAAAGAAAATAGACTCTCAATTTGCTACATTTTTAGAATTATTTAAAAAAACTTCACATTAACATCCCATTTGTTGAGGCTTTAAAGCAAATACCCAACTATGAAAAATTCATGAAAGATATCTTGTCTAAAAAAAAGAAGTTTGGGCAATATGAGATGATTAGCATGACTGAAGAGTGCAGTGCTGCGCTGCAAAAGAAGCTACCAAGAAAATTAAAGGATCCAGGTTGTTTTACTATTCCTTGCACTATAGGTTCTTTGAATGTTACTAGAGTCTTATGTGATCTTAGTGCTTCCATTAACTTAATGCCTTTATCTGTTTACAGGAAGCTTGACATTGGTGAAGTGCATCCAACCATGATTACATTGCGATTAACTGATAGATCCTTGGCCTACCCTAGAGGTATTGTTGAGGATGTTTTAGTTAAAGTTGATAAATTCATCTTCCCTATAGATTTTGTAGTCTTCGACATGGAGGAGGATTCTAAGATACCTATCATTCTTGGGCACCCATTCTTAGCAACTGGAAGGGCCCTCATTGATGTCCAAAAAGGAAAGTTTACTCTAAGGGTAAATGATGAGAATGTTGTCTTTAATATCTACAAGTCCTTAAGTCATCATGATGAGGTTAATACTTGCCATATGATTGACATGATTGATAAGACTGTTTCTAAGCATGTGGAGGTTGTGCTTGCTACTGATTACTTGGAACAAAGCATAATAGATTTCGATTTTGATGATGTGGACACTATATCTAATGACTTTGCTTTGTATGCTAAATGGTTAGATAGTATGCAAGTATGCAACAAAACATATAAACATATGCCTCTAGCTGCTTTACATGCTATGAATTATGTAAATGTTGAGAAACCTGCTTTAGAATTAAAATTATTACCTCCTCATTTGAAATATGCATTTTTGGATGACACTTCTTCTTCTTCTATTATTATATCTTCTGAATTAAATTCTATGGAGGAAGAGAAAATGTTGAGGGTATTGAAGGAGCACAAGTCTACTATTGGTTAGTTTATTGAGGATCTAAAAGGTATTAGTCCATCAGTCTGTATGCACAAAATTTTGATGGAAGATACCTTTACTCTTTTAGTGAAACACAAAACGAGACTTAACCTCGCTATGAAGGAGGTAGTTAAGAAAGAAGTGCTTAAACTTTTGAATGCATGTATTATTTATGCTATCTCTGACAGTTCTCGGGTAAGTCTTGTGCAAGTAGTACCCAAGAAAGGTGGAATGATTGTTGTAAAAAATAAGAAAGATGAATTAATCTCCACTAGGACTGTAACAGGATGGCATGTGTGCATTGATTACAAGAAGTTGAATAGGGCCACTAGAAAAGACCATTTTCCTCTTCCTTTTTTCCATCAAATGTTTGACAGGCTTGTAGGTTATTCTCATTATTGCTTCCTGGATGGATACTCTGGATACAACCAAATTGTCATTACTCTTGAGGACCAAGAAAAAGTCACATTCATTTACCCTTATTGGACATTTATTTGTGTAATGCTCCTGCTACTTTCCAATGTTGTATGGTGTCTATTTTTTAGAGGCTCATTGAGGACATAATGGAGGTTTTTATGGATGGTTTTTCTATTTTTTGGGTCCTCTTTTGATTCTTGTCTGGCTAATCTAAAACTCATTTTTCAGAGGTGTCAATGTTAACCTTGTGTTGAATTGGGAAAAATGTCATTTTATGGTAAAGGAAGGCATCGTTCTAGGACACAAAGTCTCACAAAAGGGATTAGAGGTGGGCAGGGCCAAGATTTTTGCAATTGAACAATTACCACTTCCCACTACTGTGAAAGGAGTCAGGAGCTTCCTAGGGCATGCAGGGTTTTACAAGAGATTTATTAACAATTTTTATAAAATTGCAAAACCCTTAAAGTAACTTGTAAAAAGGAAGCTAAATCTGTGTGCAATGATGCATATCTTCTAGCTTTTAATACTTTGAAAGAAAGATTGATTTCTGCACCTATTATTGTTGTGCCTGAATGGAGTCAATCTTCAGAGATTATGTGTGTTGCTAGTGACTATGCCTTAGAAGTTGTCTTAAGCCAACATAAGGATAACATGTTTATGGAAATTTATTATGCATACGCTTACATAAGAATAAACTCAAATGAATGTTTTTGTTAATCAAGTGGTCTTGGAAATTACATGATTCCACTTTGATAATAGTGGTTAGCATATTGCTTCATCAATAGTCGATGTGCTATAAATTAGTTTATAATCTCATTGAGAATTTATTGTTTATAGTTTGAGATGAATTCAGAGTGTTCAAATTAACTTTTAAGGTTGTTGTTGCACACTTACAAAGTTGTTTGGTTGTTATTAGTTGTTTCTCTTTAGAATGTAAGAAGTTGTTATTAGTTGTTATTCTTTCTTTTGAGAACCTTAGTTGTCTTATTGGTAAGTTATTGTTTGTGTGTGATTGATAAAATCATGTTAGAATGTAAGGAGTTATAATTTCTCTCTAACTTTTTAGGTTATTTTTTGTTGGTTTTGAGTTTGAAAGTCACACTTAGGCATTTTTAAGTTGTTTTGGGAGTTAAAATGTCATTTAGACACTTTTTAGGTACTTTTTAGTTGGTTTTGAAAATCAAAATGACACTTGAAAACTATTTAGGTAGTTTTGGGAGTTAACAAGTCTCTTGGACACTTTTTAGGAACTCAATAAGTTGTTTTGAGGGTGAAATTATCACTTAAACACTTTTTAGATTGGTTTGGAGTTTGAAAGTCGTACTTAGGCATTTTGAAGTTGTTTTGGGAGTTAAAAGTGTCATTTAGACACTTTTTAGTTGGTCTTGAATATCAAAAAGATACTTAAGAACTATTTAGGTTGTTTTGGGAGTTAGTCTCTTGGACACTTTTTTAGGAATTTTTTAAATTGTTTTGAGCATGAAAGTGTCACTTAGACACTTTTTAGGTTGACTTTGAGTTTGAAAGTCATACTTAGGCATTTTAAAGTTGTTTTGGGAGTATAAGTGTCCTTTAGACACTTTTTAGGTACTTTTTAGTTAGTCTTGAATATCATTTTGAAAGTCATGAAAATGAATTTGCTTTATTAATTTTGAGTATGTTGTGCTTATTGGACTTTAATATTATGCTTTTCAGGTCTATATGAAGAAGGCCAGAAATGTCATATTTTGTGAAGACCAACTGACCAAGCAAAGCATTTTTGGTGAAGACCAACCAACCAATCGAGGCATTTTTTGTGTATTTAATATTATTTTGTTCATTTTGTATAGCCAATAATGAAAGCTAATAGCTCAGGAAATAAACACTAAGAATAGTTTTTCAGATTTTATATGGTCAAGGAATTAGGGGTTGAATACATTGTCTAAACTTGTTTTTATTGAAAGGAATTGAATCACGGCGACAGGGCATGATCGCATTCTTTAATTTATTAAAAGAATTAAAAATACAAGAAGTAAAGAAAAAAGTTAAGCATCATATCTTTGCCAATCTATAATTCTTGAACCGATAGTTTTCTCCTTGTAGTTTTCCTTTTCCAAGAGATCTTCCTCACTATGACTCTAGCAAGGATCCGGTTTGTGGGAACCGCTTCTTTGAAAGAATGGGAAGAAAAATTTTCTTAGAATTTTTCTAAGAAAATTTGGAGAATTAGTAGATGAGGATTTTTAGAGTAATCATAAAGATTATTTTTGTAAATAGTGTACTCTGAGGCTCCCAAGGGCCCTATGGGTTACTCCTAATCCTATTAAGATAACCCTTCTGCAGAGATTTTAAATCCAATATTTAATAATATCAAATATTAATAAATATCTACCTAAATAATATCTCATATTAAATTGTTTAAAATATTTAAATCTTATTTAAATATTTATTTTTTGCAAAATCTTTGATTTGAATCTCATCCAAATTAAATAATTAATTATTTGAATCCAATTCAAATCAATTAATTAATCTCCCTCTATTTATTTTTTGCGGAATCTTTAATTTGGATCTCATCCAAATTAAATAATTAATTATTTGAATCCAATTCAAATTAATTAATTAGTTCTCCGTCTATTTATTTATATGAATTTTATCCAAATAAATAATTAATTATTTGAATCATATTCAAATAAAATAATTCTTCATATTATAAAGTTATCATTTGAATCACATTCAAATAAAATTTATAAAAAATCATGCAATTGAATACAATTAATATTTTCCTTCATAAATTTGAACATTTTCAATTTTTTCTTTCAACATAGTTGATCCTTGTCGGTCCGTAGTGACCTAGCAAGGGGACCTTATGGACCTACAAATTAGAAGTTTCAATGATATGAGATTAATCGGCTAAACTCATTAACCACATTAATCAATATTCGTTAACTATGGGTACACTCCACTAAAAACCCATAACTGCACTCTTCTTCTTAAGTATCAATGCTCCTCTAATGAACAATCTGTTTATGGTCCAACCATTAAACAGAAACCCCTCTCAGGCCAGTGAGAAGGTAGGGCTCTTTGTTCAAGTCCCGGAGACACCACTTAAGGTAACAATTATCTACTTACCCTAAAAATGGGAATGAGTGAATTCCATCTTGTATAATTATGTCCCCAACTCTCCACTCGGTCTTGTCCCCGAGATGGTAGGCATGAGTCGGCAAATGACCACTCTCACCCATACAAATCAAAGGACAATCCCCTGTGGACAAGAGTTCATAATATACTTAGGATTAAGACTAAATTGCCTAGGACATCCTATTGAAATAGAAACCTAACTAGTCAATGGAGTTACATCTAGTGATTACTATTTCGTGGTCCGGTCTTATGCAAACTCATTGCATAGGATACCCCCATTGCATGTCACTTACACGAACGCCTTAGATTATTACGTTTGTATCAAATACAAAGTGGGTCGTATCCATAGTGTCACCAGGATAAGGTGTCCAACCTTATCCCTACACTATAGACCCTTTAGACTGTATCTTGAACATTGATCTCCATATGTCCCCACATATAGTTCAAGACTCATAAAATAGCCTAGGATGTTAGTTTATTGGATTTAGGGTTATTAAGATAAAATAAACAAAAACAATCAATAATGCTTATTGAAGTAACACATCAGTAACTCTATTAATGATTTAATAATAGTCAAATTATTACATTTACAATCTAGAAGTTTTAGGACATAAAACCCAACAATTATGATGTTGAACATATTTTGTTACAAGAATTAAAATTATTTTTATTTTCAATATTGATCCCCAAGCATATAATATAATAATAATAAATGTGTCGGCAGTTATGGAGCTATAGTGACGTTTCGTGTGTGGGCAAAAATAAGGCATAAAACACTATCTACCAGCGTATCATGTGTAGGCAGAATTGAGTTTTGCCAACAGAGTTTGTAGCATGGGCGAAAATGCGATTTTGTTCCACACATAAAACGTGGGTAGAAATGCAATTTTTGCCCACGAATAAGAATGCGTACGTGCTAGCAATATTTCTAGACAACATGAGCTTCCCATTCAACCTCGGAGGTGGAGCTTTTTGATGTTTGGGGTACTGAAATTTATAAGGTCTTTTTGATAAATTGTAGAAATACAAGTTATTAATAGCTTTCCTTTAGAATAATTGGGATAAACTAGAGAATCGTATGGCAGTTAAGGCTTAAATTCATTGATATATCATCTTTTCGTTTTATTCTTTTGCGTAGGTGAAGATAAATGTTTTGAAGTAAATGATATCTAAAATGCATGATATGATGTAGGGACGCAAACCTCATGTCAGTGCAATGTAATCGAGAAACGCAAAGCAGCTTAGAATCAGACATGAATCCTGAGAGATTGTTGGGAGATTGATGTGCTTGATCTGCGGTAGAAGTAATGTTTACAAATTTCGTCAAAAATCACGCAATCAAGCAAGAATGATGCAAGGCGTTAAGTCAGCCTATAATGATGTAAATCTGCCAGTGTTGCAATGCAACCTTTATAAAAAGACAGATTCAAAGGCTGAGAAGGTTGTTGAAATCCTGGGAGAAGTCTTAAGTGACAGCAAAGTTCTTTCCAAACAACAACCGAAGACAAACAACTTGAGAGAGAAGTCTTCCTTCCGATTATCCACTCATAGTAGAACCTATCATGCAACCAGAGTTGGCAAATTCGAGAGATCGAGCATACGCCGACTATTTCATGCTTTTTGTCCTGTTCTTTACTTTCTTATGTTTTTTAGTGTAACCAAAGATTGTAATCTTTGAAAAGTTTGATTCATTCCAATAATCTACACATCCTTCATGTTATCATCTCCTTGTCTCATATCATTTGTGTATTAACATCCATGAGTAACTAAACTTCTTAAGGGTTTAGGGTTGTGCTAATGTCTATTTAAGAAACAACGATTGAACTATATCATCTTGCTGAATGTGTTGAATCTAAGGCTCATTTCCATCTAGCTAATCGAGATGAGTAGTAATAATCAACTCTTGAGAGAATAAGTGATTGTGGAAATCATCAAGAAAGAATAAGTAGTATTTCTAGACATAGAAACAATCTTAGAATTTGATATTCTCACATGCATCATAGAGACATGAGCATGCGGCCTATTGACCGAGAGGTGCAGGTTACGAGTTTATAATATGACTTAGTTCATTCTGTGGTTCTGAAAATAGACACTAGCCCTACTTTTCTTCCCATTCATACTTATACTCTTGTTGATTATGATTGGGACGCATCACACTTCATTCCCCCCTAAGTTACTCTAGCTTTTGATTGCTTAATTACTTTGAACGAGTTGTAAAGAGACTTATTTTTTTGTTACGCATGTAACTCAGATAATTAAAGGAAATTTGGAATCTTCATAGTCCCTACATTCGACCTCGAACTCACCGAGAAACCTAATTTTGACTTATACTTTGGTGAAAGTTAGGAAAACTTGTCTAATTAATAACGCATGCACAATAGCTTAAGCAAGATAACAAGTTTTTTGGCATTGTTTCTAGGGATTATTGTATTGATTGAATTTTCTTGTTTGTTTTGGTTATAGGAATACCTCAGTGGAAGGAGCAGTGTGAGTTTTTATCCTTGCCGAAAACTCCAAATAGTATATGAGCAATGGGACCACCCAGAGTTCGATATTGACCCTGAAATTGAGAAGACCTTCAAAAGGACTAGGCAAAACACCGAAGAAGGACCAAC
The DNA here is from genome assembly GCA_031780015.1 of Citrullus colocynthis. NCBI lineage: Eukaryota > Viridiplantae > Streptophyta > Magnoliopsida > Cucurbitales > Cucurbitaceae > Citrullus > Citrullus colocynthis. Next base: position 766,029 of record QLSR01000126.1, on the reverse strand, counting down.
CGTAGCTCAGACAGAAATGAGAGGTTTGAGATGAAGCTTGTCATGTTGCAGATGCTGCAAGCTGCAGGGCAATTTGGGGGTGCATTGGATGAAGACCCATATGCACACTTAAAAAGTTTCCTGGAGATATGCAATACTTTTTCAATTGCAGGAGTGACGCAAGATGGTATTAGGCTGTCTCTATTCCCATTTTCTCTCAGAGATGAAGCACAACAATGGGCCTACTCATTCTAGTCAGGTGAGATTGCTACTTGGGAGCAAAGGGTTGAAAAGTTTATGCAAAAATATTTTCCTCCAATAGTAAATGCAAGAAGAAGATGTGACATTGTCACCTTTGAGCAAAAAGATTCAGAGACGTTGAGTGAGGCTTGGACATGATTCAAAAGGCTAGTAAGGAATTGTCCACATATTAGGATTCCTGATTACGTCCAAATGGAAATTTTCTATTGAGGATTGAACAAACCATTGCAATCCATTATTGATGCCTCCGTTGCGGGAGGATTGATGAATAAGACCTATACACAAGCCAAAGAGTTCTAGATAGGATTTTTAGAAACAACGATGAGTGGTTGGATGATGGGTATAAATCTCACTCCACCGACAAACAGAAAATGCACACTAGTATGATCGAAACCAATGTTGCCATCGATCTTGCAGCACAGATGGCAACTATGACGTTTTTGCTCAAAACCATTGCCGTGAATAATCAAGGTGGAACAGTTGGTCCTGCCAATTCAATAAACGCATTGAATTTAGTGGCAGCAGTGAGTTGAGTGTAAGGAAGCACATCTGTATGATATGTGTCCGTACAACCCATAATTGGTGTGCTATGTACAAGACAACCCCTACGGTAAGACGTATAATCTAGGTTGGAGAAATCGCCCTAATTTTGGATTTGGGGACGGGGGGGAATCAGCAACAGCAGGCAGGTCAAGGAAATAAGCAGTAGCTGCAAAGAGGAAACCCTCCTAGTTTTCATTAGAATAATCATGGTTAGCAACATCAACAATAGCGATCATAACAAGTGACCGCATCATCAGCATCTTCATCCATAGAAGCTCTGTTAAAAGAATGCATTAGTAAGAGCGATACAATGCTTCAAAGCCAAGCCACTGCGATAAGAAATTTGGAAGTGCAAATGGGCCAGATCGCAGGTGAACTTAAAACAGACCACAAAGAGCATTGCCGAGCATAACAGAGAATCCTAGAGGGAACGGAAAAGAACAATGTCAAGCGGTGACATTGAGGAGTGGGAAAGTATTACCCACTGTAAAGCAGGACCAGAGATATCAAGAAAACTTGAAACCTTCAACATCTCAGTTACATGTACCAAATGTTAATCCACAAACTTCTTCAACGTCAGAGTCAAACAATCAGAGTCAGACTTGTATAGATAACGAGAGGAGAGAAAAAGCAATGCAGATGAACCTGCATATGTAAATAAAGATTCTACGAAAGACATCTTTCCAACAATGTGTCCACCCTTTCCCTAGCATCTAAGAAAGAAAAATGACGAAGGGCAGTTTAAGAAATTTCTGGATGTGCTTAAGCAACTTCACATCAACATTCCTTTGATGGAGGCCCTTGAGCAAATGCCTAGTTACGTAAAGTTCCTTAAAGACATTCTTTCAAAGAAAATGAGGCTTGGGAAATTTGAAACTGTGGCGTTAACGTAGAAGTGTAGTGCACTATTCAAAAAGAATATACGTGCCAAGATCAAAGACCCTAGAAGCTTCACACTGCCATGCTAAATAGGGGGAATGGACGTCTGTCAGGCACTATGCGATTTAGGGGTTGGCATTAACTTAATGCCTCTATCTATTTTAAAGAAATTGGGAATAGGTGCAGCAAGGCCAACAACAGTAACATTATAGCTGGTAGACCGGTCTATTAAACATCCTGAGGGGAAGATAGAGGATGTCCTGGTTAAAGTGGATAAGTTCATCTTCCCGGCAGACTTCATCATCTTAGATTATGAAGCTGATAGAGAGGTACCAATTATTTTGGGAAGACCTTTCTTAGCCACGGGATATGCACTGATTCACGTCCAAGAAGAAGAATTGACAATTGGCGTGGATGACCAGCAGGTAAAGTTTAATGTATTTAACGCATTAATGTCACACTCTACTTTTAAAAATCGATGCATTGAAAAGCCTATAAAGAAAAGAAGTAAGTTTAAAGACTGGAACAGGAGGTGGACGAATACTAATTTATCATAAGAGGTATTTTAGTGCAAGGAAAAGGTTAAATGAATAGCCTTGGATTACAAGCTCAGCAACACATAGAGGGATAATCAAGGAAATCCTCAAGGATAGGAGGAAGATCATGGACGCAGAACGAAGTAAAGGTGAATGCAAAGAGCACAAACGCATAAATGGTGGTTTTGAGTTGAATTTGGTTAGTAAGGGTAATTCACATTGTTGGATGTATGATCACACAAGAGAAGGATTTGTAGTTAAGACTTGACATAAGGGAAGAAAGTTAGACGCATGGTATGATGTGGTAGGGCACAGATGCCTAGTAGTATGCGGTGGAGAAATGAGTTCAAAAGTATTATGGCAGAGAGTAATGAAAGTAAGTAAGAAGCTAAAACCTTGGAGTAAATTAAATGGACGCGTAGGAGCAGTATGATATGATTGAATGAATAGTTTGTATATTGGAATATGTTAGACGCATAAGATAAGCTTATAAAGGCTAGGCGGCTTCATATAGATTTAACACATTATAAGTGGGAGGTGTTAGAAGGCCTGTCAAGTATTTCCTGCAAGGTGATGCTTGGATAAATGCATGGTTGGTTAAGTATGCAGCATGACATGTGGTAAACAGGTGGCAAAAAGATAAGAAAAGTAGTATGATAAATCTTCTATTCCAAAGCTATAAATAGGGTCTTGAGGAAAAAGGAGCGACTGATGTTGCTGAAGTGAGAATTCTTGGGAGAAAGGAGAGAAAAAAAGCAGAAGGAGGAATCCTTGCATCTGTAGTGGCGGCCAAGAGAGAAGATATTCTTGACAACTTAGCTATCTAGTATTAAAGAAGTTGTCTTGCGTCTAAGGGGTCAGCCTTGTGTTTACGACGAATGATGCGTTTAAGGTGAACCTTGCATCCAAGGGAGGACGACACATCCAAAAGAGAAATGAAGAAGAGTTAGGTTGTACCTCGTGTTAGCTATCAATCTTGCGTTTAAAGGAAGGGTTGTGTCCAAACGAGCTGTCAGAAGAACATAAACCTTGAATTCCAGGGTTAGAACGCTACATTCGAGAAGCCTGGAAGAAGGAAATAGTGGAAAGCATGAGGAACTATTCTTGAGCAAGTATAATGTGAGTAACATTAACGTTCTTCTTCAAAATATGATTTCATGAGTTTTCGATGAGTAAGTGCATGTGTTTTATTTGAAAAATATTTGAGTATGCTGGTTAATTGTTAATGTTTTATGAAACGCATGCTGATTGATAATATGTGATTTCATGATTTACTGAAAAGCATGATGTTGATATTAAAGCTTTGAACTTGAGTTTATGGAAAGTATGTTGTTTTGATAATATATGATTTTATTTGGAAACGGTTAACTTATGAGTTTATGATATATGTTTCCAAAACGTAATTGGTGTATTTATAAAACTTTAAAAAGGGGCACCCGAGGCTCAGGGACTTGGAGAAGGCCAAGGGTAGCCGGGATATGAATATAGAAAAAGGTACCCAATGCTGAGGGACTCGTAGTGTAAGCCCCTACTTGGCGTTGGGAGATGGCAAGTTAAGAAGAGACTATGAGACGGGCTTTGAATAGAGAGAATTGGCAGCAAAAGTGGCTAAGTGTTGGCCACGCGTTGGTGGAACTATGCGTTGAGGTGTGTCTGAGGCTTGACAAGAAGACCACTGGTAGCTACGCGTAGAAGAAAGGAGCTTGGCATGGATACAGATGCGAAGGCTACATTGCGTCAAAGGCCACTAGGCGTCAAAGGTCACTATGCGTTGAACGCGACTATGCGTTGAAGGTTTGTGCATAGAAGAGTGGTCGAGAGGCTGCGTTAGTCGGCTATCCGGCGATGGGGCGTTGGGCAATTTTAACATAGTAAGTTGAGACTGTGTTGCTGAACCCATGTGCGGAAGGTTGCGTTGGCCAACCTAAGTAGGAAGGTGATGATGGTGCTGGTGAGTCGGTGGTCTATATTTATATGTAAATAAGTACATTGAATAAATACACACTTTAGACATATTTCGAACTCAGATTGATCCCATTTCGCAGACGAACAATGAGGAGGGGTGGAAGAAGGTGGTTATATCGAATTTAAGTAGAATTCGAATCATTTTCATGGAGAAATTGAAGCTGGAACCAGGAGCTTGACTGTTGATGATAAATCTGGACATCATTCGGTATTTGAAGAAGAGTTAGCTGAGGAAGTTGAAGCTAGGGTTCAAAGTTTAAGGTTGGTAGGTTAACCCAATTCTTAGCAATTTCCATGTAGAATGTTTAAGCTGAATTTGAACGGAAATTTGTTAAATTCTAGGAGGAAGTAATCAGAGTTGAGCTGTTAGATGATTCAAAGCAACTGGAGATATTTGAGGATAGCTCTCAAACGAAGAAGAGTTATGGTTTGAAATTTTGAGGTAAGTTAGAAAGCTCACTTCTTTACAAGTTTATAGAAGGGAGGAAGTTCTGAATTTGGCTGGAATTCAATGTTTTAGCAGGTTAAAGAACAAATCGGAAGGGAAAGAAGAAAACAGTGGCCGTCTGGGGTTGTTAAGGCATAGTATCGCTAAAGAGCAGGAGAGTGAGTAGCGAAACGAGCGTCGCTAGTAACGCAAAGGGGCTTTGCGTCTCACAACTCTCGCTGAAGTATCGCTGGGTGTCGCTCCTTAAGGTGATCTCGCTAGTCTCGCTAAGCCTAGTCTCGTTAGTACCGCATGGTTATAAGTCAGTCTCATTATCAATATCCCTGATACTTGCAGATATCGCTCATATGAAAGTTGCTAACAAGAGAGGGATTGGCGATGAAATACATGTTGAGATGTTTAAGCACATGTAGTAAATATAAAGAGGAATACTAGTAATATCTAACACGAAAAAGGTGTGTTTACAGACCAAGAGGAGTTAGAGGAAGCGTATAACCCGCTCGAAGCTTGGAATAAGTTGTGAGTGACGTTATAGTTTGTGATAAGCCAGTTGATTATTATTTTCTATATACTTAGTAATATCTATGAGGCATGACTGAAGTGTACTCTTATGCATGAAACAAGTACATGTATTATATGTAAGCTAGAGCTTGAAATGTATTAGTTAATGCTCTTAAGTTAGTGTTAGCTGAATGCTCTGAAAACTCTGAGGTATCATGATTTATGTTAATTTATGATTAATGTGGCGCGCATATCAGAACCGTAGAAAGATTGAATTGGGACCCAATGCTGAAGGACATGAAAAGGCATATGGGCAGCCCTAGTATTTCAATGAAGCTCTCACCAAAGGACATAGAGAAGGTGATCGAGTATGACTTGGGACCCTAATACCAAAGGACATGAGAAGGTATATGGGCACCCTGAGTTCAATCATGATGCTATATTATCAGTAGATCTTTGCATAACTATTGTAAAGCTAAGTTAATTTTCAGCAGGTTATGATTTATAACCTTGTATAGGTGGCATGTAGACCTAATTACAGAATAGTTAGGATGTGAGATGGGTTATTGTGCAAATATGTTGTAAATATGTTGAAAGTTTAATTGTAATAATACAGATCTTTATAGTTTTGGATTTGTAAGCGAATATGTATGTTATAGTCTCACAGGTTATTCAGGTACAATTAGGCAGTGAATGTCACAAAAAGGGTGATGCTTGCTGTCTTCACATATCTTCTCGGGTTCGGTAGAGTAGCCTGGGAGGGGGTGTGACACTGAGTGGGTTGATGAGGTCTTTTGGTGGCCTTAGCAGGCTCTGGCAGATGTTGCGATCCTCTCATCAACCGACGCAGAGTCTTATAGGTGATTACCCCACTGACTTCGATCATCTTCTCGGCGTCTAACACTTCTATCTGCCCTTCGATGGCAGCATTGGCGCATAGGTTCATGATAAGTGAGGGGAAAAAGAGTTGGCCTGTTTGTTTGTTGAAGACCCCTCTTATCTGCGCTGCAATTATGCATCCGACATCAAGAGGGATGCGACGCATGATGCAATAAGCTGTCATTACCCGATCCCTTGACGCTGTTTTGTCATGCGTCGTGGGGATTAGCCGCTTCTTCACCAAGTAAAACCCACAGGTTGGCATCTGGCCGTAGGTTGTTAGCAAGCAAGGTTTTAATGCCTGTGGGTAATACGTCCTAGCTTGCCCCGGGCTTCGCTAATACTCGGACTGCGCCTTCCATTAACTCCGGTGGAGTTGATTCTATTATTTTGTTTCCTTCCGCATTCGCGTTGTCCCTCTACTTATAGATTGCGTTTATTTCCCTTGTGTTGAATGAGACTTCATTTTCTTCAACCACTACCACGTCCTCCTCTTTGTCCATGCGTCTGTTACAGAAGCTATGGACTAAGTCAGGTTGGATCCAAGGAGTGCTGGAACAGAAATTTCTCCAACCATGGAAGTCGATGATTTCAGTGATATACGGCGGCAACGAGGCTTGTTCAGGGAAAAATCCCACCTCCATCAATAAATCAGGGAACGCCCCGTGTCTCCCTTTTCCATCCTCCTTCTTTGGTGACGCATCCGCCACCTTCTTTTTTCCTTTGGCCTTAGCAGGGATTTTATCCACTGTCTTTTTCTTTCTCTTGGCCACTTCAATTGGAACGTCAGTCACTTTCTCCTTTCTTTTCTGTTTCTCTTGGTGAATGCCTGGGAGTTTGGTGACTGACTCCTCTTTTTCTTTCTTTTGCTTCTTTCTCAAGGTGCTGACACCTTGCTCCTCTAATGCATCCTCCCCTATGCGTTCCTTCCTTGTAGGCGAGTGGTGCCTATTTTTCTTCTTCTTTTTCTTCTTGCCCTCCCTCTCTTTTTGGGCTTTTATTCGTGTAGCCAGCTCCTTATCTTCTTGTATTTGCAGCTCTCTCTCGAGCTCCTAAGCTGCCTTTTCTATTCTTTCTTCTTCCCTCATTTCCTCCTTTAATGCCATAGCGGCTTCATCAATTTGAGGATCAGGAAGGCCTTGCGTTTCCCATTCTTCCTCAGGTCACACTACCCTGCGCACCTTTTTGCTGGACAATGCGTCCTTAGCAATTTTCTCCGCTCCTTTTCTTAGGGCCCTGAGCTCTTCCCCAACTTGGCCCTTTTCTTCTTCATCTTTTCTACCAGCCGATCAAAGGATGTTGCTGCAATCAGGAACTCAGGACCGTCTCCTTGCTCTGCGTTTTTCGGCTCTTCATCCTTGGTAGTTTCGTGTGATACCTTTCTTTTCTTCCTTATCAGGAGTACCACTTCTTCTTCTTCTTCTCTTCTTCTCTTGGCCTCTGTGGCCATCACAACCTTTTTGATAGATCCTTCATTGGAGTCCATGGTCATCTCCTCAGGACTGATAGATGCAGGGACTAACCCATGCGTTTTGAATGGCTCGCCTACGAACTCCTTGCTGTAGGCAGCGTCTCTTTCCTTATTTCCCCCAGTCTCTTCACCCTCCCGAGTCTCTTTTGGTTGACTCTGGTCCTCTTTTATTGGTGAGGGTGATTCCTGTCTTGCGTCTGAAACGCATGCTTCAAACGGCTCCCGCAGACCGCTGAGAATGTGTGCGATCCATTCGTTTGGGGAACGCGCAGAGTTCACTTCCCCTTCTCCCACAACCACATCCTCTTCTACTTCTCCCCCCACTTCATCAGTCCTTTTGTGCTGGGGTGTCTTGATGAAGGCAAAGGCTGGTTGACCTCCCCGTCATCCTCCCTCGCCTTTGTGTCTCTTTCCTCTTGAGCAATCCTCTCGAAGATATCGTCGAAGACATTTCGCTCGTCTTTGCGGTGGATTTCACTACTTCCATCCAGTGTCCTAGCTTCATCACGAACCGTTCCAAGACCCGGTTACTCAGCTTCGGAGTTTTTTGTGCTTAGACGTTGGTTTTCGGCATTGAAGTTTGCGGCAGAAAACTCCTTCACATTCTTCATTTTGTGCTTTGGAATGCAGGACTTGACTCGGCTTTTGGGTTTTAGAGTGGGTGCCGGGTCGATTCGGCTCAAGGGTTGAATGTTCAGGACTTCCACGCAGTCGTCTGAGTCAAGATCGACTACTGGTGGACGGAGTGGAGTTCTGACGAATGGTCGAAAAAATGGGGTTACAGGCGTTCTTTGGGCACTAGCCCTGATTCGTAATGCCGAGAAAGTTGGGATAAATGGAGGGCTGAGGTTTGGAGGTCTAGGGCGGACCGGAAAAGCGAAAGGCCTCACAGGTCGGGTGGGTCGGAATAGTGGTGAAGAGGAAAATGGAGCTCGAGGGTTAGGAAATACCTTAGGGACTAGTCGTGGTTTGGATGAAGAAGAAGATGGGGTCGAATACTTGGTATTGTAGGAAGATATTGGGGAAACGTCGCTGGCGAAATGTTCTTGGTTTTGGGAGTCTGATTGGCTAGACATAGACAAGGGTGCGAAGAATTCAAATTGCCGAAGGTTTGAGAGATGAAGGTTTTGAAAATGGAAAATGGAAAATTGAATCACATTGATAAAGGGCTAATTAAGTCGTCAGTAATAAATGTAGATACGCGATATCCGAAATCCCACTGATCTAGGCAAATTTATTGAGTCGCACACCCATCAAGTGTGATGGGCGGCTAATGACGCAAATAAGCACTCGAGTGCTTCTGGGAAAACGCATCGACTCAAAAGATGCATGCGTTCTCCAGTTTACTCTTTCTAAAATGCATACATTCAATTGATAAACGCATAACTGATGAACGCATGGTTCTCAGTTCACTTATGCGTTGGACGCAGCATGAATGGCAAAGTATGCGGTGAAATCAAAGTTTGTATTGAAGCTCGACGCATAATTTCATGCTTATTTAATTTACACTAATCCTAAAACTGAATTCAAAGAATGAAAAAGAAATACTAAGAACAAAGTGCGAATAGAAGAAAGAAAGCAAACGAAGAAAAAAAAATACAATAAAATGAAGTAAAATAAAATAAAATAAATAAATACTAATACAAGTACGAATAAAGAGTAAGAAGGCAACAGTAAAAGAAAGCGTCCCTGGAAAAGTAGGCATTCAGCAACGCAGGGACCTTTCAACGCAAGGTTAGTTATTACACTCGCGTAAGTCAATGGAGGTTTTGTCGATTTCCAGCTCTCCAATGTGGTAGGGTTTTACCCTTTGTCCATTGACCTTGAAGGAGGTAGTTCTATCTTCATTTGTTAGCTTGACCGCACCATGCGGAAACACTTCCTCGATTATGAATGGTCCAAACCAGTGAGACTTCAGCTTACTTGGAAATAAACTCAACCTTGAGTTAAATAATAGGACCTTCTGGCCGACGTATAGCGTTTTCTTACTGATATTTTTGTCGTGCCATTTTCTGGTCCTTTCTCTACACATCTTTGCGTTTTCGTAAGCTGAATGTCTCCACTCCATAAGTTCGTTTAATTGAAGCTTTCTTGCTTCGCCCTTTGCGTCCTGGTCTAGATTGAGCTTCTTCATGGCCCACATGACCTTGTGCTCCAGCTCTAACGGGAGATGGCATGCTTTTCCGAACAACAACGCATAGGGTGACATGCCTATGGATGTTTTAAATGTCGTTCTATATGCCGAGAGAGCTTCATCTAATCTCTCCGTCCAATCTTTCCTTGATGTACTCCCAAGTTTTTCAAGTATGGACTTAATCTCCCTATTTGTTATCTCAGTTTGGCCGTTCGTCTGTGGGTGATAGACAGTTGCTACCCTGTGCAAGACATTAAATTTTGTCAATAAGTTAGTGATTAAGCGATTGATAAAATGTGTACCTTCATTACTAATTATCGCCCTTGGTGTCCCAAATCGAGAACAGATTTGTCTCTTTAAAAACTTGGACACTGTGTTTGCGTTGTTCTTCGCACAGGCCACTGCTTCAACCCATTTTGGTACGTAGTCGACCGCTACTAGGATGTACTGATTAACGCAAAACGGAGAGAATGGTCCCATAAAATTGATTCCCCATACGTCAAACAACTCAACTTCTAAGATTGAGTTCAGAGGCATCTCATTTCGGTTGGAAATGTTGCTTGTTCTCTGACAACGATCTCAAGCTATCGCATATGCACTTGTGTCTTTGAATAATGTGGGCCAGAAATACCCACTTTGCAATACTTCGTAGCTATTCTCTGTCCCTCGAAGTGTCCTCCGTAAGGTGCTTCATGACAGCTTCTCAGAATGCTATGCGTTTCATATTCTGCAACGCATCGACACAGGATGTGGTCCGGGCCAAGTCTGTATAGATATGGCTCATCCCAGCAGTAGAACTTACTTTCGTGTCGGAGCCTCTTCCTTTGTTGAGCGTTGAAATCTTCCGGCCATTGGTTGCAGACCAAATAATTCACTATGTCTGCATACCACGGTTCCTGACTCTTTGTGTTCATGATGTGCTCGTCTGGGAACCGCTCCTCTATATCACTCTAACTTTCTTGGACCTCTTTTTTTCCAACAGAGATAGGTGGTCCACAACCTGATTCTCGATTCCCTTCCTATCTTTGATCTCCAAATCAAATTCTTGTAATAATAAGATCCATCGGATGAGTCTAGGCTTGCATCCTTTTTCGCCATTAAATACTTGATCGCAGAATGATCAGTATAGATGGTCACCTTTGACCCTACCAAATATGCCCTAAATTTGCCAACCTGAAAGACTACGGCTAACATTTCTTTCTCAGTAGTAGTGTAATTCTTTGAGCAGTGTTCAATGTTTTACTGGCTGTTGTTGCACATGCAATGCTGAAGTACAAAACTTGTTACTGCGTTTATTGATTATAATTAAGCTTCCTATACGTTTATCATTCTATGCGTCTTTCTTATGCTTAATATTATGCGTTTGTTATCTGTCAAGTTTTCCTATCATTTACCCAAGAATAAGCAAAGGACTAGGTTTTCTCGGTGAGTCCGAGGTCGAACATAGGGATTATGTTGATTCTATGTTTAAGTGGATTATATGCGGTGCAGGGGTGACCAAGAATAATTTGCAAGAGATGTTTGTTTCTAATCTAAAGGAAGCAATAAGACGAAAAAAAGAATCGACCGAAAGTTCGAAACAAGTGGTATTTTTTTGGAGGGACTCATTTTAATTAACTAATTAACAAGTTTTTTATTCTAGTAAAGTAATAAAGAATAATAATAAGGAATACGAACGAGATATACAGCAACAAGAAGAAGGAAAAGGATTGAATAGAGGAACTCCCGAACATTTGGCATGCCCAGTAACCCATGTGTGGTAAACTAAAATGTGGAAGATGAAAAAGCATACGACACAGCAAAGTCAGCTAGATGAATTCAATGAATGGGTAAAAATAGGGTTCGGGTTGGTTAATATCTAACATAAAAAACGCATGGTGATAGTCTACTTGTAAGCACTGACTTGTAAAACCAAGTGTTGGGGAGAGCAATGCGATTGAGGATATGCGTTGCTAGAGGAAAAGTAGCCGAGAAGTAGAGCAAAATTTTGGTTAAGTGTTGGCAAAAACCATGCGTTGGTGAATGTAGTGGAAGGTTGAATTATTTGAGAAACCATGCGTTATTGATTGAATCACGAAGGGTGTGAGCTGAAGCAGTCGCCGCATCGAAGAATAAGGGATCATTGTTGGAGAAAGAAATATGCTTGAACCATGCGTTGAAGTCACCATGCGTCGAAGACAGCCATGCGTTGAAGTTACCATGCATCGAAGATAGCCATGCGCTGAAGTCACATTGCGTCCAAGACAGAATGGTCTTGACGCGATGAAGCTAGTGATGTGAATGAATATGTTGTATGCGTTAGAGGTAGGAGGCGCCGAGAACATTATGCGTTGAGAATGGTTAGTTGCTGAAGACGCTGGAGGAGAACATAGACATGAGTGCCTTGCGTCGAAGGAAAGACCAGCGCCAACCTATGGTGAGGGGTAAGTCGGCATTATCATCTTGGTACTTGTGAGGGATAAGTCGGCAGTATATATATAGGTGAGTTTAATTATTTTCAGACATTTCAAGAACTTAAGTCAGTTCCATCTTTCAGAGAAACTACCAGAGGAGGAAGAGGAAGGTGTTCTTATAGTTTTTGGGCGAAATTCTACCTGTTTTGGTGCTCAAATCCGAGCTAGAACAGAGGACTGATCATAGACGCACAGACTGAACAATGGTTGCTGTTTGGAGTAGAACGACACAAGGAAGCCGAGTTTGGGGCTGAAATTTTGAGGTTAGTAAGTTAACATAATTCCTAACAAGTCTTATGAAGGAAGGTTAAGCTAAAACCGAAGTTTATCACATGAATCTTTAGGTAAAAGTAGTAACTACATAACTGCTATGCAATCCAGAGCAACGCGGAGTAATTTTTGCATAACTGAAGAACGAAAAAGAGTTAAGCCCTTAAATTTTGAGGTAAGCTGTGGAACTTAATTCTTTACAAGTTTGTAGAAGAGACAAAGTCTTAATATGGGCTGGAAAGGCGTTTTTAGCAGGGATTAAGCAGAGACAACAAAGCTGTAACAGTCAGCTTTGTCAAGCAGAAACTAAGGCTCAAGTGTTGATAGAAAAGCAAGTGAGCTGCACGTAAAGTGTTCTTGGAAATCAAGTTATGGCAGAAGGGTAAGGGACAATTTGTAATTGTAGCTTTAGAGTTAAAGCTTGAGAATAACTAATGAAAGTTTAACCGCATGATGTGTTATAAACACCGAGCATATGATAAATTGTTGTTTATGTTCCTGTGAATGGAAAGAAGTATAACAAAGGAAATATCTATTTCAGGCCAAGAGGAAATAGGAAAGGCTTATAATCCATTCAAGGCCTAGAAAGAATTGTGAGTGACACCTCTTTTACTTTTAAATGATTTTGTTGCACATGATAGTTCGGTTTTCCAATGAAATGTGATTTTTGTGATTAAATGCTTTATGAGGCATACGTTATGTTCTTAAAACTATTGAAAAGCATGTTTATGAGATGTTATTGATATAATAATTGCCCTGTATTCTTATGAACGATTTGTATACGAACGGTTTGTATGAAATGTTGTTTCTAAAAAAGGAAAATGTTTTAGAGGAGGCTCAATGCTGAAGAACATGAGAAGGCATGTGAGTTTCCCGGGGACCCAGTGCTGAAGGACATGGAGAAGGTACTTGGGCAACCCGCCATATTCCTATGTGCACATAGAGGTTATATGCTGGTGCGTTGAGTCTTGCTCCGCATCGAGCCTTATATGTTTTCGACGTTGGGGTATTGAATTTTTGCTCCACTTCAACTAAGGGAAAAATACTGTATCTAAACTGTTTCCTTATGATTTGTTTAAAAATCATATATGAATTGATAAGGGCAATTAAGTTTGTTTTAACTAATGTATTGAAAGTGATTACATGTTTTGTGTTTGATGTTGAGCATAGTTTTACTACTGATGATTTCCGAACTAAAATGGTTTATTAAAATTGTCACTCACTGGGCCTTTAGCTTATGTTTTCAATGTTTTCTTTCCCCTTCAGGTAGCAAGGACGTTTCTGGTGCTTTGCCTACCCCCACTCGCGCTGCTTAAGCTTCGAGACTCTGAATAATTCGACTTGCTGAAGAGTCAGTTGTATGTTAAACCTTAATTAGGTGGCATGTAGATATGTATGTACAATTACTAAGGGTTGAACTATGGGTTGTGTAAGGACATGTAAAAGAGTTGAGAGAATTTCGTTTTGGCTTATATATACTTTTCCATGTGTGATGTTTAATATGTTTTAGAATGTGAAGATTACATGGTGAACAGTTCAGAATGTGTGTGAAGGGATGGATGGTATGTGTCACAAGAGGGGTGATGTATACTGTCCTCACATCTCCTTTCAGGGTATGTAGGTAAAGTTGGGAGGGGGTGTGACACTACTTATACTTGCGACTCTTCTCCCGGTTGTCAACCACTATGCGCATATGTCTATAATGCATAGGAGAGTGTTAAGTGCCAAGGTTGTTCTTATGTCTAGGCAACACTACGTAGCTTTGTCAATTGATTTCCACAATCACTTACTATCTCAAGCAGTCTGATTATTACTACTTATATCCATTAGCTAAATGGACATAAGATTCGGATTAAGATTACAATTGACAAGATCCAATAGTTACACTATGGTTCTTATTTAGATGCTAACGCAACCCTTAGCCCTTGATGGATTAGTTACTCATGGATTCAAAGTAAAAAGTGGAAATTATAGAGAAACGAGTAGACATGGAAGAAATATAGATTGATGAATGGATTACAACTTTAGATAGCTCAATGTCTTGACACAAATCTAAAATCAAACTAGAAAACAAGATAGAAAGCAAGAAAATGGCGTCAATGTCTTGAGTCGCCGGAATGGAAGCGTGAGGATCTACTGTGTCAGGCGGAGGGAAAACTCTTCTCTCTCGAGCTCTTCTTCTCCGGTTGTGTTCTGGAGAGAACTCTGCTGTCACTTAGGAATTCTTCCGAGAATGAACAACAACCTTTCATCTTGCAGAGCTATCTTTTTATAGATGATGCGTTTGCAATCAACGGGAAATCTGCTTGATTAGCGGCGAGATTGATATCATGCGTCCGTCTCGCCTGATTGCGTAATTCTCGGGTCAATTAAGATCCACTACTTTAGCCACAGATCATGTTCGTCAATCATCCGACAATCTCTCAAGATTCTGATCTGATTGTCCGCTGCCTTGCATTGATGGTTGTTTATGCGTCCATGGATAGTTTGGCCGATGTCGACGCGTCGTAGGTTGCTAACGCATAGTCTTGCATTGAGTAGTTGTTAACGCATCTTCACGTTGTTCGCGTTTCGTTCAGATCATGCATCCATGACGAACAGATTGTTAACGCGTAGTCCTACGTTAAGAAGTCATCAACACATCGTTTGCATTCCTGCGTTAAAACATACGTTTTTGGCTCAAAAAGTGGTAAAATCATTATCTTCATAAAAATACAAGAGTATAACATAAAGGAATATTTATTAATAAAAATCAACATAAACTGCCGCATGTTTCTCTATTTATTCTCTATTTATCTAAGAAAAAGGCTATCATAACTTGTATTTCTACAAGTTATCACACCCCCAAACTTAGATAAATGCTTGTCCTCAAGCATAACTTCTATCTAAGAAACTTTAATCATCCTAAACATTCTCTCAACGCATTGACTAGTCTCTCAGAATGCTATACTCAATCAGCTATCCGTCAGTTATAATACTTCTCTATCTCTATATTCTTTTCTTCAGGACGGGTCTAATTTGTATGCGACAAGCTTTCTTTTCAAAATTCTTAAACTCATTATTCACAAATTTTTTGTTTCTTTCTTTTTTTTTAACATTGAGTCTGAAAAGATGAAGATATAAAGTTGCTTTTTCTTTTATTGGTTTTATTATTTATGTAACCATGCGTCGAGTAGGGTTACCCACCTTCGTTTTGACATACCAACTATGGGGTGCATGGAGGCAGCTAACTACGAGCAAGTGTCCTTCTCGACTAAACTCTTATCTAAGTTTGGCTTCCTCACTAGACATTGGAGTTTGTTATTTTATCTATGCGTCGCTGATTACGATTACCCACCTTCATTTTGATACACCAACTATGAGGTGCATGGAGGCGACCAACTACGAGCAGGTGTTGTTTTCAGCTAAACTCTTAACAAGATAAATATATTAGTCTTACTAGCGGAGTTTTGCGTTTAACAGAATTTTTTTTCTTTTTTTTTTTTTTTTATGTAAGTTCCTCATATTTTTATCTTTGACAGTTCAAACCTCTTTCACCCCCAAACTTGAGAGTAGCAAGGTCCTCATTGCTTAAATGGTAAACAAAGATTAAGTTGCAAAATTTTGTAAAAGAGGTTTGAATTGGCCACTTGCATACATGCAAAGTAGGTTTGCGTTTTTAAGGAATAGTACGCAGACGAATTGAAAGTAATCTAACTTAAAGAGTGTACAAAAAGTATAAGCATGATTATCCTCATAGTGACTAATTTTTCAACGCAAAGATAACAGTTGGGAGTAATTAGACATACTTAGGATGAATTTACAGCAAGGGACAACGCAAAGAAGTAATTCGAAAGCCCATGCGGCGAAGAAGTTTTTCATTCTATTAATTGAATAATCCACAACGCATACAATTGGTGATGAAGATAATGCAATCAAAGCTCTAAAGAAGATACAACTCTTAACTACACCCCTAAATTTTTAACCATCTGACTTGTCTTAATCAGGTATGCGTTTCTGCTCAGGCGCAGGACGCTGCGGTATTGGGAAGACAAGCGTCTGTTGTAGGCGTTCAGGAATGTTAGGGGGCGGGACTTCTAGTCGAATCGAGAACAGTTGATGAATGTAATTCAGTGTAAAATGAAACTACTCTGTCTGCCGGCGTGCTAACATATTCAATGAGTGCATCACTGGACGCAAGATTGATTATTGTAGGTATGTTTGCACTGTCTCCCAGTCGAGGTCGTGTTTGGCTTCTTGAGGTTGAGGTTGTGTTTGTGGTTGAGGACTAGTTAGCTGAGGGCGAGAAGTGGATGGAGTTTCATCAAACGTAGGGGATGATGGACGCCTAAAAGTTACGCCAAACTCTCTGTAGTATGAGTCATCAACTCTTATTGAGGAGGTTAGGGAGATAGGTTTTATGGAAGGTTGAGGTTGAAAGGGTTCTGGGTGATGCATCTTAGGAGGAGATGGAGTGGGTTCTCTTCTGGTTGTTGGGAGTGGGGGTGAAGGACTTAAAGAGGGGGATGGTCCAATGGTGGCATCAGGACTTGCTACAATCTTGCGTTTTTGTTTAGATGACTTCCCCTTCTTCTGTATTTGCAGCTTTGGAGGCGACACTCTAGTTGATTGAGTGGGTTGATGAGGTCTTTTGATGGCCTTAGCAGGCTCTGGCAGATGTTGTGATCCTCTCATCAACCGACGCAGAGTCTTATGGGTGATTACCCCATTGACTTCGATCGTCTTGTCTATGTTTAACACCTCTGTTGGTCCTCCAATGGCAGCATTGGCGCTCAAGTTCATGATAAGAGTGGGGAAAAAGAGCTGACCTCTTGGTTTGTTGAAGACCCCTCTTATCTGCGTCGCAATTATGCGTCCTACATCAAGGGGAATGCGACGCATAATGCAATAGGCTGCCATGACCCGATCTCTTGATACTATTCTGTCATGCTTCCTCGGGATTAGCCGCTTCTTCACCAAGTATACCCACAGGTTGGCCTCTGGTTGTAGGCTGTTGGCAGGCAAGGTTTTAATGCCTGTGGGTGATACGTCCCACTTTGCCCCGGGCTTTGCCAATATACGGATTGCGTCTTCCATTAACTCCAGTGGAGTGGACTCTATTATTTTGTTTCCTTCTGCATCCGCATTGTCCCTCAACCTATATATTGCATTTATTTCTCTTGCGTTGAATGGGACCTCATTTTCTTCGACTACTACCACGTCCTCCTCTTCGTCGATGCATCCGTTATAAAAATTACGGACTAAGTCAGGTTGGATCCAAGGCGTGCTGGAACAGAAATTTCTCCACCTGTGGTAGTCGATGATTTCGGTAATGTATGGCGGCAACGGGGATTCTTCCGGGAAAAATCCCACCTCCATCAGTAAATCAGGGAACGCTCTGCGTCTCCCTTTTCCTTCCTTCTTTGTTGACGCATCAGCCACCTTAGCTTTTCCTTTGGCCTTAGCAACGATTTTATCCACTGTTCTCTGTTTGCTCTTGGCCACTTCAGCTGGTGTCTCAGTCACCTTGTCCCTCCCTTTGCATCTCTCTTTGTCAATGCTTGAGAGTTTGGTGACTGACTCCTCTCTTTCTTTCTTCTTCTTCTTTTTCAAGGTGCTAACACCTTGCTCCTCTCTCGCATCCTCCCCGATGCATTCCTTCCTTGTAGGCAAGTGGTGCCTACTTCTCTTCTTCTTTTTCTTCTTGCCCTCCTTCTCTTCTTGGGCATTTATTCTTGCAGCCAACTCCTCATCTTCCTCTATTTGCAGCTCTCTTCCAAGCTCCTCTGCTGCTTTTTCTATTCTTTCTTCTTCCCTCATTTCCTCTTCAAATGCCATCGCGGCTTCATCTATTTGAGGATCAGGAACGCCTTGCGTTTCCCAATCTTCTTGATGCCGCACTTCCCTGCTCGCCTCCTTGTTGGACAATGCGTCCTCAGCAATTTTCTCCGTTCCTTTTCTGAGGGCCCTGAGCTCTTTTCTCAACTTGGCCCTTTTTTTCTTCTTCTTTTCTACCAATCTATCAAAAGACGTCGCCGAAATCGGGGACTCAAATCCGTCTCCTTTCTCTGTGTTTGTCGGCTCTTCATCCTTGGCAGTTTCTTCTAATACCCTTCTTTTCTTTCGTATCAGGGGTACCACTTCTTCTTCCTCTTCCCTTCTTCTCTTGGCCTCTGTGGCCATCACAACTTTTTTTATGGATCCTTCATTGGAGTCTAGGGTTGTCTCCTCAGGACCGATGGACGCAAGGACTAACCCATGTGTTTCAACTGGCTCGCCTACGACCACCTTGCTATAGGCGGCGTCTCCTTCCCTATTGCCCCCAGTCTCTTCACCATCCCGAGTCTCTTTTGGCTGACTCTGGTCCTCTTTTATTGGTGAGGGTGATTCCCATCTTGCGTCTGAAACGGTTGCATCCATTGGGTCACACAATCCGCTCAGGATCTCGGCTATCCATGCTTCCGGGGAACGTGCAGAATTCACTTCCCCCTCTTTGACAGCCACCTCTTCTTCTACTTCTCTTCCCATCTCTTCTGTTTCTCTTGTGCTGGACGGACGAGGTAAGGGTGAAGGTTGGTTGACCTCCCCATCATCCTCCTGATCCTTTGCTTGCCTCTTCTCTTGAGCGATTCTCTCTAGAATGTCACCAAATACCTATCTTTCTTCTCTTCGGCGTACTTCGCTGCTTCGGTATAGTGTGCTGGCTTCATTGCGAACCGTTCCAGGACCCGGTTGCTCGGCCTTGGAGTTTTTCGTGCTTAGCCTTTGGTTTCTGGCATTGAAGTTCGCGGCGGAAAACTCCCTCACATTCTTCATTCTGGGCCTAGAGATAAAAGATTTGACTCGGCTTTTGGATTTTGGAGTAGGTACCGGGTCGATTAGGCTCAATGGCGGATATTTAGTACTTCCACGCAGTCGTCTAAGTCAAGGTCGACTACTGGTGGACGGATTGGGGGTCTGAAGAATGGTCGGAAAAATGGGTTTATGGGTGGTCTTTGGGCTCTGATTCGCAACGTCGAGCAAGTTGGGATAAATGGTGGACTAGGATTTGGAGGTCTTTGTCGGATTGAAGGAGCAAAAGGCCTTACAGGTCGAGTGGGTCGGAAAAATGGTGGAGAGAAAAATGGAGATCGAAATACCTCAGGTGATGATGAAGAAGATGGAGTCGAATACTGGGTATTGTACGAAGATATTGGGGAAACGTCGCCGGTAGAGTGTTTTTTATTTTGAGAGTCTGATTGGCTCGACATAGACAGAAATGCGAAAAACACAAATCGCCGGAGGTTTTAGAGAGGAAGGGTTTCGAAAATGGAAAATAGAAAATCGAATCGCGTTGATAAAGGGCTAATTGGGACGTCGGTAATAAATGCAGATACGCAATATCCGAAATCCCACTGATCTAGGCAGGTTTTCTTGAGCCGCACACCCATCAAGTGTGATGGGCGGCTAATGACGGAAATAAGCACTCGAGTGCTTTTGGAAAAAACGCATCGACTCAAAAGACGCATGCGTTACCTGATTTGCTCTTTCTAAAATGTGCTCATTTAATTAATAAATGCATACTGATGAACGCATGGTTCTTAGTTCAGTTATACGTTGGACGCAACATAAATAGTAGAGTATGTGGTGAAATCATAGTTTACATTAAAGCTCGACGCATAATTTCATGCTCATTTAATTTACACTACTCCTAAAACCGAATTTAAAGAATGAAAAATAAATACTAAAAACTAAGTACAAAAGAAAGAATGCAACAGAGAGAAAAAAAATAATAAAATAAAATAAACTAAAATAAACTAAAATAAAATAACATTAATACACGTACGAACAAAAAGAAGGAAAGCAAGAGTAAAAGAAAGTGTCCCTGGAAAAGTAGGCATTCAGCATCACAGGTACTCTTCAACGCAAGCTCAGTTTTTACACTCGCGTAAGTCAATGGAGGTTCTGTTGATTTCCAACTCTCCAATGTGGTAAGGTTTTACCCTTTGTCCATTGACCTTGAAGGAGGTAGTTCCGTTTTCATTTGTTAGCTTGACAGCATCATACGGAAACACTTCCTCGATTATGAATGGTCTAGACCAGCGAGACTTCAGCTTACCTGGAAATAAACGCAACTGTTGGATTTTTGTATGTGTGTAAATTGTCCTAACGCAAAGTGTTAAATTTTGTCTTTATACGTTCAACATGTCATGCTTTGAGCATGCTATGCGTCTTACTACTATGCGTTGGTGATCTGTCAAGTTTCCCTATCCTTTACCCAAGTATAAGCAAAGGAGTAGGATTTCTCGGTGAGTCCGAGGTCGAACACAGGGATTATGTTGATTCAATATTTATGTGAATTACATGCGTTGCAGTGGTGACCAAGAAACAATGGGGAGAGTGTTTGTTTTTGATCTAAAGAAAGCGATAATATGTACACTAGACTAAATGTGGAAGATGGAAAGGCATGCGACACAGCAAGTTCAGCTACAGATCTGTATGAATGGATAAAGAAAGGGTTCGGGTTGATTAACATCTAACATCGGAAACGCACAGTAGTATTCTATTCATACTTGCGACTCTTTTTCCGGTTGTCAGCCGCTATGCGTTATATGTCTATAACGCATAGAAGAGTGTTAAGAACCAAGGTTATCCCCATAGACAGGCAATACTACTTGGCCCTTGTCAATTGAGTTTCACAATCGCTTACACTCTCGAGCAGTTTGATTATTACTACTTATATCGATTTTTCAGATGGACATCAACATCGGATTAAGCTCGCAATTGACAAGATAAAATAGTTACACTTTGGTTCCTAGTTAGATGCTAACGCAAACCTAGACCCTAGAGTGATTAGTTACTCATGGTTTAAAAGTAAAAAGCGGAAAGTTTAGAGAAATGAGTAGACATGGAAGATAATTATATTGATGAAACGAAATACAACTTTAGATGAGCTTAATGTCTTGACACAAATCTAAAATCAAGATAGAACAATAAGAAAGAAAGCAGGGAAAGGCGTCAATGTCTTGAGTCACCTAGATGGAAGCATGAGGCTATGCTGTGAAGTGGTCCGTCGCAGGGAAGACTCTTCTCTCTCGAGCTATTCGTCTCCGGTTGAAGTCTGGAGAGGACTCTGCTGTTACTTATGGAGTTCTTCCGAGAATCAACAACCCTTTCTCATCCGCGGAGCTGCCTTTTTATAGATAATACGTTCGCAATTAATGGCAAATCTGCTTGATTGGCGGCGAGATTGATACCATGCGTCCATCTCACCTGATTGCGTGATTCACGGGTCAATTAAGATCCACCACTTTGGCCACAAATCATGTTCGTCAATCATCCGTCAATCTCTCAAGATTCTGCTTTGATTCTTAGAGCCTTGCATTAATGGTCGTCTATGCGACCATGAATAGTTTGGTCGATGTCAAGGCGACGTAGGTTGCTAACGCGTAGTCTTGCATGTAGAAGTCATCAATGCATCGTTTGCATTCCTGCGTTAAAACATGCGTTTTAGGCTCAAAAAGTGGTAAAATCATTTATTTTCATAAAAATACAAGAGTATAACGCAAAGGAAGATTTATTAGTAAAAATCACATACACTGCCGCATGCTTCTCTATTTAATCTCTATTTATCTAAGAAAAAGCCTATTATAACTTGTATTTCTACAAGTTATCAGCAACCTTGAGTTAAATAATAGGACCTTCTGGCCGACGTATAGCATTTTCTTACTGATATTTTTGTCGTGCCATTTTCTGGTCCTTTCTCTACACATCTTTGCGTTTTCGTAAGCTGAATGTCTCCACTCCATAAGTTCGTTTAATTGAAGCTTTCTTGCTTCGCCCGTTGCGTCCTGATCTAGATTGAGCTTCTTCATGGCCCATATGGCCTTGTGCTCCAGCTCTAACGGAAGATGGCATGCTTTTCCGAACAACAACACATAGGGTGACATGCCTATGTATGTTTTAAATGTCGTTCTATATGCCGAGAGAGCTTCATCTAATCTCTCCGTCCAATCTTTCCTTGATGTAGTCCCAAGTTTTTCAAGTATGGACTTAATCTCCCTATTTGTTATCTCAGCTTGGCCGTTTGTTTGTAGGTGATAGCCAGTTGCTACCCTGTGCAAGACATTAAATTTTGTCAATAAGTTAGTGATTAAGCGATTTATAAAATGTGTACCTTCATCACTAATTATCGCCCTTGGTGTCCCAAATCGAGAAAAGATTTGTCTCTTTAAGAACTTGGACACCGTGTTTGCGTCGTTCTTTGCACAGGCCACTGCTTCTACCCATTTTGATACGTAGTCGATCGCTACCAGGATGTATTGATTACTGCAAGACAGAGGAAATGGTCCCGTAAAATCGATTCCCCATACGTCGAACAACTCAACTTCCAGGATTAAATTTAGAGGCATCTCATTTCGATTGGAAATATTGCCTGTCCTCTGACAACGATCGCAGGCTACCTCATATGTCCTTGCATCTTTGAATAATGTGGGCCAAAAATACCCACTCTGCAATACCTTCGCAGCTGTTCTCTGTCCCCGGAAGTGTCCTCCGTAAGGTGCTTCATGACAGCTTCTCAAAATGCTATGCGTTTCATATTTTGGAACGTGTCGACGCAAGATGTGGTTTGGGCCAAGTCAGTATAGATATGGCTCATCCCAGCAGTAGAACTTACTTTCGTGTTGGAGCCTCTTCCTTTGTTGAGCGTTGAAATCTTCAGGCCATTGGTTGCAGACCAAATAATTCACTATGTCTGCATACCACGGTTCCTGACTCTCTGTGTTCATGATGTGCTCGTCTGGGAACCGCTCCTCTATATCACTCCAGCTTTCTTGGACCTCTTTATTTTCCAACCGAGATAGGTGGTCCGCAACCTGATTCTCGGTTCCCTTCCTATCTTTGATCTCCAAATCAAATTCTTGCAATAACAAGATCCATCAGATGAGTCTAGGCTTTGCGTCCTACTTGATCGCAGAATGATCAGTATAGATGGTCACCTTTGACCCTACCAAATATGCCCTAAATTTATCAACTGCGAAGACTACAGCTAACATTTCCTTTTCAGTGGTAGTGTAGTTCTCTTGAGCAGTGTTTAATGTTTTACTGGCATAAAAGATGGGGTACATGATTTTCTCGTTCCTTTGCCCCAACACTGCTCCCACTGCATGGTTACTTGCGTCACACATCAGCTCAAATGGGAGAGACCAATCTGGTGCAACTAAAACTGGTGCTGATATTAGGGCCTGCCTTAAAGACTCAAATGCATGCAGACATGCGTTATCAAAGTTGAACTCCCTATTAGCTTCCAACAGTGCACTCAGTGGTTTTGCGATTTGCAAAAATCCTTTGATGAATCTTCTATAGAAGCCCGCATGGCCTAGGAAACTTCGCAAAGTCTTAACATTTGTGGGGGCTGGCAGCTTGGCTATCGCATCTATTTTTGCTTGGTCAACTTCCAGTCCAACCTTAGAAATCTTATGACCCAACACAATACCTTCCATGACCATGAAGTGGCATTTCTCCCAATTGAGGACTAAGTTTGTGTCTTCGCATTTCTTTAATACTCGTTCCAGGTTGGCCAAGCATTCATCGTATGATTCCCCAAATACTGAGAAGTCGTGCATGAACACCTCCACTGAATGATCCAGATTTTCAGAGAATATTGCCATCATGTATCTTTGGAACGTTCTTGGTGCGTAACATAGGCCAAATGGCATGCGTCTGAACGCAAAGGTGCCATATGGGCAAGTGAACGTTGTTTTCTCTTGATCTATCGGAGCTATCATGATTTGGTTATAGTCGGAATATCCGTCAAGAAAGAAGAAGAATTCATTTCCTGCTAGCCTATCTAGCATCTGGTCGATGAATGGCAATGGGAAGTGATCTTTCTTTGTCGTCGCATTCAGCTTGCGATAGTCCGTACAGATCCGCCATCCAATGACTGTTCGTATTGGTATCAGCTCATTTTTACTGTTCGTGATCACTGTCATCCCCCCTTTCTTTGGTACACACTGAACTGGGCTTACCCAGCTGCTGCCAGAGATTGGATAAATGACCCCTACATTGAGCCATTTGATGATTTCTTTCTTTACAACCTCTTTCATGGCTGGGTTAAGCCTGCGCTGTCTTTCTACTGAACCTACCTTACCCTCTTCCAACCGAATTTTATGCATACAGTATGAAGGACTTATTCCTCTTATGTCCGCTAAGGTCCATCTAATGGCTTTGATATGATTTCTCAGTATCTCCAGAAAAGCCTTTTCACTGTCTGTGGTCAACGCAGAGGATATGATGACCGGTAGCGTGCTATCTTCTCCCAAGTATGCATACTTAAGATGCATAGGCAGTGTTTTTAGCTCAAGGGTCGGTGGCTCTTCTAGAGATGGCTTTGTCTTCTCCGTGGATCGGTTGCTCAAATCTAGGCGTTCAAAGCTTGCATTGGAGATTACACCGATTCCACCTCTTTTTCCTTATCCATTTTGTCCAGCATTGTTTCATCTTCTGACCATGCGTCTATAATGCTTGCCTTCTTCAGTTATTTCTTCAATCATCTGGCAAAAGTGAAAATCATCAGGATATTTCAACGCATTAAAAACATTAAACTTTACCTGCTAGTCGTCCACACGAATTGTTAGTTCCCCTTCTTGGACGTCAATCAGGGCGCGTCCCGTAGCTAAGAAGGGTCTTCCCAGGATAATGGGCACCTCTCTGTCAGCTTCATAATCCAGGATTATGAAGTTAGCTGGGAAGATGAATTTGTCCACCTTCACAAGAACATCCTTGATTTTGCCCTCGGGGTGCTTGATGGAGCGGTCCGCAAGTTGAAGTGTGACTGTAGTGGGTCGTGCTTCCCCTATACCCAACTTCTTGAATATAGACAATGGCATTAAATTTATACTGGCTCCTAAGTCACATAGTGTGTGACCTACATCTATTCCTCCTATGGAGCATGGCAATGTAAAACTCCCTGGATCTTTCATTTTGGCAGGTATATTGTTTTTGAACAACGCACTGCATTCTTGCGTTAATGCTACAGTCTCAAATTCTCCAAGCCTTCTTTATTTGGATAGTATGTCTTTCTGGAATTTGACATAACTTGGCATTTGTTCCAGGGCTTCCACCAACGGAATGTTGATGTGAAGTTGTTTGAGAACGTCCAGAAATTTTCTAAATTGGCCCTCATCATTTTTCTTCTTTAGGCATTGAGGAAAGGGCGGACGCATAGGGGGAGTAGCATCTTGATATACCGACGCATGTTCTGCCTGCGTTGCTTTTTCTCTCCTCTCTCTATTCTCCTGCTCTTGAGCAGTTGTGGTGTAAGCACCTAATTGGTAAGCCCGTTCAAAAGCTTTAAGCGAATTAGTATTAATAATCTCATATTGTAAATTAAAAAAAAAGAAAATAAAAGGAAAACTAAAAGGGAAGAAGACAAAAAAGAAAAAAAAAAGGAATTAGAAGTTAAAAAGAAGAAAAGAGAAGAAAAAGAAAAAGAAGAAGAAAGGATAAGGATGAGTTCATCGGTTATAACTTTCATTTGGACAGAAAAGTTGCCGACTTCTTTATACTCATTTCCAAACTCCATTTTATGCTATTTTTCAGCTGCACGTCGTGGAGAGGTTGAAGAAGAGTTCTAAGGAAATTTCGTGCAAAGTTTTGGACGATTTCATGGTAGAACTGAAGCTAAAACAGAAACTTCATCTGCTGTCGCGCAACTCGAACTAGGTCTGGTTTTTGGTGAATATCGAGCTGAAGAGATTGAATTTTGGGCTGAATATTTTAAGGTTAGTAAGTTAACTCAATTTTGAACAACTTTTATGAAGGATGCTTGAGTTGAAATGGATTAGAAACATGTAAACTTTTAGCTGGAAGTTACTGATACGAAATTTCTGCGCAATTTGGAGCAGCGCGAGGAAAACTTGCAATATCTGACAAACCATGACGAGTTAGGCCACGACATTTTCAAGTAAGCTAGAAAACATGTTTCTCTACAAGTCTGTAGAAGGAAAGAAGTTCTAAATCTGGCTAGAAATATGACTTTAAATTGAAAGAAGTGAGAACAAACAGGAAAGGAGGAAACTCTGCTGTCTGGTGCCGTTTGGAAGCAAGTAACGTTGAGAATTGGAGCGTGAGTAGCGACATTGGTGTCACTGGTCCTGTAAAGGAGGACTTTCTCTCACAAACCTCGCCAGCTCTCGCTCAGTATCGCTCATCAGGTGGTCTCGCTGGTATCGCTCATGCTGGTGTCGCTCATGTCGTGACCTGTTGTGTAATTTCGTTAGTAAACTCGCTAGTAAGGTGAAATCTCGTTGATAATCTCGCTAGTAACATAGAATGTCGCTTATTATGTGTATTTTAGGAAATAAAGGGAGTCTCGGTGGTGAATCATGATTAGAGTTTAAGTATGCACATTTAATGATCATGTAAATGAAGTTTAAGGAAAACGTAACATGAGGAATGTGTATTTACAGGCCAAGAAGAGCTCAGAAAGACATATAATCCGCTCAGGGCCTAAGGACAAGTTGTGAGTGACACTTTTCTTTCTTTGGAAACAAATTTATTGAAAATGTTTAGTTTGGTTTTTCTTATGAGATATGGCTTTGAGATGAACTGTTTTCTTGAAAAGCATGATGTTTGATGATATTGTTCACAAGGCATGTTTTATCCGTTTTCTATAAGATGTTGAATGACATGTCTTGAAATGTTGTTTATCGTGATATATCTGATTTTCATGAAAGATTTTCATGTGAACTATTTACGTATAATGCTGGTTTCTAAAATGTTTTAGAGGAGGCTCAATGCTGAAGGACATGAGAAGGCATGTGAATTTCCCCGGGACCTAGTACTGAAGGACTCGTAGAAGGTACTTGGGCAACCCGCCATATTCCTATGTGCACATAGAGGTTATATGCTAGTGCATTGAGTTTTGCTCCGCATCGAGCCTTACATGTTTTCCACGTCGGGTGCGTTGAGTCTTACTCCGCCCTGACTAAGGGAGTTGAGAACGAACTGCTTTTCGTATACGATCATTTTTGCATGAACATATGTGATTTGTTTATGTTGTTGAAATTTTGATTTTACAGAAATGATTATTTGAATCATGTTTACGTTTATGGCGTTATTATGATTTTAACATGTCTGTTTTCGAATAAAAGATAGTTTTAAAAAATTAGACACTTATAGGGCTTTTAGCTCACGTTTTCCATGTTTTCTTTTCCTCCCAGGTAGCAAGGACGTTTCTGGTGCATTGCCTACTCCAACTCGCCCTGCTTAAGCTTCGAGTTTCCAAAGACAGTTTATTTTCTCGTTGTTGTACGTGTAAATATCTTAACACTGGTGGCATGTAGATTTAGTTGTTTATAAGTGGGTGATGAGAGAGTATGTTATAAAAGTGTACTGTGTACAGGAAGGATTTTTATATTATGATCATGCGTTAATATGGCTGAATTCTATGAATGTATAAGTATGGAATGTTTGTGCAGGAAGTTATGTAAGATGGGGCAATATGCATCACAAGAGTGGTGATGTATATTGTCTTCACATCTCCTTCCAGGTTAAGAAGGTAATCAGGGAGGGGGTGTGACAAGTTGGTCTCAGAGCAAAAAGAGTCTTAGGAATAGGATCATGCATTGTAGTGTAGGAACATGTAAATGTTTAGCCAATAGTAAGATTGTGTTGTCATATAGGAAAACATGCCACCTCGAAGCAGGCGAGTGAGGCAATCAGCAACTGGAACTCCTCAAACTACTGGAAACCGTGGAAATATGTCAGAGGGTGAATCTAGTCATCCTAAGGTTGGGTCAATGTCGAGGAGCATATATTTACTAAAATTGCTGAAAGATTGGCTACAAGCATTTGATCAGTGGAAGCAGATCCAAAAAAGAAATACAGTATAGAAAGATTGAAGGCTTTGGGTGCCACTACTTTTGAAGGCACTGTTGATCCTATAGAAGCGGAGGCATGCTTGAATCTACTTGAGAAATGCTATCGTGTAATGAGATGCCCCGATGATAGAAAAGTGGAATTGGCAGTGTTTTTGCTCCAAAAAGGGGCAGAAGATTGGTGGAGAATTGTAGAGAGCAGGAAAGAAGATACATGAGAAATAGGCTGGAATGAGTTTAAGAAGGCATTCCAAGAGAAATATTGTCCGAGATCATTCTGAGATGCCAAACGGAAGGAGTTTCTGAAGTTAATACAGGGATCCATGTCAATAGCGGAATATGAAAAGAAATATACAGAACTGTCTAAATATGCCATGACGATTGTTGCAGATGAGATTGACAGGTGCAAGAGATTTGAAGAAGGTTTACGGGAGGAGATACGTACTCCTGTAACTGCTAGTGCTGAGTGGACAGATTTCTCCAAACTCGTAGAGGCAGTATGCGAGTTAAAAGGAGTTTGATGGAAAGGAGAACGGAACGAGAATCAGCGGGGGTAGACGGACAATCCACACTTCTGGTACTACTTAGGGGCAGTCAGGCAGGAGATTTGTACCAGGTGTATTTAGTGGAGGAAATTTCAAGACCAGATCGAGTGGACAGGGTACTTCCAAGGGAGGTACTGGAGGAAGTGCACGAAAGCAAGAACCAATGAGTTCTACTGGTCCAGCTCAAACAGTGGAAGGTTCTCGAAGTGGACAACCTGGAGAGTCCACAGCTAGTTCCGCAAGGAAACCATTATGTCCCAGCTGCAGGAAGTATCATTGGGGACAGTGTAAGGGCAATGTATGTTATCATTGCAGACAAGCGGGTCACTATAAACGAGAATGTCCTCAGTTGATGCAAGAATTTAAAGCTGAACAGAGAACTGGTTCATTTACAGCTAGTCAACCACGACGACCTGCAAGAATTGCTGATGAGGGAACTAGTGGATCAAGACAGAAGGCAGCTGCAGGGCGACCAAAACAGCAAGGAAAAGTCTTTGCAATGACTCAGCAAGAGGCTGAAGATACTCCTAATGTGGTTACTGGTACACTTTCTATATGTCATACTCCTGCTCATGTTTTGATAGACCCTAATGCTACCCATTCTTTTATTGCTAAAATGTTTGCTGTGAATATAAGTAGTAAATTAGAATCTTTGCCCGAGGAACTGTTTGTTTATACCCCTGTTGTTGATGTGTTTGTGGCTAACAAAGTGTATAAAGACTGTGTGATTGAAATTGATGGTGTGACTATGATAGCCAACTTGATACCCTTAGATATTCAGAAGTTTGATGTGATATTGGGAATGGATTTCTTATCCAAATATCGAGCCACTGTGGATTGTTTCCAGAAGGAAGTCGTGTTTAGAGGGTTCGAAGGAGATGAAGTTATTTTCAAGGGTGACAGGAAATTCCTTCTACTTATGTAATATCTGCAATTAAAGCTCGGAAGTTGTTAAGCAAGGGTTGTCCAGCATACCTTGCTTACGTGGTTGATACACAGGCTGGTAAGTTAAGACCAGAAGATATTCCTGGGGTGAATGAATTTCTTGATGTGTTTCCTGAAGAGCTGCCAGGATTACCACCTGATAGGAAGTGGAGTTCATTATTGATCTAGTTCATGGAACAACACCCGTTTCACAGGCACCATACCGTATAGCACCATCAAAACTGAAGGAGTTGAAGGTGCAGTTACAGGAACTAATAGATAAGGGGTATATTAGACCGAGTATATCTCCGTGGGGTGCACCGGTGCTATTCGTGAAGAAAAAGGACGGTACTTTGAGACTGTGCATTGATTATCGTCAGTTAAATAAGGTCACCATACGCAAAAAATATCCCTTGCCTCGTATTGATGATTTGTTGGATCAGCTTAGAGGGGCATCAGTGTTCTCAAAGATAGACCTAAGATCGGGATATCATCAGTTAAAGGTCAGAGAGACAGATGTACCAAAGACAGCTTTTAGAACGAGGTATGGACAATATGAATTCCTCGTGATGCCCTTTGGTCTGACAAATGCTCCGGCAATGTTTATGGACTTGATGAATAAGATTTTCCATCCTTATTTGGATCAGTTTGTGATTGTATTTATCGATGATATTCTAGTGTATTCTAGAAGCAAGGAAGAACATGCAGGACATCTTAGAATTGTATTACAAACTTTGAGAGAAAAGAGATTGTATGCAAAATTCAGCAAATGCGAGTTTTGGCTGGAACGAGTAATGTTTCTGGGTCATATTGTTACTGCTGCAGGAGTTGGAGTAGATCCTCAAAATACCGAGGCAATTACCAGATGGGAACAGCTAAGGACAGTAATAGAGGTTCGTAGTTTTCTGGGACTCGCAGGTTATTATCGATGCTTTGTACAGGGTTTTTTCAA
Source organism: Citrullus colocynthis (assembly GCA_031780015.1). NCBI lineage: Eukaryota > Viridiplantae > Streptophyta > Magnoliopsida > Cucurbitales > Cucurbitaceae > Citrullus > Citrullus colocynthis. Next base: position 735,450 of record QLSR01000126.1, on the reverse strand, counting down.
GATAGCATTACCACTGACTCGTTTGACTAAGAAGGGAACTAAATTTGAATGGAACGAAGAATGTGAGCAAAGTTTCCAAGAGTTAAATAAAAGATTAGTGATAGTGCCTATTTTAGCACTTCCAGAGACAGGGAAGAAGTTTGAGGTGTATTGTGACGCCTCTAATTAAGGGTTGGGTTGTGTACTGATGCAAGAAGGTAAAGTTATAGCTTATGCCTCTAGGCAGTTGAGGCCGCATGAAGTTAATTACCCTACCCATGACTTAGAACTAGCAGCAGTGGTGTTGGCATTAAAGATGTGGCGGCATTATTTGTTTGGAAAGAAGTGCCATATCTATACGGATCACAAAGTTTGAAATACATCTTTGATCAGAAAGAACTTAACATGAGACAAAGGAGATGGTTGGAACTGATCAAGGATTACGATTGCACTATAAATTATCATCCAGGAAAGGCTAAAGTTGTAGCTGACCCGTTGAGTAGAAAGTCGAGACAAGCCAAGACTTCATTGAATATTATTAGTGCAGAATTGACGAAGGAGTTAAAGAGTTCAAATGCATCTTTATCGGTAGACAAGTTGGGAGGTTTGCTTGCACACTTCCAGGTAAGACCTACTTTGATGAGTGAGATTGTTAGCAAACAAATGGAAGATTCTGTACTCAAAAAGATAGTAGAAGAGGTGAATCTCAACCAAAGAACGGATTTTGATATAAGAGACGATGGAGCTTTAATGAAACAAGGAAGATTGTGTGTCCCAAATGATTTGACATTGAAAAATACTATTCTAGAAGAAGCTCATAGTTCTGCATATGCAATGCATCCTGGTAGTACAAAGATGTACAGGACTTTGAGAGAATATTATTGGTGGCCAGGAATGAAATGAGAAATTGCTGAATGTGTAGCAAGATGTTTGATATATCAGCAAGTAAAGCCAGAAAGACAAAGACCTGGTGGACTTTTAAAACCACTCCCCGTACCTGAGTGGAAATGGGAACATATCACGATGGATTTCTTATTTTGTCTTCCTAAAACTCCAAATGGGTATGATGGAATATGGGTGATAGTTGATAGATTTACTAAAATTGCCCAATTCTTACCAGTTAAAGTGACTTTTACTTTAGATAAACTGGCCAAACTGTATGTTGATAAGATAGTAAGTCAATATGGAGCTCCTGTGTCTATTATTTCTGATAGAGATCCGAGATTCACATCTAAGTTCTGGCCGAGTTTACAGCAAACATTGGGAACTAAACTTAAGTTTAGTACAGCCTTTCATCTTCAAATTGATGGACAATCAGAAAGAACGATTCAGACTCTAGAGGATATGTTGCGTGCTTGTGTATTGCAATTTAAAGGAAGCTAATATACTCATTATCTTTGATGGAGTTTGCGTATAATAATAGTTACCATTCTAGTATTGGAATGGCACTCTATGAGGCATTGTATGGCAGACGTTGCAGAACTCCTATATGTTGGGGTGAAGTAGGAGAAAGGAAGTTAATGGGACGAGAATTAGTCCAAACTACATCTAAGAACGTGAAATTCATAAGAGAAAGGTTGAAGACTGCACAAGATAGGCAGAAAAGCTACGTAGATAAAAGGCGTCGAGATTTAGAATTTAAGGTTGGTGATAAAGTCTTCTTGAAGTTATCTCCCTGGAAAGGAATTTTGAGATTTGGAAGGAAAGGGAAGTTGAGTCCGAGATATATTGGGCTTTATGAGATTCTGGAACGCATAGGACCGTCGGTTTATCGGTTGGCGTTACCTATGGAATTGTCTAAAATACATGATGTATTTCATCTTTCTCTACTAAGGAAGTACATTCCAGATCCTACACATGTTTTGGAAGCTCAACCTATTCAGGTAAATGAAGATTTATCTTATGAAGAGGAACCTGTGCAAACTCTTGATCAAAAGGAACAAGTTCCGAGAACAAAAATGATACCGCTTGTTAAAGTTTTGTGGAGAAATCACAAAGCGGAAGAGGCAACGTGGGAAAGTGAAGATCAAATGAAGATCAAATACCATCATCTCTTTACGGAGTGACTTAACTTGAATTTCAAGGACGAAATTCTCAAAAAGGAGGTAATGAATTGTAAGCACCTAATTGGTAAGCCCGTTCAAAAGCTTTAAGTGAATTAGTATTAATAATCTCATATTGTAAATTAAAAAAAAAAAAAAACAGGAATTAGAAGTTAAAAAGAAGAAAAAAAAAAAAAAGAAATAAGAAGAAAAAAAAAAAAAAGAAATAAGAAGAAAAAAAAAAAAAAGAAATAAGAAGAAAAAAAAAAAAAAGAAATAAGAAGAAAAAAAAAAAAAAGAAATAAGAAGAAAAAAAAAAAAAAGAAATAAGAAGAAAAAAAAAAAAAAGAAATAAGAAGAAAAAAAAAAAAAAGAAATAAGAAGAAAAAAAAAAAAAAGAAATAAGAAGAAAAAAAAAAAAAAGAAATAAGAAGAAAAAAAAAAAAAAGAAATAAGAAGAAAAAAAAAAAAAAGAAATAAGAAGAAAAAAAAAAAAAAGAAATAAGAAGAAAAAAAAAAAAAAGAAATAAGAAGAAAAAAAAAAAAAAGAAATAAGAAGAAAAAAAAAAAAAAGAAATAAGAAGAAAAAAAAAAAAAAGAAATAAGAAGAAAAAAAAAAAAAAGAAATAAGAAGAAAAAAAAAAAAAAGAAATAAGAAGAAAAAAAAAAAAAAGAAATAAGAAGAAAAAAAAAAAAAAGAAATAAGAAGAAAAAAAAAAAAAAGAAATAAGAAGAAAAAAAAAAAAAAGAAATAAGAAGAAAAAAAAAAAAAAGAAATAAGAAGAAAAAAAAAAAAAAGAAATAAGAAGAAAAAAAAAAAAAAGAAATAAGAAGAAAAAAAAAAAAAAGAAATAAGAAGAAAAAAAAAAAAAAGAAATAAGAAGAAAAAAAAAAAAAAGAAATAAGAAGAAAAAAAAAAAAAAGAAATAAGAAGAAAAAAAAAAAAAAGAAATAAGAAGAAAAAAAAAAAAAAGAAATAAGAAGAAAAAAAAAAAAAAGAAATAAGAAGAAAAAAAAAAAAAAGAAATAAGAAGAAAAAAAAAAAAAAGAAATAAGAAGAAAAAAAAAAAAAAGAAATAAGAAGAAAAAAAAAAAAAAGAAATAAGAAGAAAAAAAAAAAAAAGAAATAAGAAGAAAAAAAAAAAAAAGAAATAAGAAGAAAAAAAAAAAAAAGAAATAAGAAGAAAAAAAAAAAAAAGAAATAAGAAGAAAAAAAAAAAAAAGAAATAAGAAGAAAAAAAAAAAAAAGAAATAAGAAGAAAAAAAAAAAAAAGAAATAAGAAGAAAAAAAAAAAAAAGAAATAAAAAGTTTAAAAGAAGAAAAGAAAAGAAAAAGAAGAAGAAAGGATAAGGATGAGTTCGTCGGTTATAACTTGCATTTGGACAGAAAAGATGCCGACTCATGCTGGTGTCGCTAGTGTCATGACCAGTTATCTAATTTCGTTAGTAAACTCGATAGTAAGGTGAAATCTCTTTGGTAATCTCGCTAGTGACATAGAATCTCGCTTATTATGTGTATTTTAGGAAAGAAAGGGAGTCTCGGTGGTGAATCATGATTAGAGTTTAAGTATGCACGTTTAATGATCATGTAAAGGAAGTTTAAGGAAAACGTAACATGAGGAACGTGTATTTACAAGCCAAGAAGAGCTCGGAAAGGCATATAATCTGCTCAGGGCCTAAGGACAAGTTGTGAGTGACACTTTTCTTTCTTTGAAAACGAATTTATTGAAAATGTTTAGTTTGGTTTTTCTTGTGAGATATGGCTTTGAGATGAACTGTTTTCTTGAAAAGCATGATGTTTGATGATATTGTTCACAAGGCATGTTTTATCCGTTTTCTATAAGATGTTGAATAACATGTCTTGAAATGTTGTTTATCGTGATATATCTGATTTTCATGAAAGATTTTCATGTGAACTATTTACGTATAATGCTGGTTTCTAAAATGTTTTAGAGGAGGCTCAATGCTGAAGGACATGAGAAGGCATGTGAGTTTCCCCGGGACCCAGTACTGAAGGACACGTAGAAGGTACTTGGGCAACCTGCCATATTCCTATGTGCACATAGAGGTTATATGCTAGTGCGTTGAGTTTTGCTCCGCATCAAGCCTTACATGTTTTCGACGTGGGGTGCGTTGAGTCTTGCTCCGCCCTGACTAAGGGAAAGTTTTGAGAACGAACTGTTTTTCGTATACGATCATTTTGGCATGAACATATGTGATTCGTTTATGTTGTTGAAATTATGATTTTACATAAATGATTATTTGAATCATGTTTACGTTTATGGCGTTATTATGATTTTAACATGCCTGTTTTCGAACAAAAGATAGTTTTACAAAATTAGACACTTATAGGGCTTTTAGCTCACGTTTTCCATGTTTTTTTTTCCTCCCAGGTAGCAAGGACGTTCCTGGTGCATTGCCTACTCCAACTCGCCCTACATAAATGATTATTTGAATCATGTTTACGTTTATGAGAGAGTATGTTATAAAAGTGTACTGTGTACAGGAAGGATTTTTATATTATGGTCATGCGTTAATATGGCTGAATTCTATGAATGTATAAGTATGGAATGTTTGTGCAGGAAGTTATGTAAGATAGGGCAATATGCGTCACAAGAGGGGTGATGTATATTGTCTTCACATCTCCTTCCAGGTTAAGTGGGTAATCAGGGAGGGGGTGTGACATCTGGTGATTGATGATGGTTGCGGATTATTGGTTGGTGCTGTTGGGGATGGTTGTGGAGTGATGTGAGGCTGCAAATTTCCTTGCGTCCTCTGGTCTTGCGTCTCAGTGGGGAAAGTTTTCCCACTTTTTAATGTCATAGCTTGACATTGTTCCTTACCGTTGCCTCGTGGGGCTTCGGTATTACTTGCCAATGCTCCTTGAGGTCTGTTTTTGAGCTCACCTGCAATTTGTTCCATTTGCAATTCTAAATTGCAAATTGCAGTGGCCTTACTTTGGAGCATTGCATCATTCTTACTGATATATTCTCGTATTAGAGTTTCCATAGATGATGATGATGCATTTGATGACTAGTTTCTTTGTGGCTGATGACCTTGAAAACCTTGGTTGTGAACATGAGGGTTGCTTCTCTGCGGCTGTTGCTCAGTTCCCTGCGTCTATTGTTGGTTTCCTCCCCATCCAAAGTTAGGATGGTTTCTCCAACCGGGATTATATGTTTCAGCGTACGGGTTATTCTGAACATAGCAAATGGATTGTGGATTGTAAGGGCACATATCATACAGGTGGCCCTCACCGCATTGCACATGCTTACAGATGCTGTTGCATTCATTGCGTCCATCGCAGCAACGGATCCACCTTGGTTGTTCAATGCTATTGTCTTCAGCAAAGATGTCATATTGGCAATCTGAGCTGCAAGATTAGTGGCTGCAACAGTTTCAATCATACCAGCTTGTGTTCGTCTCTTGTCAACGAATCGAGATCCATATCCATCATTCACCCATTCATCAATATTCCTTGAAATTCTATCGAGAATATCTTTGGCTTGCGTATAAGTCTTGTCCATTAATCCTCCTGCGGCGGAGGCGTCAGCCACTGATTGTGATGTTTTGTTTAATCCTCCATAGAAGATCTCCATCTGCACACAATCAGGAATGCCATTGTGCGAACAATTCCTTACCAGCCTCTTAAATAGGGTCCAAGCCTCACTAAGAGTCTCCGAATCTTTTTGCTCGAAGGTGACAATGTCTCGTCGCCTCTTTACACTCACTGTCGGAGGAAAATATTTCTGCATAAACTTTTCAACCATTTACGCCCAGGTTGTAATATCACCAGGTTCAAATGAATATGCCCATTGCCTTGCCTCATCTCTGAGAGAGAAAGGGAATAGGATCATCCTAATGCTGTCCTGCGGTACTCCAACCATGGAGAATGTGCTACATATCTCCAAGAAGCTCTTCAAGTGTGCATGCGGGTCGTCATCGATTGCACCCCCAAATTGCCCTGCGGCTTGCAAGATCTGCAACATCACTGGCTTCATTTCAAACCTTCCATTACCTTCAAAGGTTGGTTGTAAAATTCCTGGTGCGAAATTATACAGGTTCGGCGACGCATATTCCCTCATTGGGCGATTTCTATCATGTGCCAAGAGAATTGGGTTTATCTCTTGGTCTGCATGCTCTTGTGCGTCTGAGTTTTGCATAAACCCATCCTGAGGAACCTGATGCTGATTGTGTTGTGCGTCCATATTTTCTTCTGTAGCTCGGTTGTTCCTTCTTTGTTTATTCTATCTTATCCTTCTTCTAAAGGTCCTCTCAATTCTAGGTCAATATCAAATGTCGGGTTGTTCCCTTCACTCATATACTGTTAGAAGCTTCTGACAGAAGAGAAACTTACTATACTCCTTCGACTGAGGAATCCTGGAACACAATAATCCAAAAACAATGAATCAATAAAATAATCCCCGGCAACGGCGCCAAAAACTTGTTGTAGCGCATGCAATGTTGAAGTACAAAACTTGTTACTGCATTTATTGATTATAATTAAGCTTCCTATGCATTTATCATTCTATGCGTCTTTCTTATGCTTAATATTATGCAGTTATTATCTGTCAAGTTTTCCTATCCTTTACTCAAGTATAAGCAAAGGACTAGGTTTTCTCGGTGAGTCTGAGGTCGAACACAGGGATTAAGTTGATTCTATGTTTAAGTGGATTATATGCGGTGTAGGGGTGACCAAGAATAATTTGCGAGAGATGTTTATTTCTAATCTAAAGAAAACAATAACATCTACACTAAACTAAAATGTGGAAGATGAAAAGGCATGCGACACAGCAAAGTCAGCTAGGTGAATTTAATGAATGGGTAAAAACAGGGTTTGGGTTGGTTAACATCTAACATCAGAAAGGCATGGTGATAGTCTATTTATACTTGCGACTCTTCTCCCGATTGTCAGCCGCTATGCATTATATGTCTATAATGCATAGGAGAGTGTTAAGTGCCAAGGTTGTTCCTATGTCTAGGCAACACTACTTAGTCTTGTCAATTAAGCTCCACAATCACTTATCCTCTCGAGCAGTCTAATTATTACTACTTATATCGATTACCTAGATGGACATAAGTATCGGATTAAGATTACAATTGACAAGATGCAATAGTTACATTATGGTTCCTATTTAGATGCTAACGGAACCCGTAACCCTTGAAAGATTAGTTACTCATGGATCCAAAGTAAAAAGCGAAAAATGTAGAGAAATGAGTAGACATGGAAGAAATATAGATTGATGAATGGAATATAACTTTAGATAGCTTAATGTCTTGACACAAGTCTAAAATCACGCTAGAAAAATAAGATAGAAACCAGGAAAAGGGCGTCAATGTCTTGAGTCGCCGGGATGGAAGCGTGAGGTTCTGCTGTGAAGTGGTCAGGCGGAGAGAAAACTCTTCTCTCTCGAGCTATTCGTCTCCGATTGTGTTTTGGAGAGAACTCCGCTGTCACTTAGGAATTTTTCGAGAATGAACAACCCTTTTTCAACTTGCAGTTCTACCCTTTTATAGAGGCTGCTTTCGTAATCAATGGCAAATCTGCGTGATTGGAGGAAATTGATGTCGTGCGTCTTTCTCGCCTAATTACATAATTCTAGGTTCAATTTAGATCCACCACTTTAGCCACAAATCATGCATGTCAATCTTCCGACAATCTCACATGATTCTGATCTGATTTTCCGCTACCTTGCGTTTCTAGTCGTTATGCGTCCATAAAGAATTTACGTTCATGCGTTCGCTCATGTCTGCGCATCCATATTTTCTAATGCATCATCCTGCATTGAGCGGAAGTCAATGCGTCACAGGTTGCCAACGCGTAATCCTGCGTTAAGAATCTACAGGTTGCTCGCGTTCTATAATCCTGCGTTAAAACATGCATTTTAGGCTCAAAAGCTATAAAAGAATTATCTTCATCAATTTACAAGGGTAGAGCACATAGGAAGATTTATCAATAGAATTTATCATCAACTGCCGCATGATTCTCTATTTATTCTCTATTTTTCTAAGGCTGTAATAACTTGTATTTCTACAAGTTATCAAGGGTCATCTCATCAGGACTGGTAGACACAAGGACTTCCACACAGTCGTCTGAGTCAAGGTCGACTACTGGTGGACGGACTGGAGGTCTGACGAATGGTCGAAAAAATAGGGTTACAGGCGGTCTTTGGGCACTAGCCCTGATTCGTGACGCTGAGAATGTTGGGATAAATGGTGGGCTGGGGTTTGGAGGTCTAGGGCGAACCGAAAAAGCAAAAAGCCTCAAAGGTCGGGTAGGTCAGAATAGTGGTGAAGAGGAAAATGGAGCTCGAGGGTTGGGAAATACCTCAGGGACTGGTCGCGGTTCAGATGAGAAAGAAGATAAGATCGAGTACTGGGTATTGTAGGAAGATATTGGGGAAACGTCGTGTTCTTGGTTTTGGGAGTCTGGTTGGCTAGACATAGACAAGGGTGCGAAGAACTCAAATCGCCGGAGGTTTGAGAGATGAAGTGTAAGCACTGACTTGTAATACCAAATGTTGGGGAGAGCAATGCGATTGAGGTTATGCGTTACTAGAAGAAGAATAGCCGAAAAGTAGCCAAGAAGTAGAGCAAAATTTTAGTTAAGTGTTAGCCAAGACCATGCGTTGGTGAAAGTAGCAGGAAGTTGAATTATTTGAGGAACCATGCGTCGTTGATTGAATCACGAAGGGTTGTGAGATGAAGTAGTCGTCGCATCGAAGGATAAGTGATCATTGGCGGGAAAAGAATACGCTTGAACCATGCATTGAAGTTACCATGCGTCGAAGACAGCCATGTGCTAAAGTCACACTGCGTCCAAGACAGAACGGTCTTGACGCGATGAAGCTAGTGGTGTGAATGACTATGTTGTATGCGTCGGAGGTAGGAGACGCCGAGAACACCATGCGCTGAGAATGGTTAGTTGCTGAAGACGCTGGAGGAGAACATTGACATGAGTGCCTTGCGTCGAAGGAAAGACCAACGCCAGCCTACGGGTGAGGGGTAAGTCGGCATTATCATCTCGATACTTGTGACAGATAAGTCAGCAGTATATATATAGGTGAGTTTAATTACTTTCAGACAATTCGAAAATTTAAGTCGATTCCATCTTTTAGAGAAACCACCAGAGAAGGAAGAGGAAGGTGTTCTTATAGTTTTTGGGTAAAATTCTACCCGTTTTGGTGCTGAAATCCGAGCTGGAACAGAGGATTGATCGTAGACGCACAGACTGAACAGTGGTCGATGTTTGGAGAAGAACGACTCGAGGAAGCCGAATTTAGGGCTGAAATTTTGAGGTTAGTAAGTTAACATAATTCCTAACAAGACTTATGAAGGATGAGTAAGCTGAAATTGGGGTTAATCACATGAATCTTTAGGTAAAAGCAGCAACTACAGAATTGCTATGCAATCCGGAGCAACGTGGAGTGATTTTGGCATAACTGGAGAACAAAAAAGAGTTAAGCCTTGAAATTTTGAGGTAATCTGTGGGACTTAATTCTTTACAAGTTTGTAGAAGGGAAGAAGTCTTAATATGGGCTGGAAATGCGTTTTTAGTAGGGATTAAGCAGAGAGATCAAGGCTATAGTAGTCAGCTTTGTTAAGGAGTAGTTAAAGCTCAACGTGGGTATAACAGCAGGAGTAAACTGCACACAAAGTGTCACTAGAATTAGGGTATAACAGAAGAGTAAGAAACAATTAGTAGTTATAGCTTTAGTGTTAAAGTTTGAGAATAAACCTATGAGAGCCTAATCGCGTGACGAGTTACAAACATTTTGCGTGTAATGAGTTACTGTTTATGTTTTGATATGGAAAAGAAGTATAACAAGGGAAAATATCTATTTCAGGCCAAGAGGAAATAGGAAAGGCGTATAATCCACTCAAGGCCTAGGAAGAATTGTGAGTGACACTTCTTTTACTTTAAAACGATTTTGTTGAACATGATAGTTCGGTTTTCCAATGAAATGTGAATTTGTGATTAAATGATTTATGAAGCATACGTTATGTTCTTAAAGCTATTGAAAAGCATGTTTATGAAATGTTATTGATATAATAATTGCCCTGTATTCTTATGAACGATTTGTATACGAACGGTTTGTATAAAATGTTGCTTCTGAAAAGGAAAATGTTTTAGAGGAGGCTCAATGCTGAAGGACATGAGAAGGCATGTGAGTTTCCCCGGGACCAAGTACTGAAGGACATGGAGAAGGTACTTGCACAACCCACCATAGTCCTATGTGCATATAAAGGTTATATGCTGCTGCGTTGAGTCTTGCTCCGCATCGAGCCTTATATGTTTTTGACGTTGGGATGTTGAGTTTTGATCCACTTAAACTAAGGGAAAAATATTGTATCTAAACTGTTTCCTTATGATTTGTTTAAAAGCCATGTATGAATTGATAAGGGCAATTAAATTTGTTTTAACTAATGTATTTGAAGTGATTGCATGTTTTATGTTTGATGTTGAACTCAGTTTTACTACTGATGATTTCCGAACTATAATGGTTTGTTAACATTGTCACTCACTAGGCCTTTAGCTCATGTTTTCAATGTTTTCTTTCCCCTCCAGGTAGCAAGGACGTTTCTGGTGCTTTGCCTACTCCCACTCGCCCTACTTTAGCTTCGAGTCTCCGGAAAATCTGACTTGTTGAAGTGTTGTTTGTATGTTAAACCTTAATTAGGTGGCATGTAGATATATATGTACAATTATCAGGGGTTGAACTATGGGTTGTGTAGGGACATGTAAAAGAGTTGAGAAATTTCATTTTTGGCTTGTATATACTTTCCTATATGTTATGTTTAAAATGTCTTAGAATGTGGAGATTACATTGTGAACAGTTCAGAATGTGTGGGAAGGAATGGATGGTATGCGTCACAAGAAGGGTGATGTATACTGTCCTCACATCTCCTTTCAGGTTATGCAGGTAAACTTGGGAGGGGGTGTGACATGAAGGGTTTTGAAAATGGAATAAATGGAAAATCGAATCGTGTTGATGAAAGGCTAATTAAGCTGTCGATAATAAATGCAGATACACGATATCTGAAATCCCACTAATCTAGGCAAATTTATTGAGCCGCACACCCATCAAGTGTGATGGGCGGCTAATGACGCAAATAAGCACTCGAGTGCTTCTGCGAAAATGCATCGACTCAAAAGACGCATGTGTTCCCTGGTTTGCTCTTTCTAAGACGCATACATTCAATTGATAAACGCATAACTGATGAACACATGGTTCTCAGTTCACTTATGCGTTGGACGCAACATGAATGACAGAATCTGCGGTGAAATCAAAGTTTGCATTGAAGCTCGACGCATAATTTCATGCTTATTTAATTTACACTACTCCTAAAACTTAATTCAGAGAATGAAAAATAAATACTGAAAAAATTTACGAACAAAAGAAAGGAAGCAAGAGTAAAAGAAAGCGTCCCTGAAAAATTAGGTGTTCAGCAATGTAGGGACCTTTCAACGGAAGCTCAGTCATTAAACTCGCGTAGGTCAATGGAGGTTTTGTCAATTTCCAGCTCTCCAATGTGGTAGGGTTTTACCCTTTGTCCATTGACCTTGAAGGAGGTGGTTCTGTCTTCATTTGTTAGCTTGACAGCACCATGCGGAAACACTTCCTTGATTATGAATGGTCCAGACCAGCGAGACTTCAGCTTACCTAGAAATAAACGCAATCTTGAGTTAAATAATAGGACCTTCTGGCCGACGTATAGCGTTTTCTTACTGATATTTCTATCGTGCCATTTTGTGGTCCTTTCTTTATACGGCTTTGCATTTTCGTAAGCTGAATGTCTCCACTCCATGAGTTCGTTTAATTGAAGCTTTCTTGCTTTGCTAGTTGCGTCTTGGTCTAGATTGAGCTTCTTCATGGCTCACATGGCCTTGTGTTCCAGCTCTAGCGGGAGATGGCACGCTTTTCCAAACACCAACGCATAGGGTGACATGCCTATGGGTGTTTTAAATGCTGTTCTATATGCCCAAAGAGCTTCATCTAATCTCTCCGTCCAATCTTTCCTTGATGTGCTCAAAACTTTTTCAAGTATGGACTTAATCTCCCTGTTTGTTATCTCAGCTTGGTCGTTTGTCTGTAGGTGATAGGCAGTTGCTACCCTATGCGAGACATTAAATTTTGTCAATAAGTTAGTGATTATGCGATTTATAAAATGTGTATCTTCATCACTAATTATCGCCCTTGGTGTCCCAAATCGAGAAGAGATTTGTCTCTTTAAGAACTTGGACACCGTGTTTGCATCGTTCTTTGCACAGGTCGCTGCTTCTACCCATTTTGATATGTAGTCAACCGCTACTAGGATGTATTGATTACCACAAGAAGGAGGGAATGGTCCCATGAAATCGATTCCCCATACGTCGAACAACTCAACTTTCAGGATTGAGTTCAGAGGCATCTCATTTCGGTTGGAAATGTTGCCTGTTCTTTGACAACGATCACAAGCTACCGCATATGCCCTTGCGTCTTTGAATAATGTGGGCCAGAAATACCCACTCTGCAACACCTTCGCAGTTGTTCTTTGTCCCCTGAAGTGTCCTCCGTAAGGTGCTTCATGACATCTTCTCAGAATGTTATGCATTTCATATTCTGGAATGCGTCGACGCAGGATGTGGTCTGGGCCAAGTCTCTATAGATATGGCTCATCCCAGCAGTAGAACTTACTTTCGTGTCAGAGCCTCTTCCTTTGTTGAGCGTTGAAATCTTCAAGCCATTGGTTGCAGACCAAATAATTTACTATGTCTGCATACCACGGTTCCTGACTCTCTGCGTTCATGATGTGCTCGTTTGGGAACCGTTCCTCTATATCACTCCAACTTTCTTGGACCTTTTTATTTTCCAACCAAGATAGGTGGTCTGCAACTTGATTCTCGGTTCCCTTCCTATCATTGATCTCCAAATCAAATTCTTGTAATAATAAGATCCATTGGATGAGTCTAGGCTTTGCGTCCTTTTTCGCCATTAAATACTTGATCGCAGAATGATCAATATAGATGGTCACCTTTGACCCTACCAAATATTCCCTAAATTTGTCAACCGCAAAGACTACGACTAACATTTCCTTCTCAGTAGTAGTGTAATTCTCTTAAGCAGTGTTCAATGTTTTAGTGGCATAAAAGATCGAGTGCATTATTTTCTCTTTCTTTTGCCCTAGCACTGCTCCCACTGCATGGTTGCTTGCGTCGCACATCAGCTCAAATGGGAGCGACCAGTTTGGTGCAACTAAAATTGGTGATAAAATTAAGGCCTGCCTTAAAGACTCAAATGCATGCAGACATGCATTATCAAAGTTGAATTCCCTATTAGCTTCCAGTAGCACGCTGAGTGGTTTTGCATGTAAGCCCGTACCTGTCATTGGGAGAAGGTAAGTAAGAAGAAACTATGAGACAGGTATTGAGTAAAGCAATTGGCCGAGGTGCGTGGGAGCAAAAGTGACTAAGTGTTGGCCATGTGATGGGGTGATTATGCATTGAGAGTATGTCTGAGGCTTGACGAGAGTTGCCGCTGGTAGCCATGCGTTGAAGAGGGTAGCTCGGCGTGGACGCAGATGTGAAGGAAGGAGGGCGCGATTGACATTGGTGGAAGTATGCGTTGAAGGCTACTATGCGTTAGAAGGTTGGCATTGCTATGCGTGAGATGGCCTATGCGTTGAAGGTTGGTATGCGTTAGTGCATAGAAAAGGAGCCGAGAGGGCCATGTGGTAGTTGGCTATTCGACAATGGAGCATTGGGCAATTAGTAGCACTGTAAGTTGAGGCTATGCGTTGCTGAAGCCATGCGCGGAAGGTTTGCATTGGCTAATCTAAGAAGGAAGATGATGGTAGAGCTGGTGAGTCGGTGATTTATATTGATATATAAGTGAGTGAATCGAATAATTAAACCCTTTTGGACATATTTTCGAACTCAGATTGATTCCATTTCACAGACGAACAACGAGGAAAGGTGGAAGAAGGTGTTTATATTGAATTTAAGTAGAAACCAGACCATTTTCATCTTGACATTGAAGCTGGAACTAGAAGCTTGATTGTTGTTGATAAATCTGGACATCATTTGGTATTTGAAGAAGAGTGAGCTGAGGAAGTTGAAGCTAGGACTGGAATTTTGAGGTTAGTAAGTTAATTTAATTCTTAGCAACTTCCATGAAGGATGTTTAAGCTAAATCCGAGCAAAAATATGTTAACTTTAGGAAGGAGTAATTGCTAGACGATTCAAAGTAGTCGAAGTCATTTGGGAATAGTTCTCAAACGAAGACGAGTTATGGTCTGAAATTTTGAGGTAAGTTAGAAAGCTCACTTCTTTACAAGATTGTAGAAGAGAGGAAGTTCAGAATTTGGCTGTAATATGATTTTTAGCAGGATAAAGAAAGAGTTAGAAGAGAAGGAAGAAAGCAGTGGTCATCAGGTGTCGTTAAGACAGTGGTATCGCTAAAGAGCTGGAGAGTGAGCAGCGAAATGAGTATCGCTGATAACGCAAAGGGCTTTGCGTCTCACAACTCTCGCTGAAGTCTCGCGGGGTGTCGCTCCTTAAGGTAATCTCGCTAGTCTTGTTCATTCCGGTCTCGCTAGTGCAGTACCTGTGGTGTGATTTCATTGGTAATCTCGCTAGTGACATAGAGTATCGCTAATTATGAATATTTTGGAAAAAGAGAGTCGGTGATGGAATGAGAATGATATATAAATATGCATACTTAATGATTATGGAAAGGGAGTTCAAAGAAAACCTAACGTGAGAAATGTGTTTTTACAGGCCAAGAAGAGCTCGAAAAGACATATAATCCTCTTGGGGCCTAAGACAAATAGTGAATGACGTTCTATTTCATACTAGGATAATTTTTAACATTGTGGGAGTGAAAACTATTATGTCATATGGAATCTTGTATGCGTGCTATCTAAATGCAACCCACGGCCAAGGGACCATGGGTGAAGGCACTTGAGAAATTGATTGAAATGGATTCCAATGCCAAGGGACCTTGTGAGAAGGCATATGGAAAACCAGTACATGATAGCTCAGTGCTGAAGGACCACGAGTGAAGGCACTTGAGCAGTGGACTGATACGGAAATCAGTGTTGAGGGACAACATGAGAAAGCACTTGAGGATTGAAACGCTGAGGGACCAAGTGTGAAGGCGTTTAAATATATGAATAATGGGAATTGGTTCATGAGGTTGAGTGCGTTGAGATTTGCTCTGCAACCTCTTTGGAAAGATAATTGTGTTACTTTTGTTATTATGATCAACATTAATTCACCAAATTTAATAGTAATTGGATAAACTCAGTCACTCACTGGGCTTTAGGCTCACGCTTTCTTGTTTATTGTTTGTTCGTTTTAGGTAGCGAGCGTGTCCAGGACGCCTAGCCTACAAAAGATCCTCGTCTAGGCTTACTTGGCATCAGTTCTCTGGGATAGTTGTAAATACTCAGTTTATGTACATGTTTTTGTCATACATGATCCTTGGAGAATAGTGAAAGTGGGTTTTGTACAGTGTGTAGAACAAATACCTGTTAGGATAAATTATGAGTTGAGCAATCTGAATTAAGAGATTATGTTTAACTTATGATGTTTCACAAGCATAAAGCTTTATATAACTGATCTGGTATTGATTTATGTTTCAAGATATGTGGAAACGTGTGTGTGTAGGTCAGGAAGGGAATCTGGGAGGGGGTGTGACATTGCGACTTGCAAAAATCCTTTGATGAATCTTCTATAAAAGCCCGCATAGCCTAGGAAACTTCGCAAACTCTTTACATTTGTGGGAGCTGGCAATTTGGCTATCGCATTTATTTTTGCTTGATCAACTTCCAGTCCAACCTTAGAAATCTTATGTCCCAACACAATACCTTCCGTAACCATGAAGTGGCATTTCTCCCAGTTGAGGAGTAGGTTTGTGTCTTCGCATTTCTTTAATACTCGTTCCAAGTTGGCCAAACATTCATCGTATGATTCCCCAAATACTGAGAAGTCGTCCATAAACACCTCTACTGACTATTCCAGATATTCAGAAAATATTGCCATTATGCACCTTTGGAACGTTCCTGGTGCGTTACATAGCCCGAATGGCATCCGTCTGAACGCAAAGGTGCCATATGGACATGTGAAAGTTGTCTTCTCTTGATCTTCCGAAGCTATCATGATCTCGTTATAGCCGGAATATCCGTCAAGGAATTCTTAACCCAAGTATAAGCAAAGAAATAGGTATACTCAGTGAGTCCAAGGTCGAACACAGGGACTATGCTGATTCTATAATTCGTTGGATTATTAGAGTTGGAGTGGTAACCAAAAATAGTTGAGAAGGATGCGTCTAACTAAAGAAAGCGATAACATGTACACTAGATTAAAATGGGGTAAATGGTAAGGTATGCGACACAGCAAAGTCAGCTAAATGGATTAAATGAATGGATAAAAACAGGGTTCGGGTTGGTTAAAATTTAAAATCAGAAACGCATGGTGATATTCTATTCATACTTGCGACTCTTCTCCCGGTTGTCAGCCGCTATGCGTTATATGTCTATACCGCATAGGAGAGTGTTAAGTACCAAGGTTACTCCTATAGACAGGTAACACTTCTTGGCCTTGTTAATTGAGTTCCACAATCACTTACCCTCTCGAGCAGTCTGATTATTACGACTTATATCGATTAGCTATGTAAGCACCTAATTAGTAAGCACGTTCAAAAGCTTTAAGCGAACTAGTATTAATAATCTCATATTGTAAATTAAAAAAAAGAAAAAGAAAAGAGAAAAAACCAAAAAGGGGAAGAAGACAAAAGAAAAAAAATGAAGAAGAAAAGGAAAAAAGAAAAAGAAGAAGAGAGGATAAGGTTGGATGCGTCGGTTATTCTTTGGATAGAAATTTTGCCGACTTCATTCTACTCATTTCCAAACGAAATTTTATGCTATTTTTAAGCTGCACGTTGTGGAGAGGTTGAAAAAGAGTTCTAGGGCAATTTCGTGCAAGGTTTTGGAAGATTTCATGGTAAAACTGAAGCTGAAACAGAAGCTTCACCTACTGTCGCGCAGCTCAAACCAGGTCTAGTGTTTGGTGAATATCGAGCTGAAGAGATTGAATTTTGGGCTGAAATTTTAAGGTTAGTAAGATAACTCAATTTTGAACAATTTTACTGAAGGCTTCTTGAGTTGAAATGGATTTAGAAACATGTAAACTTTTAGCTAGAAGTTACTGATACGAAATTTCTGTGCAATCTGGAGTAGCATGGAGAAACTTGCAATATCTGACGAACCAGGACGAGTTAAGCCACAAAATTTTGAGGTAAGCTAGAAAACATGTTTCTCTACAAGTTTGTAGAAGGAAAGAAGTTCTCAATCTGGCTGGAAATATGACTTTGAATTGACAGAAGTGAAAACAAACAAGAAAGGAGGAAACTCTGTTGTCGGGTGCCGTTTGGAAGCAGGTAACGCTGAGAATTGGAGCGTGAGTAGCGACACTGGTGTCGCTGATCGTGTAAAGAAGGATTTTCTCTCACAAATCTCGCTAGCTCTCGCTCAGTATCGCTCATCAGGTAGTGTCACTGGTATCGCTCATAGTGTCGCTGGTATCGCTCATGATGGTGTCGCTAGTGCCGTGACCTGTTGTGTAATTTCGTTAGTAAACTCGCTAGTAAGGTGAAAGCTCGTTGGTAATCTCGCTAGTGACATAGAATCTCGCTTATTTTGTGTATTTTAGGAAAGAAAGGGAGTCTCGGTGGTGAATCATGATTAGAGTTTAAGTATGCACGTTTAATGATGTGTAAAGGAAGTTTAAGGAAAACGTAACGTGAGGAATGTGTATTTACAGGCTAAGAAGAGCTCGGAAAGGCATATAATCCGCTCAAGGCCTAAGGACAAGTTGTGAGTGACACTTTTCTTTCTTTGAAAACGAAATTTATTGAAAATGTTTAGTTTGGTTTTTCGTATGAGATATGGCTTTGAGATGAACTGTTTTCTTGAAAAGCATGATGTTGATATTGTTCACAAAGCATGTTTTATCCGTTTTCTATAAGATGTTGAATGACATGTTTTGAAATGTTGTTTATCGTGATATATATGAGTTTCATGAAAGATTTTCATGTGAACTATTTACGTATAATACTGGTTCTAAAATGTTTTAGAGGAGGCTCAATGCTGAAGGACATGAGAAGGCATGTGAGTTTCCCCGGGACCCAATACTGAAGGACTCGTAGAAGGTACTTGGGCAACCCGCCATATTCCTATGTGCACATAGAGGTTGTGACGTTGGGTGTGTTGAGTCTTGCTCCACCCCAACTAAGGATTGTTATCGACGTTGAGTGCGTTAAGTTTTACTCCGCCTCAACTAAAGATGTTTTCGACATCGGGTGCGTTGATCTTGCTCTGCCCTGACTAAGGGAAAGTTTTGAGAACGAACTGTTTTTCGTATACGATCATTTTGGCATGAACATATGTGATTTGTTTACGTTGTTGAAATTATGATTTTACAAATATGATTATTTGAATCACGTTTACGTTTATGGCGTTATTATAATTTCAACATGCCTATTTTCGAACAAGTGATAGTTTTACAAAATTAGTCACTCACAGGGATTTTAGCTCACGTTTTCCATGTTTTCTTTTCCTCCCAGGTAGCAAGGACGTTCCTGGTGCATTGCCTACTCCAACTCGCCCTGCTTAAGCTTCGAGTTTCCAAAGATAGTTAAATTTCTCGTTGTTGTACGTGTAAATAACTTAACACTGGTGGCATATAGATTTAGTTGTTTATAAGTGGGTTATGAGAGAGTATGTTATAAAAGTGTACTATGTATAGGAATGGATTATTATGTTATGATCATGGGTTATTATGGCTGAATTCTGTGAATATATACGTATGAAATGTTCGTACAGGAAGTTATGTAATCGGGCAATATGCGTCACAAGAGGGGTGATGTATATTGTCTTCACATCTCCTTTCAGGTTAAGTTGGTAATCAGAGAGGGGGGGTGACAAGCTAGATGGACGTAAGCATCGGATTAAGATTACAATTGACAAGATGCAATAGTTACATATGATTCTTATTTAGATGCTAACGCAACCCGTGACCCTAGAAAGATTAGCTACTCATGGATTCAAAGTAATAAACGGAAAGTGTGGAGAAATGGATAAACATGGAAGAATTTTAGATTAATGAACGGAATACAATTTTAGACAGCTCAATGTCTTGACACAAATCTAAAATCAAAGCTAGAAAAAGGGATAGAAAGCAGGAAGACGTTTTGATGTCTTGAGTGGCTGGAATGGAAGCGTGAGATCTGCTGTGAAGTGGTCAGGCGGAGGGAAGACTCTTCTCTCTCGAGCTATTCGTCTCCGGTTGTCTTCTGGAGAGAACTCTGCTGTCACTTAGGAATTCTTCCGAGAATCAACAACTCTTTTTCAGCTTGCACGTTTGCCTTTTTATAGAGGTTGCGTTCGTAATCAGTGGCTGATTCCATACTGGTTATCAATCTCTGTGCAATTCTGCTAAAGATTTGTTCTTCCATATTAATACTCGCCTGAGCATTACTAGATTCTCCTTCAGACGTTTGCCTCTCCTCTCCGGTAGCACGCGATGTCTCAGCGCCTTCCCGCCTACCTCGTCTGGTTCCTCTGGGCATGTTCCTATAACATAGTATGTAATCAATTTACTATTGCATGTTCCTAACTACTATGCATGATCTCACAGCCCAAAATCCTATGCTCTGATACCAAATTGTCACACCCTCTCCCAGATTACCTTCCTAACCTAGGAGTAGGTGCAACCTATACACATACACGTCATCTTATATCTTGAAACACAATTCAATACCAGATCAAATGTACAAACGTTTATACTAATGAAGCATTATAAGGTAATCATAAGTTTTACATAAGGTTTCTCAGCTCATAATTTATCATACAAGTTTATTTGTTCAGCATATAGTACAAAACCTACACTAGTTATGCCACAAAATATGTACTTAGACTGAGTATTTGCAACTATTCCAGAGAACTAAAACCAAGTAAGCCCAAACGAGGATCTTCTGTAGGCTAGGCGTCTCGGACACGCTCGCTACCTGAAACGATCAACAATAAACAAAAAGGCGTGAGCTTAAAGCCCAGTGAGTGACTAAATTATCAATCACAATTTAATCCTTGAGTTAATGCTGATCATAAAACTGCTATATAGCTTATTAGTACAGATTACTGGGTCACTCGTCTCATTTAACAAGATAGCATAAATATTTATCTAATAAGCAACGGAGTAGAGCTCAACGCTATTAACCTCATAATTCAATTACTAGTATTCATATATTCATACGCCTTTACATTTCGTCCCTTGGCGTTTCTACTCTCAAGTGCTTTCTCATATTGTCCCTCAGCACTGAGTTTCATTATTAATTCACTGCTCAAATGCCTTCACTTATGGTCCCTCAGCATTGAGCCATCATATACTGGTCTCCATATGCCTTCTCACAAGGTCCTTCGGCTTTGGAAACTATCTCAATCAATTTCACTAGTGCCTTCACTCATGCTCCCTCGGCACTATGTATCATATACCATATCTCCATAGGCCTTCACACAGGGTCCTTCGGCCGTGGTTTGCATTTAGATAACAGATATACAGGAATTCACATAATATACTCGTTTTCACTTGCACATTGTTAACGATGATCCTTGGATAAATTACAGAGCCACTCACGGTTTGTCTTAGGCCCCGAGCGGATTGTATGCTTTTCCGAGCTCTTCTTGGCCTGTAAAACACATTTCTCATATTAGATTTCCTTTGGACTCCTTTGCCAAAATCATTAGGTATACATATCAATAACTAGCGATACTCTATGTTACTAGCGGGTCTACCAGCGAAATTTACACTACTGGGTACTATACTAGCAAAACCGGAATGAACTAGACTAGCGATATCACCTTAAGGAGCAATACCTAGCGAGACTTCAGCGAGAGTTGTGAGACGTAGAGCTCCTTTGCATTTATCAGCGACACTCGTTCCACTGCTCACTCTCCAGCTCCTTAGCGATGCCACTGTCTAGCGACACTTGATATCACAGTTTTCCTTCCTTCCCTTCAAACTCTTCCTTTATCCTGCTAAAAACCATATTACAGCCAAAATCAGAACTTCCATTCTTCTACAATCTTGTAAAGTAGTGAGTTTCCAAGCTTACCACAAAATTTTAGATTATGACTTGTCTTCATTTGAGAATTATTCCCAAATAACTTCAACTGCCTTGATTTGCTTAGCAGTTCAACTTCGCTTACTTCTTCCTAGAGATTAACACATTTTTGCTTGGATTTAGCTTAAACATCCTTCATGGAAGTTGCTAAGAATTGACTCAACTTACTTACCTCAAAATTTTAGTTCCAACTTCGACGTCCTCGGTTCACTCTCCTTCAAACACCGATTAGTGTCCAAATCTATCAGTAACAATCAAGCTTCTGGTTCCAGCTTCAAAATTATCATGAAACTGATCTGAGTTCTACTCAAATTCAATATAAGTACCTTCTTCTACCTCTCCTCATTGTTGTTCTGCAAAATGGAGTTAATCTGAGTTCGAAAATATATCCAAAAAGGCTTAATTATTCGATGCACTCCTTTATATGTCAATATAAATCACCAAATTACCAGTTCTAACACCATCCTCCTTCTGGAATTAGCCAACACCACCTTCCGCGCATGGCTTCAGTAACGCATAGTCTCAACTTACTATGCCACTGACTCAATGCCGAATAGCCGATTACTGCATGGCCCTCTCAGCCACTTTTCTATGTCCGACGCATTCCATCCTTCAACGCATAGGCCATCTCAACGCATAGCGATGCCAACTTCTAACACATAGTAGCCTTCAACGCATACTTCTATTAACGCATATTGCACACTTCTCCCTTCACATCTATTTCCCCGCCAAGCTGCCCTCTTCAACACATGCTTATCAGCGACAACTCTTGTCAAGCTTAAACATACCTTCAACGCATGGTCACTCATCACATGGCCAACACTTAACCATTTTCACTTTCCCCCAACTTAGTCAATTTTCTTTACTTACCTACCCCATAATTTCTTTTTACTTACCTTCTCTCAATAACAAGTACGGGACTTACACATCTAGCTAATCGATATAAATAGTAATAATCAGACTGCTCGGGAGAGCAAGTGATTGTGGAACCTAGTTGACAAGACTAAGATGTCACACCCCTTCCCAGACTACCCTTACTACTCGGGAAATGAGTGTGAACCAGCACACACCTGTATTCTAAAGTAACTAGAGAACAATCAACTTATGCTCATGCAATCTTATTTATATGCCATATTATTTCCATAAACTAACCCAACTCTTCAAGATGAGTGTTCTCTATATACATTCAGAAACAAAACCCCTACAATCCTAAGGAACATGTTTGACAAAATAAAGCATTTACATATACGGGGTATTTACAACTATCCCAAGGACTGGTCCAAAATAAACCAAGACGAGGATCTTCTGTAGGATAGGTGTCCCGGACACGCTCACTACCTAAAACGAACAAACAAAAGAAACGCGTGAGCCTAATGCCCAGTGAGTGATAAACTTAAATTTTCCCAATTATTATTACACTACTTGAATACGAATTGGCATGAAACATCAAAATGTCACATGTCTATATATCCAGAAATTCAAGCTAACTCGTGCTATAGAACACTAGTAGTACGATTATTCTTTCTTAGCTGTGGTGGAGCGATGCTCTACGCATACAACTTCGTATACCACTTCTCATCACATCCATGTACGGATGCTTCCACACTCCTTCCCTCGATATACAATCCCTCAAATGCCTTCACATACTGTCCCTCAGCATTGAGTTTTATCAAAACAGAGTTCCAATGTGCCTTCGCATTTAATTTCCTCAGCACTGGGTTCCCTCTCAATACACTGCTCAAGTGCCTTCACCTGTGATCCCTCAGCACTGAGCTATTACATGCATTGGATTTCTGCATGCCTTCACACATTGTCCCTGAGCATTGGCATCCACATCCACCAACTATTCAAGTGCCTTCACACATGGTCCCTCAGCAATGAATATCATATACATTCTTTAATTCTTAAAGTACCACACAATCATTCCATAACTACTCCATATGACAGATTTCACATACCCATTATTATTATAACTTGCTAAGAGTATTTGATATATTAACAAGTAATCACTCACAACTTGTCTTGGCTCTAAGTGGGTTATACACCTTCCCGAGCTCTTCCTGGCCTGTAAATACACATTTCTCGCATTAGGTTTTTCCTTAAACTTCCTTTCTATACCTATTTAGTATACATAATTAAACTCTATACTCGTTTCATCACCGAACTCTCTTTTTCCCAAAACATTCACAATTAGCGATACTCCATATCTCTTGGCGAGTTTACCAGCGAAACCACATTTTAGGACACTGTACTAGCGATACCCGATTGAACGAGACTAGCGAGATTATCTGAGGAGCGATACCTAGCGAGACTTCAGCGAGACTTCAGCGAGAGTTGTGAAACGCAAAGCCCCTTTTTGCGTTACCAGCGACACTCGCTTCGTTGCTCAGTCTCCCGCTCTTTTAGCGACACTACTGTCGTAGTGACACAATTTTCCTTCTTTCCTTCTACTTCTTCCTTTAACTTGCTAAACATCACAGTCTAGCCAAATTCAGAACTTCCTTTCTTCTAAGCTGGTAAAGACCTAAGTCTTTTATCTTACCTCAAAGTCTCATAAGGAAAGTCCTCTTCGTTTGAGAGATATTCTTAAGTAACCCCGAGTTGCTCCTAATCATCCTGCAACTCAGCTTCACTCTCTTCTACCTGGAGTTTAACACACATTTACTCAAATTCAGCTCGTGTATCCTTCATGAAAATTGCTAGAAATCAAGTTAACTTACTAACCTCAAAATTTCGACCCTAACCACAGCTTCCACAGTTAGTTCTTCCCTCAGCACCGAGTGATACTCAGATTAAGTAACACCAGCTGAATTCTCCACTCCAGCTCAAGTTTCCTCCACGAAATCGACGAGAATTTCACATCAAACTAACATAAACACCTTCTTCCACCTCCCTCCGTTGTTTAGCTTTGAAATGGGATCAACTCGAGCTCTGAAACATGATCAAAATAATTGAATACTCAGTCCGCCTATATATATATATCACCGACTTAATCTCCATTCATCTCTATATATTGATCTCATCAACGCATACCTTCTATGCTTGGCTTCAACAGCGCATAGCCTCAGTTTTGTGTGTCACAATTTCCCGACGCCCCATCACCAGATAGCCGACGAAAGCATGGTCCTCCCGGCCATTCTTCTATGCACCAATTCGTACCCGCTTTCAATGCATGGTAGTGTTCAACGCATTGTGGCTTCCGACGCAGAGTGGCCTTTAACGCTAATGGCCTTCCTTCACATCTGCGTCCACACTAACTTACTTTCACCAACGCATAGTGCCACCAACTCATGGCCAATACTTAGCCATTTTGCTCCCACACAATCTGGCCAACTTTTCCTACTTAGTGCCCAACTCTTAGTCTCTTCTTAACTTGCCTTCTCACAAGGTCAAGTACGGGGCTTACATAAGAAGTGTCACCTAGGAATAGGAATAACCTTGGTACTTAACACTCTCCTATGCGTTATAGACATATAACGCATAGCGACTGACAACTGGGAGAAGAGTCGCTGGTATGAAATAGACCTAACTATGCATTTCCAAGTTTAGATGATAACCAACCCCAGTCCTGCTTTTACCATTCATATAACTAAATTAGCTGACTTTGCTATGTTGCACACCTCTCCATCAGACCCCTTTAGCTTTGGTTTACTGCTTTGTAGTTAGTTAAACACATCACTTCTCATCACCTTCTTTATACGCATGACTCAAATAATCCAACTAACTATAGAATCTGCATAGTCCCTGTGTTCGACCTTGGACTCACCGAGAAAACCTCATTCTTTGCTTATACTTGGGTTAAGGATAGGAAAACTTGACAGATTAGTAACGCATAGTATTAAGCATGTTGAACGCATAATACAGCTTAATAAAGATCACACAAGTTTTTGGAGCCGTTGCCGGGGACTTTAGACTGTCAACACGTGCCCTACCTCTTTTGAGGTTATTTCGGCAGTGGGTGTGCAGGAACTGCTGCCCACAAGGGCAGTGTGTGCGAAGCAAAGGTTGGGCGTGCAGGGTAGCGTGCCTGTGCAAGGATTGTTGCACATTTGAGGTTGGTTAGGCTGGACGAGCATGTTGCAAGGTTGTTGGACATGCCTAGGGAAGCTTGCAACTTTTGGACATTTTTGTTAGTTTTTGCTTGTGGGTGAGCCTTTTTGAGCTAAATTAAATTATGCCATGAAGAGAATTTTAAGGTTATTGACAAAGGAATTAATGTATTTCAGGCCAGGAAGAGTTAGGGGAAACATATAACCCACTAAGAGCCCAAGACAAGTTGTGAGTGAATTAATTTCATTTAAAATGATTTATACTCTCAATATTTTTAGTATGCTCGGTTTATTATCAAATATGAGATTTCTGGCATGAGTTGAATTTGATGAAACATGTGTTTCTTCATATGATTTTGAACATGCTTTTACATGATTTTAAGCATGATATTTATGATGCCAAGCTTTGTGAAAAGCATGTTGTTTGAGAAATACTTTGAGAATTTTGAAGAATTGTTTATCCCGTATTTACAAATGATTTAAATTATTAGAAATGATGCTTTATTTTCAAAAAGATGGTCTCCATTGCCGAAGGACATGGAGAAGGCATATGGGCAGCCTGAATATAATAGATGTTCCCCAATGCCAAAGGACATAAGAAGGCATATGAGCAACCTTAATATTGAGACCCCAATACTAAAGGACTAGAGACGGTACACAGGCAGCCCGAGTTATAATTCCTATGTGCACATAGAGGGAAATTCGACAATGTTGTGTTGAGATTACTCCACACAGCTAAGGTTATTCAACGTTGAGTATGATGAGATTATTCAATCCCAACTAAGGTTATTTTCGATGTTGGGCATGTTCAGATTACTCCACCCTGACTAAGGTTGTTTTCAACATTGAGCAGCATTGAGTTTACTGATAGCACCTAAAATGTGCTATCTTCCTCAGCTTAACTCGAGATCATTATGTTATTTAATTTGTCAATTATGTTATTTTGTAGGTTTCAAGCACTTAACAGGTAGAACAGGGCATTAGCAATGAATTAGAGCTAAAATGGACCAAAAAAAAGTTCCATGGCATCAATCGGGAGAGAAACTCCAAAATGACCAAAATGCCCCTTAAGTCATAACGCAGCGGTGTTGTTTTTCTCGAGAATAATTTAGCTGACATAGAGTAACAGTGCCGCAGTACTGTTCCAACCATCGCGGCGCCCCGAAGTTGAAGCGCGAACGAAATTAGCGTCAACGTCGCTGCGCTCCGACGATTTTTAAATAGTTTCTCTTTGATTTTTAGGTCCCCTTTTTGACATTCTAGCCGCCAACACTCGAATTCTCTCTGTTTTTACTCTTCTTTCTTTGCATAGAAACTCGAACCTATTAATCGGTATGTCGATTATTGGCTAAGGTACACTTTTTCTAGCTTGGGTATTAGGGATTTCTCTTTGTAATTAATGCTCTCGTGAGGTTTCAAAATAAATTATTTGTATGCATGATTTAATTCTAAATTTTACATCGTTATGATCAAATTATGACGCTGGTGTTCGTTTTAATTGTCGCTTTGATTGAATTACGACTTGGTCATAGGTAGATCATAGAAGCAATAGGTTAGGTTAGCTTGCAAACCCAATTAATTGGAAAGTATTGTTCTAACCCACTAAGGATTAAGTCAATAGGACATTTAATCTAGGCCTTTCCAGTTGAATGTTCCACCTAATTTTTCCTTAAACTTAATGCAATTAGATTTAGTACAAATTTTGCAAGCCTATCATCGATTTGTCTTAATTTTAATTTGTCAATCAGGACAACTTAATTTTGGCCTTTCCAATTAAATTGATTAGGTGGTAAGCATAACGAATTTAGTGATGACAAACCAATGAATGAGAACATCAAACAAAGGAAATCCTGTCTAACCCAAGCTAGAGTTTTCTCCACCTGAATTTTACCTTATTTTAATTTGTGCATTTTATTTTATGCAATTTAAATTTCTTTGCAAACAACCATTCAAAACCCCCTCCGATTACTAAAATTGTAAACTGTCCAATTGTGAAATTCAAGGGCTCCTTGTGTTCGACCCGGCTTGCCACTACTACTGTTGGTTAAGTTTGGTAAATTTATTTGGCTCGGAATTGGGCGAAAAATTTCGTCCTCCATTTACTCCGCCTCAACTAAGGGAAAATCTTTCAAAAATATGCAAATGTTTATTTGCTTCCAAAAGCTTTACTATTTGATTATCAAGCATGATTTCATTGAAAAGCCAAGCATAGCTTTCTAAACTTGTTACTCACTAGGCAACCTAGCTCATGTTTTCAAATGTTTCCCACTTTTCGGGTAGCGAGCGAAACTAGGGTGCTTAGCCTACACATCGAACTCATCTAGATCTATTACTTAGTTATACATTGTAAATATTTATACTTAGACCTAGCATTGAACATATTAGGGTTTAAGGAGTGGAAGTTTGTAAAAACTCGATCGGTATTACATTATGTTGTTGAATGAATTCATAGAAGTTTGTTAAGCAATCTTTGAGATTCTTGCATATAGCCTAGATGCGAATATAAAGTGTTATTAGGTACTTGGTAAGGACTTGAGAAGAGTTAAGCTGACAGTAGATGTCGAAAAAGGGTCGATGTCTGTTGTCGTCATGCTTCTTTTTGGGTTAAGAAGGTAACTTGGAGGGGGTGTGACAAGTTGGTATCAGAGCATGAGGTTTTGGGAAGTGAGGTCATGCATAGTAACTATGTCACACCCCCTCCCAAGTTTACCTGCATAACCTGAAAGGAGACGTGAGGACAGTATACATCACCCCTCTTGTGACGCATACCATCCATTCCTTCACACACATTCTACACTGTTCACAATGTAATCTCCACATTCTAAGACATTTTAAACATCACATATAGAAAAGTATATACAAGCCAAAAACGAAATTTCTCAACTCTTTTTTACATGTCCTTACACAACCCATAGTTCTACATACATATCTACATGCCACCTAATTAAGGTTCAACATACAAATAACACTTCAACAAGTCAGATTTTCTGGAGACTCGAAGCTTAAGCAGGGCGAGTGGGAGTAGGCAAAGCACCAGAAACGTCCTTGCTACCTGGAGGGGAAAGAAAACATTGAAAACATGAGCTAAAGGCCCAGTGAGTGACAATGTTAACAAACCATTTTAGTTTGGAAATCATCAGTAGTAAAACTGAGTTCAACATTAAACATAAAACATGCAATTACTTCAAATACATTAGTTAAAACAAACTTAATTGCCCTTATAAACTCATACATGATTTTTTTTTACAAATCATAAGAAAACAGTTTAGATACAATACTTTTCCCTTAGTTGAAGTGGAGCCAAACTCAACACCCCAACGTCGAAAACATATAAGGCTCGATGTGGAGCAAGACTCAACGCACCAGCATATAACCTCTATGTGCACATAAGACTATGGCGGGTTGCCCAAGTACCTTCTCCATGTCCTTCAGTACTGGGTCCCGGGGAAACTCACATGCCTTCTCATGTCCTTTAGCACTGAGCCTCCTCTAAAACATTTTATAGGCGGGTTGCCCAAGTTAGTCCTGGGGAAACTCACATGCCTTACTAGCATTGAGCCTCCTCTAAAACATTTTCCTTTTTAGAAGCAACATTTTATACAAACCGTTTCGTATACAAATCGTTCATAAGAATACAGGGCAATTATTATATTAATAACATTTCACAAACATGCTTTTCAATAACTTTAAGAACATAAATATGCTTCATAAATCATTTAATCACAAATTCACATTTCATTGGAAAATCGAATTATCATGTTCAATAAAATCGTTTTAAAGTAAAAGAAGTGTCACTCACAATTCTTCCTAGGCCTCGAGTGGATTATACGCCTTTCCTATTTTCTCTTGGCCTGAAATAGATATTTTCCCTTGTTATACTTCTTTTCCATTCATCAAAACATAGACAGTAACTCAATACACGCACAATGTTTGTAACTCGTCACGTGGTTAGGCTCTCATAGGTTTATTCTCAAACTTTAACACTAAAGCTTTAACTACTAATTGTTCCTTACCCTTCTGTTATACCTTGATTCCCGGGGATACTTGTGTGCAATTTACTCCTGCTGTTATATCAACGTTGAGCTTTAACTACTCTTTAACAAAGCTGACTGCTATAGCCTTGATCTCTCTGCTTAATCCCTGCTAAAAATGTATTTCCAGCCCATATTAAGACTTCTTCCCTTCTACAAACTTGTAAAGAATTAAGTCCCACAGCTTACCTCAAAATTTCAAGGCTTAACTCTTTTTTGTTCTCCAGTTATGCCAAAATCACTCCACGTTGCTCCAGATTGCATAACAGTTCTGTAGTTGCTGCTTTTACCTAAAGATTCATGTGATTAACTTTAATTTCTGCTTAACCATCCTTCATAAGACTTGTTAGGAATTACGTTAACTTACTAACCTCAAACGTTCAGCCCCAAACTCGGCTTCCTTGAGTCATTCTACTCCAAACATCAACTACTATTCAGTCTGTGCATTTGCAATCAGTCTCCTATTCCAGCTCTGGTTTGAGCACCAAAACGAATGAAATTTCGTCCAAAAACTAAAAGAACACCTTCCTCTTCTTTCTCTTGTGATTTCTCTGAAAGATGGAACCAACTTAAGCTCTCGAAACATGTCTGAAAGTGATTAAACTAACCTATATATACTGCCGACTTATCCCTCATAAGTACTGAGATGATAATGCCGACTTATCCCTCACCCGTAGGCTGGCGCGGGTCTTTTATTCGACGCAAGGCACTCATGTCTATGAACGCAAGGTCACCTTGAACGCATCGTCTCTTTTCAACACTACGTTTTCGTTAAATGTTGGATTCATTTCCAATGCAAGGTCAACCCCTCCTCAACGCAAGATAACTTCTTTAACACCAGATGATTAAGTTGTCAAAAATGTCTTCTTTCTTGGCCGCAGGCCTTCTTTTACAACGCAAGGGGGTTCCTTCTTTCTGTCTTCATTCTCCTTCTTCTCTCAAGGATTTTTTACTTCAAAATCATCAGTCGTTACCCTTCCCCCAGGGTCTTATTTAAAGAGATCTTGTCATCCTACTCCTCTTTTACCACTTTATTGCCATATGTCGCTCTGCATGTCTGACTAACCATGCATTTGTCCAAGTGTTACGTTGCATGCAACACTTAACATGCCTTTTTAACACATCCTTGTTTTAAGGTGTCAAGTTTATATGGAGCCACCTGGCCTTTATAACTCATCTTATTCGTCCATTATTTTTCAAATAGACAGCCATTCAATCCATACAGCACCCTCATGCGTTCATTGAGTTTTCCCTAAGGTTTGAGCTTCCCTACTCACTTGTCTAACTCTTAACTAACTACACCATCGTCTTTGACGCGTAGAGATAACCATCTCAACGCATAGGGACCTCAGTGCATGACAACCTCACCTACATATGGTAAGCCAACACGTTTCTTCTCCCATCGACGCAGCGACTACTTCAGCACACGATAACCATTCGTGATCACCTTCAACGTATAGTCGCCAGAGCTACTCTACATCCAGAGTCCCAACCTTGTGTCCAAACTGAGTTGTGTGGAGAGTAGAGATGTTGTCTTATGTTCAGAATTAAACCCTGCGTCTAGGGATGAAATTCCAGACGTATAGAAGGTATTTTTAGGTTCCAGAGGATTCTCTATTGTTGTTCCAAAGGCTAAGGAAGAACTGGGAGGTTGGAATTCTAGCCAAAAGAAGGAACCCTAAATGCTGCAACTACTTTCTCTATAAATGGTTGATTACTTTTTGTGAATGGTTAATTACTTTCCATGAGTAGAAATAGCACGCTTATGATTATATACTTGATGTAATGATTATGCGATATTACAATCCAGTGTTTACACAATACTGCTAAGCGTCAACGACAACAAATTCTTCTCATGCTCTACCTTTATGCATTGGTCCTGTTGCGTTTACTTCCATCCTGCGTCCATGACCTTCTACCTATCCTTAGTCATTCCTTGATTTCCAAGGTTATTCTTTTAAACCTTTCCTTATATTACTATTCCCCTTTAGATAAATTAGCATGCGTCCAACACATGTTCTAGTTCGTATGCCTACTTCACCACCTTCTATTTCCATCACTTAGAAATATCTTATAATAGAAGTCTATGTGTCTTACGTCTTTTCCTTTAGGTGCGTGAGTACTTCCCATACGTCCACTTTCACTATGCGTTACTTCAATCTTGACCATGCGTCCAACATGGTCTTTTATTCCTCTCCTTCGGACTTTTCAACGCTTGGTTGCAAAGAGTTGGGTTGTCACACATGTCTCCTTGCACCAATCTTAAGAACTCATACCTCCTCTCATCACAGTATGTCTGTGGGTAATATTTTTCTTGGAAAAACTTGTTAAAGTCTACCCACGTTAGAGGATCTGTACCAAACCTCTATTTTCTACCAACTTCCACCAATTCTCCGCTTCTTTCTGGAGCATATAAGTAACCAAGTCAAGTTTTCTCTTTTCAGGACAACGCATGACCCTGAAGCATTTCTCTATCTAATTTAACTACACCTCGACATTCGCGAGATTAGTAGTGTCCTTAAATATCTGAGCTCCTAAGGCTTTGAGCCTCTCGATCCCATACTTCCTCTTGGGATCTCCCTGAGCCATCTCATGCTATGGTGAGATATTGATTATTATATTGCATATCGAGTTATAATGAATCCATAAGTTATAAACCCAATGTCAAAGGACCATGAAAAGGCATTGGTGTACATGAATGCAGTCGTGACTGGGACCAAGAATTGAGTCCGCACATGATGATCAAAGGATCGGGGGATCTAGTTTCTGAGCCTGTGACGAGAATAGAACGTCGTGGGATAGTCAGAGGGTGCCAAAACCTAGTTTCGAGCCCTATGAGAAGTATCTCGGGAGGATGGTCAGAAGGTCGACAAGCCCAACTTCTGAGCCTCAGAGGTAAGATTATGTGCACATAGGGGAAAAATGAATTGATGGGTCGTGTATGCAAGCAGGGTAGGTAGAAGAACTATTGAGCCATGAGTGCTAACGGAATAGTTGATCCAAAGGTTAAGCAAAAACGGGAGGTTTGAGTATAACTCATCATAGTTGTGCTTATCGATGAATTTTATCATATTTGTTATGTTTGAAGGGTCATATGGACCCTAGTTATATTGACCATTCACTGGGCTTAATAAAACTCACCCTTTTCTTATATTTTTCTTTCTAGGTAGCAGCCGAGTCCTTGTTGCTATGTGAAGTTAAGGGTGGCCGAGATATAATGTTGTCATTTGAACTAGGCAAAAACTTGTATCGAGCTAGGGTTACGTCACCTATAAACAAACCCTATAAACAATTGTGTAAATAAAATTATGCTTATTTAAAATGATTTAATATTGAATTTGATTATTTACATTATACAAGTTAAGTCATAAGGGAGTATAGGTTAATAGTAGATATCATAAAAGAGTCGATGTCTGTTGTCCTCGTGCCTCTTTCCAGGTTACAGAGGGTAACTTGGGAGGGGGCGTGACACGTAGTTTTTATACTCCATAAAGTTGTTATCGAGATTTATTCAGTCAAGTTGTTATTGAATATGTAAATTGCATTTATTAAATCCAATAAACTAAGAAACCCTGGCTATGGGTTGAATACTTAGACTTTATATGTAGACATAAAAGTGGATCAAGTTTAGGTAATAGCCAAAACAGTTTATAGTATAGTAGTCAACCTTTGTGTTATTCTATTAAAAATTTGAACTTCCATATTTACCTGAGGGTTACTAGAATCTCCCTTCGATGTTCTGGTGTCTACTTACTTACCTTGTTTGGTTTGTTTGGACATGTTTCCTATAATACATCATAATTTTGATATACTTATAGACTTAACATGCTCCTAGCTTGTAAGCACTGACTTGTAAAACCAAGTGTTGGGGAGAGCAATGCGATTGAGGTTATGCATTGCTAGAGGAAAAGTAGCCGAGAAGTAGAGCAAAATTTTGGTTAAGGGTTGGCCAAGACCATGCGTTGGTGAATGTAGTGGGAAGTTGAATTATTTGAGAAACCATGCGTTGTCAATTGAATCACGAAGGGTTGTGAGCTGAAGTAGTCGCCGCATCGAAGAATAAGGGATCATTGTCGGGGGAAGAAATATGCTTGAACCATGCGTTGAAGTCACCATGCGTCGAAGACAACCATGCGCTGAAGTCACACTGCGTCCAAGACAGAACGGCCCTGACGCGATGAAGCTAATGGTGTGAATGACTATGTTGTATGCGTCGGAGGTAGGAGGCGCCAAGAACACCATGCGTTGAGAATGGTTAGTTGCTGAAGACGCTAAGGAGAACAGAGAAGTCGACGCATCCGAAAGAAATAAAAGGAGTTAGGCTGCACTTTACAGTAGCCATCAACCTTGCGTTGAAGGGCAGGATTGTGACCAGCCAAACTGATAGAAGGAGGCCAGTCTTGTGTTCCAGAGTTAGAACGCTGTGACCAACTAAGCTACCGAGAGTGAAAATAGCTAACTAGTGGACTAGAAGCTGAAGCCTTGCATTAAGGGCCCGAGAAACAGAAATTTGAAGGGAAAAAGGAGAAATTCCTTAAGAGATTTGTGAGTAACACTTTTCTTACCCTAAAGCAATCTTTGTTATATATGTTAGTTCGATTTTCCAATGGAATACAATTTTGTGATCAAATGATTTTTGAAGCATACTTTATGTTCTTAAAGTTATTGAAAAGTATGTTTATGAAATGTTATTGATGAAATATCGTTGCCCTGAGTTCCTATAAATGATTGCATATGATTTGTTTATATGAAGTGTTACTTCTTAAAAGAAAAACGTTTAAGAGGAAGATCAATGCTAATAAGCATGTGAACTTCCCCGGGACCCAGCACTTGGGCAACCTGCCTATAAATGTTTAAAAGGAGGATCAATGCTAATAACGCATGTGAACTTCCCCGGGACCCAGTACTCAAGGACATGAGAAGGTACATGGGCAACCCGCCATATTCCTATGTGCACATAGAGGTTATATGCTGGTGCGTTGAGTCTTGCTCCGCATCGAGCCTTATATGTTTTCGACGTTGGGGTGTTGAGTTTTGCTCCACTTCAACTAAGGGAAAAGATTGAAATGCCAAATGATCTTTCTGAATTATTTATTTGATAACGATTCTATATGTTTTAGAATGGATTCCCAATATTGACAAGGTTGTGCGAAAAAGCTATTTTGCTTAATCCTTGTTTTATGAATATTGTTTTGACATGCCTCTGTTCGAATAAAGATAGTTTTTACAAAGCCAGTCACTCACGGAGCTTGTAGCTCACGTTTTCCTATTTTATTTTACCTTCCAGGTAGCAAGCGAGTTCGGGATGCTTTGCCTACACGGAAACCTCGTCTGGGCTATTCTTGACAGAAATGGTTGGACAGTGAACCTTACAGAAGAGTCAAGGTTGCTGTCTTCACACCTCTTCTCGGGTTGAGAAAGGATAATCCGGGAGGGGGTGTGACACATGACTATAGCTTAGTACAAGAAGAAATTCATGGAGCTAGCGAAGTACGCTCTAAAACTGATAGTAGATGAAGCTGATAGGTGTAAGCATTTAGCAGAGGGTTTGCAAGCTACAATTCGTACTCCAGTTACATCTAGTATGGTGTGGATGGATTTCGCGCAACTAATTGAAGCTGCAATGAGAGCCGAAAGGAATATAGCAGCTGAGAAGGTTCAGAGGGAAGGCAATAGAGGAGGATATAGAGCGAGGACAAGCCTTGGGTACATCTAGGGAGCAATCTCACCGAAGTGAGAGTAGACAGTTTGTACCCAGTGTTTCTGGTAATAAGAGTTTTAAAGCTTGATCTGGAGGATCATATTTTTCAAGACCTAGAGGTGTTGGTTCAAGACAAATTCAGAGGAAGTTTCCGCAAACTTCATAACCCTCAAATAGTTCACAGTTTAAGCAACCTAGTGAGTCGAT
The DNA here is from genome assembly GCA_031780015.1 of Citrullus colocynthis. NCBI lineage: Eukaryota > Viridiplantae > Streptophyta > Magnoliopsida > Cucurbitales > Cucurbitaceae > Citrullus > Citrullus colocynthis. The sequence goes on along the minus strand of QLSR01000126.1, from coordinate 700,278 downwards.
TGTCAGTGCAGCTAAAAAACCATTATATGGTACATGTGGTAGGTACCATTGGGGTCAGTGTGTAAAAGGAATTGGTGTTTGCTTTAATTATGGTCAACAGGGTCATTTCAAGAAAGATTGCCTTTAGTTAAGATTGGAAAATGGGGTGGAGCAAAGGACTATGTCCCAGACGGTGAACCAGCCAAAGTAGAAAATGGGTGCTGGGGAAAGAAGTAGTAGACAGAGAGGCCAGGTAAGAAGGCCTAGACAACAAGGAAAATTTTCTCCATGCTTTATTACTAAATAATTTTTTTATAGAGTATAAATGGTTTTTAATGATAAGGCATGTTTTCAAAAGTTGTTTGAAAATGTGTTTAGCTTTAAACAAATACATTTTTCAGTGTGTTAAAAGTTAATGCACCTGAATACTAAACTGAGAGATAGTGTTATTGTTGGTTTTTTGATTTGTTTGTTTTCTATTTTCGATTTACATTTGAGTTTCATAGCGTGTTGCACAAAAATAGATGTTATCATTTTCTGTACAAAGATGCGTCGAGAATTACTCACGTATGATAATGATTAAGCAAGTTTTCCTATAAGAAGCCCAAGTAAAAGCTCTTACAGGTTTCCTGGTGAGTCCAAGGTCGAACGCAGGGATTTGTAATAATTAGGCATTGAGAATAGATGCTTGACTATGCGGTGGATTATACAAATAATATGTGCAAGATTTGTATGTATCTATAACTATACATAAAGAATGAATAGAATTTCCTACAACTAACAATGAGGTGGACGCGGCAATGGTTTGTCAAATGTCATTTAGTTTTAGATAGCATGCGTTGAGAATGAATGGAACCATGCGATAAAGGTAAAGTTAATGCATGAGCTAATTGTTACTTAAGCCTATCTAAGTATTACATACCTACAAATTGAGTTTGTGAATCCATCTTTTGATGTTTCGACGTCACATTAATCTTATCTCTAAGACGCATGGTAAGTTTGCGTTGGCAAAAGATGAACTACATCTCTGCACTTCATCTAGTCTTGATAAATGCTAAAGATTAACCATCTACTCTCTCAAGCTAGACAGTCGTGCTTACTACATTTGTTTGTCAGACAATGCTATGCAAGCTAATGATATGCATTCATCAGGATGTAACATACTTCGTATTGCTTAAGAAAAACTAACTCTAACATTTAACTCAGTTAGCATTCAAATAACATGGTGTAAGATATTTAATATGGAAATAAATGGAAGATAGTCGTCAATCAAACTTATGGTAAGAAAATAATCCATTCTCTCGAATGTCATTAACAAAACATAAGTAAAATGGAGGAAAATGGAAAATAAACAAGAATGGAAGACGTCAAGCCACCACTAGCAACTTCTTGCTTCATGGAGGCTTGAGATGGTTGCTATCTGATACATAAAATCCATAGGGTGAAGGTTCTCACTCACTGGAGATGATTCTGAAAGTTCTCAGAATCCTTCTCTCAAACGAGCTCGAAGTGGAGGCTGGTTATGGTGGGGGAGTTGTGCAGAGCTTTCGCCTTCTAAACTAGTTTTTCTTCTCCCTCTTCCTTTGCAGCTTTGGGCTTTTTATAAGTGTTGAAAAGTTGAAGCTCATGATGGCCTGACACCTTTGCATTAAATTCCCTGCCCTGCTGCGTAGACTTTTTACATTGTAGGTACATTGGTTCTACCATGATCTGATAACATGTTGTCCTTTTTCATAATGACCTGACAGCTTTTGCCCAGGCGTCCGTATTTACTCTCCTCAACGCATGGTATCGACGCATGGTCTCGGACGCATAGTTTCGACGCATGGGTTTCCATTTGTTCTTGCAGCAGCTTTGTCTCTAGTCCTTGGGTTATTTGGGCTTTTTTTCTTCTTAATCCTACGTTAAGAACAGAAAAACTCATAATTTTTCAGGTATTTTGTTTTGTAAATAGTGCCAACGTATGGTGATACATTTTATATAATTCAACTACCAAAATCATGCGTTTAGCTCTAAAGTTATTCTAATTAATTCAAATAGTGACTATAATAACTTGTATTTCTACAAGTTATCAGATAGTAAGGACAAATGAATCCAGAAAGAAAAGAAAAATCTTTTCTCGAAAAAGGATACTTGTCTTTGTCCTTTAAATGACAGTTACGTATAATTCTCTAAGAGTTAGAGTTAAATTACTATATGACTTATCAAAAGTCTTGCTTTTCATGAAAGAGTGTCACTGAAATATTATATAAGGTGTCTGGCCAAAGAATCTATTAGGCTTATGCATTTTGACTCAAGTGGTTTAGTGACTGAAAGATTAAGTCTAACATTGTAAGCACCTAATTGGTAAGCACGTTCAAAAGCTTTAAACGAATTAGTATTAATAATCTCATATTGTAAATTAAAAAAATAATAATAATAGAAAAAGAAAGAAGGAAGAGGAAAACTAGAAAGGGAAAAAGACAAAAAAAAAAAAAAAAGGAATTAGAAAAAGAAAAGAGAAGAAAAAGGCAAAGAAGAAGAGAAGATAAGGATGAGAAGTCGGTCATAGCTTTTATTTTGAAAGGAAAATGTTGCCGACTTCTTTCTACTCATTTCCAAATAAATTTCTATGCTATTTTTTAGCTGCATGTTATGGAGTGGTTGAAGAAGAGTTCTAGGGCAAATTCGTGCAAGTTTTGGACGGTTTCATGGTAAAACTAAAGCTGAAACAGAAGTTTTATCTGCTGCCGCACAGCTCGAAGCAGGTTTGGTGTTTGGTGAATATCGAGCTGAAGAGATTGAATTTTGGGCTGACATTTTAAAGTTAGTAATTTAACTCAATTTTGAACAACTTTTATGAAGGACGCTTGAGTTGAAATGGATTAGAAACATGTAAACGTTTAGCTGGAAGTTACTGATACAAAATTTCTGTGCAAGCTGGAGTAGCACGGAGAAAACTTGCAATATCTGATGAACTAGGATGAGTTAAGCCACGATAATTTAAGGTAAGCTAGAAAACATGTTTCTCTACAAGTTTGTAGAAGGAAAGAAGTTCTAAATCTAGCGGGAAATATGACTTTGAATTGATAGAAGCGAGAACAAAAAGGAAAGGAGGAAACTCTGCTGTCGGGTGTCGTTAGGAAGCGAGTGTCACTGAGGAATTGGAGGGTGAGTAGTGACACTAGTCTCGCTGGTCGTGCAAAGGAGGTTTTTCTCTCACAAGTCTCGCTAGTCTCGCTTATTCTGGTGTGGCTAGTGCCGTGTACCTGTTGTATAATTTCGTTAGTAATCTCGCTAGTAAGGTGAAATCTCGTTGGTAATCTCACTAGTGACATAGAATCTCGCTTATTATGTGTATTTTAGAAAAGAAAGGGAGTCTCGGTGGTGAATCATGATTAGAGTTTAAGTATGCACATTTAATGATCATGTAAAGGAAGTTTAAGGATAACATAACGTGAGGAATGTGTATTTACAGGTGAAGAAGAGCTCGGAAGGGCATATAATCCGCTCAGGGCCTAAGGACAAGTTGTGAGTGACACTTTTCTTTCTTTGAAAACGAATTTATTGGAAATGTTTAGTTTGGTTTTTCTTATGAGATATGGCTTTGAGACTAATTGTTTCCTTGAAAAGCATGATGTTTGATGATATTTTTCACAAGGCATGTTTTATCCGCTTTCTATAAGATGTTGAATGACATGTTTTGAAATGTTGTTTATCGTGATATATTTGATTTTCATGAAAGATTTTCATGTGAACTATTTACGTATAATACTGGTTCTAAAATGTTTTAGAGGAGGCTCATTGCTGAAGGACATGAGAAGGCATGTGAGTTTCCCCGGGACCCAGTACTGAAGGACTCATAGAAGGTACTTAGGCAACCCGCAATATTCCTATGTGCACATAGAGGTTGTGACGTTGGGTGTGTTGAGTCTTGCTCCACCCCAACTAAGGATTGTTATCGACGTTGAGTGCGTTGAGTTTTACTCTGCCTCAACTAAGGATGTTTTCGACGTCGGGTGGGTTGAGTCTTGCTCCGCCCTGACTAAGGGAAAGTTTTGAGAACGAACTGATTTTCGTGTACGATCATTTTGGGAAGAAGATATGTGATTTTTTTACGGTGCTGAAAATTATGATTTTACAGAAATGATTATTTGAATCACATTTACGTATATGGTGTTATTATGATTTTAACATGCCTGTTTTCGAACAAAAGATGGTTTTACAAAATTAGTCACTCACGGGGCTTTTAGCTCATGTTTTCCATGTTTTCTTTTCCTCCCAGGTAGCAAGGACGTTCCTGGTGCATTGCCTACACCAACTCGCCCTGCTTAAGCTTTGAGTTTCCGAAAACAGTTTATTTTCTCGTTGTTGTACGTGTAAATAACTTAACACTGGTGGCATGTAGATTTAGTTGTTTATAAGTGGGTTATGAGAGAGTATGTTATAAAAGTGTACTGTGTACAAGAAGGATTATTATATTATGATCATGCATTAATATGGTTGAATTCTATGAATGTATACATATGAAATGTTTGTGCAGGAAGTTATGTAAGATGGGACAATATGCGTCACAAGAGGGGTAATGTATATTGTTTTCACATCTCCTTTCAGGTTAAGTAGGTAATCAGAGAGGGGGTGTGACAAACATTGTAAATATGTCATGAATATGATTGATTCACTTATGAGTAAAAGTATCTTAATTTATTTTCTTTGAAATGTTCAAAAAAAAATTAGACTAAAGTTTAAGTCATTTAGGCAAATCTATTGTGACATTATGATCATATCATAATAATTAGTACAAGAAATTTATTGTACTATGCCTAATTGATAGAAATGAGATTAGATTTCAACTTCAAGCATTAGGTACAATTTGGATAAAATCATGCTACAATAGGAAAAATGTGGTTTTGTTAAACTTAGTACATGTTATGTACTTTCTTAAACATAATCCTATTCTTTTGAAAATTAAACTAATGTCAAACTCCACTAAAGATATGCAATAGAGATTGCAATTTTAAACATTGTTTCCTCCAAAAATGTTTGAGAAACAATTTTGGATTATGAAAGTGTTGTAAAACCAGTATTTGGGTAAGTAAAGATACTTGTGTCAAAGCGAACCCATAACAAATACGCTTGGCAAAACAAATGTTCGAAAATACACCTAAATTTAGGTAGTCCTTGAAGAGTTATAAAATGGCCTTTTGTGCAGTCCAAAATAAAATAATGTATTTGTGTGACAAATACTGGTTTTATTAGGAATAACAAATAAAAGGCCACGAGCTTGTAAAAAGGTTAAGTTGTTTTGGTGAACTAGTTCCAAGTAAAACCACTTAATAGTTAACAAGTGTTGTTAACCATTTATTTTTATTTGAAAGTTAAATTCTTATTGTCAACCAAATAAGTCTTCATCGTAGTGAGAGAGTTATGAGATTGTAACTCAACCAAGGTTTACTTGAAGTGTACATTGTCATATTAGATGACAAGATGAAAACTTATAAACCTAAAAGTAGTGAAAGAGTTATAAGATGATTCAACTTTTTCTATGACTTACTGGAAGTCAAAGTTGTCACACTGGATGACAAGAATTGAAAGGTGTTGACAAAAGACATTATGTCGAAGAAGTCATAAAACTTGAGATAAAATATGTGTACTTAATCTTAGTCTATTTTTGTAGATTTTCTTGATGAAGTAAAACCTATAGGATTTGAATGGATCTACAAAAAGGAGACTTGAGAATGTAGAACTTGGAGATAGACATCTTTGAAGTAAGACTCTTGATGTAAGGTGAAAACTAGCGCTGAAACTGGTGGATATAGACTGTGAGCCAATTTTCTCACTAGTTACTATATTAGAGACTTTATGCATTATTTGATTCATTGTTGCATATGAGATATGTAAAAATGAATTAATTCTTTTATGGAAAGAAGTTAAATGCATGTAACAAATCCGAAAAAAAAAAATTCAAAGATTGAATTGCTAAAGGTATGCAAAATTGTGATGTTCATTTGAGAAATTAATTTCACATTTAAGATGTTTGAGTAGAAGGGTTTGATATAGTATCATAACCCATGACTTTGAACAATGACAATGTTCTTGTATAAACACGAAAATGAAAATTGGGTATTTATCTGTTTTATATTGAGATTTACTCATTATTAATGTACTAAAATCATTATGAAAGTTTGACCATTTAACAACTTCAAATAGTTTATTTGAAGTGATTTGGTATATTAAATGTCACACATAGAGATATTGAGGACATAATGTTAAGTTTGTCTCATGCATCTTACATTTATAAAATTGTTGAATGTTTGATGCAATAGATTCAGATGGAATGATAGTGTATAATTCTAAAGTGAAGTTGATATGTCTAAGGAAAACTTTTCTAATATACCTTAGGTGTTGAGGGGATGTAATTCTTACATAAAACTTAATTAACATCTAATATACAATTGGTTAGTTATATCGGTTAAACTAATGGTATGACCATTGAGTTTGAAAAAGTAAAACTTATAATAATGAGACATTGGTGTATAAAGTTTAAGATTTGATCTTTTAGAGAAATCCATGTGTTTATCCTAAGTAGTGTAAATTGGACTACAAGGCAATATTTTTGTTTGTGAAGCAATAATGCACGAGTCTATCCACTTTATGAGATAGTTGATGGATAAATGAGCATGCAGCGGATGATCAATTTTCACTCTAAGATGCTCGATTTAGAGGATTAAACATGCAAGTAAGAAGAAAAACCAAAGTTTCAAGAACACTTACCCTTGAAGCTCCAAATTCTCCTTCAATTCTTAATGAATTTCAGCACCACTTGGTTGTAGACCACCACAAGAGTCTTCTCTACTATTCTCTAGGCTTAGATTGGATGGTGGGATCCAAATTTGTGGTGAATTTGAGAAAGAATGAAGGTTGGGAAGAAGATGAACAATTGATGGAATTTTGCAAAATTAACCCTTAATTTAACAAAATTCTTAACCATTTTTATGTCAAAATCATCTCTATTTATTAAAGAATCACATGCAATCCAACTACATCAAAATTTGACAACACAAAATGGTTAATTTGTTGATTAATTGTGAAAAAGACAACTAAGCTTCTAGCTTAGTTAGTGGGAAAATCAAATCTTCAAAAATCAATTTTAAAATCAATTTTCAATGAATTTCCAAAATTGAATTAAAATTTATTTTTAATTTTAAAAAAATAATTAAATAATTAAATAAAAATAATTTAATATTTAATTAATTAATTATTATTTTAATATTAAATAATAAAATAATATTATTTTTCCCACTTGTCCCAATTTTTCTAAAAAATCGATATGAATCCCTATTCATATGATTAATATTTAAATCATATTTAAATATTATAATTAACTCTATTTGTACGTTTAATTCGTAATTAGACATCAATACATCGTATATATCTGATTTTCATTCCTTAAGTCAAGATTTGAAAGATTCAAACTTATTCACCACATTATCTAAGATTTTAGTCCATTTATGAGCTAGTAGAGGGACCTAATGGACCTACAGATCATGAGCTCCAATGATCCGAGATTAAACAGCCAAACTCTTTAACCTAGTTAACCAACATTCATTAACTAACGGGACACTCCAATAAAGCCCGTAGCTGCACTCTCCTCACTGTAGATATATTTATGTCCACATCGATAAGTGAATCCTTCATAGGTTGTTCATAACTCCAGCTAGGTCAAATACCGATTTACCTTTGAGTTATATCTTTTCTCCTTAAGTACCATTGTCCCTCTAATGAATAATTGATTTAGGATCTTATCACTAAATCCATTCCCTCTCGGGCCAGTGAGAGGATGGGGCCCCTTGTTCAAGTCCTGGGAACAACACTTAAGAGAACAACCTCTCTTGCATCCCTAAGTTAGGTAGGAGTGAATTCCATCTTGCAAATTCTATGTCCCCAACTATCTACCTGGTCTTATCCCTGAAATGGGAGGAATGTTGAGCAGCGTTATTGAGCTTACTCTCACCTATGCAGATCAAGGGATAATTTTGAATAAACAGGAGTTCATAGATAGCTCAAGATTCAGATCAAGTTATCTAGGTCATCGATAAGTGAAATTAATCACTGTTAATCGTAAACGGTATTAATACGTAACAGTGATTGTTTCAGGGTTAGTCTTACATAACCTCATTATGTAGACTACCCCCGCTCATATGTCTCTACATGACAAATCAGGATCACTTCATTTATGACACTTTACAACATTTGTAACAATCATGAAGCGGGTTGTATTCAATAGTGTTTCCAGGAAGAGGTACCTAACCTGATCCATGTACTATAGACTATTAAGGCTACTTACTCAAACTTGATCCTGTTTATGTCTCTACATAAAGTCCAAGTACTTGTGATAGTAGCCAAGGGTTCGTAGTTTAATTGGATTTAGAGTTAATAAATAATTAATTCACTTGAATAACTTCATATGTACTAAAATTCACCTATTTACAAAAACTACGAGTTTTAGGACATACAACCCAACAATAGTGCAATGCAAGGACTAAGAGTTATTCTAGTGTAATGTTTGGTTGAGAATGTTTCAAATCAATGAAGAGTAATTGACTGCTCTATGGGTAGAACTTTATTCTAAATCACTAGAGTATCATATCAATAAAAATTTTAAATCAATATGAATAAGATCCATATTAAACTCTTGTGTTCTTTTTAATTTCTATACTGAATTAGAATGGATAAAAGAATGCATAAAGTCAACTAATACATTTTATATATTTCAAGGTTATGTCAATTTCTCTCGGGAGTTATAGTTACTGATATAAGTGAAAAGATTCGATAAATAATGAAAAAACTATAAGATGACTTGTCACTCAAAATACGGATGTTAAATAAAAAGCACAGACAAGTATTGTAACAACAACCCAAAACTAACAGTAAGAAAGCAAGTAAAAGGACACAGAAGTTGGTAACCCACTTCAGGGAAATCACCTACGTCTAAGGGGCAGTGAGCTCAAGAAAGATAATCCACTAATATTAAAAAGTCAAACAATTACAACATAGTACTTATTTAGGCTCTCCCTAGATGTGAGACTCCCTCTCAATTGTACTTAGGCTCCCCCTAAGTGTGTTAATATTAGTGTTGAACACTTCGCCTTCCATAGTGTGAGAAACTCCTCTCTGCTTAATTATCTTCCTTGTAACTCAATGAACTCCCTTCACAAATAAATCTTAGGTCCTCTCTAGGATGGAGAAATCTTTCTCGAGAATGAAGTCTTAGGCTCCTCCTAAGACCGAGAATCCCTTCTCTCTAGCAATGCCTTAGGCTCCCCCTAAAACAGAAATTATCTTCAAGGTTTTGCACTTATCGACTGATGAAATTTGCACAGAGGAATATAGTGATCGAAGAATAAAGCACAATGTTGCACAGCTCGGCCACCAAGAACAAAAACTCTCTCTCATGGTAAACAAATGTTTCAACCCTAAATGAAGGTCATAAATCTCCTTTTATAAATTGATGCCAAGAAAGGAAAGAAAAATCCCCATTGGAAATCATAAGATATGCCTTAAATAAAGAAAATATCATGCAAGATAAATTTGCATAAATTTGCCAGATAAGGAAATAAAATATTCTGCAAGAAATAAAGATCATCTGAAATAGATGATGAGACCTTCATTTGTGACACTACAACAACCACCACAACCGTCTTAGAAAAGCATACAGCCAACCAACAAATCTCCAACAAATAAGTTACTTGGAAAAATGTTATCAACACTAAATGGCAGTATAATTTTAAATTTGTCTTTTATTTAAGAAATGTTCTAAAAAAGTTGTTGCTAATTCATGAAGTGTTCATGAATTATAAATGAAGACAAAACTTACTTTAACCATCTAGACAATATATGATGTGTCTTGATTAAAAAATAAAGTCGTGACAAAAAGATATTGTATGTTGGAGCTATGAAAAACTAAATAACTCAAAAGTTAAATATTATTTAAGTTCAAGAAAATTTTTTGTGACTTTAGTCAATAAGGAAAAAATTTCCAAATTAGCTTAATATATATGTTAAATACATTTTAAATAGTATTGCATATATTATGCATATCAATTAACTTATTTACCAAATATAAAATATACAAAAATATTATTTAATATTTTTATATAATTGATATACTAAATATAAATTACATGAAATATTATGTTAGTTGAAGTAATGAGAATAAAAAATTGAAATGACAACAAAAAAATGCAATTCAAATTTAACTTTTTTTTTCGCCATATTTACAAAATTTTAAAAGAATCCTCCTTAGATTTGTTATTTTTCTTTTCTATCCACTGCAATTTCCCACATTTTAACACGGATTTCCAAACTTAACCTCAACTCATAATGAACATGAGTTTTAATGAGGCAGTGAAATGGGTGATCAAAAGTAATGCAGAGTGTAAGAAATGGATAATCTTGGGAACATAAGCCATTGGCCATCACATTCATTATGTGAGCAAAAAGAGAGAGTACAACTTACAAGTAAGTAAGAAGAAAATGATGGTTTGGGTTCGGTATTATATATATAAAGCTTTCAATGACACTGACTGCAGATCTTTTCACCACTCCAACAGTCCAACTCAAATCATCTCTCTTTACTTTTGCTCTATTACCTGTAATGGCCTCTTCCAAATCTTTGGACCACATCCACATTCAGGCTCACTTCTCATGATTGCAATATGCAACCAAAAAAAAAAAACTCTTTTTTTCTTTCTTCCTTTGGTTTTTAAGCTCCCTTTCATTTGGCTCCTACTCCAAGAAAGTCGATGAACCCCGGTTCGACAAGGTCCGAACTCCCAACTCCGTTTTCCTCACTCACCGATGACGATCCCTCGCTTCCCAAAATAATGTGATCCCATGGTGTTGTGTTATTGTTTTGAATTTGGCGATGAGAGTTGTTGTAATTGTAATTGCTCCTTTGCTGCATTTTGATCATGGTATATGATGGACGATAATGTGTATCGTAACTCTGGTTCTCGTCATCTGAGCTTGTTTTGTGGCAGCTGTAGGATGATATAACTTCCATTTCGTTGCATGTTTCTGAGCCTACGTTAACAAAATATCTCTCTTAAAAACTTACAAGTAATAATTCAATTTCATTCACCTCTTAATTTCATGCCTCACTACTTGAATCTTGCTGTATTATACATATCATATTAATTAAAGTACATTACTCTAGGCCACACTTAATGCTTCGTAAGCAATTTATTGAAATGGATTTTCTTTATTATTTATAATTTATAGAATATTGTTAACTATTTCAAAAAATATATAAATGGATTCTACTTTTAATATTATCGTTCATGGATTATATTTAGTAGGAAACAAACTTGACCTAAATTTAATTCCAAATATATTGGTGCATAATTTGCTGTCACTCTATCTCATACCACTTTCACTTTTTCTCTACTTCCAAAAAAAAATTTATTGTCCTCGAAATTAAAAAAAAATATACATTCTAAAAGATTAGAAACATACAAGTAGAAAAAGTACTTATAAGCTAAACCAAAACAGATATAAGTAGGATCGGTTATTTTCTTATAATAATGATTAAAAAGTATCTTTCTTTCCCACCAATCAAATACATCATAAAAAGAAAGAAAAAGAAAGAAAAACAGAAAACAAAATTGTTGTTCCACTTTTAATTAGAAGAATTAACATGTTTGAGTTTGAAAGTAACGACTTAGATTTTGCAAAAGTTTAAAAGCTAAACTTTATAGTCAACCTATACATAGCTAAACTCGTCAAAAACACTTACAAAAGTTAGAATGAACAAATCTACCCTACTTCAAGTTTAAATTTGAAAATAAATATGAATTTGAGAAGTAAATGCCAAAATTACCAAAGAATTTCACAAACTACAAAAATAGTTAAATTGTAAACTTGAGTGTAAAAAGGTAGAATTTAGCGTCTAAAATGCAGCGGAGAACTAAAATTAGGTTTTAAGAATGAATTTTGTAATTTAAGTTAAAAGAAAAAAAAGACGCACCAGGCGGGATAAGATGAGAAGGCATGTGATTGACACGTGAGGGAGGGTAGGAAGAAGGTTGAGCATGTGGGAGTGGAAGTGGGTGAGTGAGTTTCCTCCTTCTATAAGCAGTGAAGTGTTGTTTACAATTTCTAGCCGTTAGAACATGCCAATGATTCTTGACAGCATTATCTGTCCGTCCAGGAAGAAGCCTAGCAATCATAGCCCATTTGTTGCCGTAAATTCCATGTGCTTGCATTAGCCTCTCCTCTTCCTCTTCCGTGAAGGCTCTTCGGTTAATCCTGGGGTCAAGCTGGTTGAACCATCTCAATCTGCAACTCTTTCCAGATCGTCCTTCCACTTTCTCGGCTATGAGGTTCCAGTTCTGTGGCCCGTAAACGCTCACTAGTTCCTTAAGCTTTGTGTCCTCCGCCGGCCTCCAGTGTCCTCTCCCGCACACCTTCGACTTCGAACCCATCACCATCCGCGCTCTCCACTACTGCGGGCTTCCCTTTTTCATTTCAATATTCAATTTTCTTTTTCTTTTTCTTTTTCTTTTTCTTCCTGACATATATATTATGATAAAATTAAATAGTTTTTTAATATATATATATATATATATATATATTTTATAATTTTGTACATGTGTGTGAAAGAGAGGGACAGGAGGGGTTGTTTTTTGTGAGCTAGGTTAACAACCCCTGACAGGGAGTATGAGTATGAGTATGAGGGAGCATTCAAGTTGGGCAACAAAAAAAGAGAATCATGATGGGGCGGGGTTATAACCATTTTTTATTTTATTATTCTTTTAATTTATTTAATTGTAGTTTCAACTCTCCTTTGATTGATTTAATTCTCAATATTAATTTAATTTTTTTCGTAAAAGTATTATAAATAAAAAAAATATTAAATTATTTATAAATATATAAAAATTTTATTGTCTATTAATTATAGATTTTTATTTTCTTCTATTGCAGTGTATCGATGATAGATAGTAAAATTTTTTATATTTATGAATAATTTAACTTTTTTGTTATATTTGAAAACAATTTATACTTTTTTTCATAAAAATTATTATTATCATTTAAATAATTTTGATAAATTTTAATTTTGATGGACTGAATTTAGAAATGTATTGAAAATATATTAAAAAAGTACAGGAAATAGAATATTATTTTAACCTTAAATTTATTAATATATGTTCTATATATTTATTGAAAATAAAAATGAAGAGAGTGGAGAAAGGGGGGTATGTGGAGTGCTTTGGTGCAGTGGTGTGTAGTGGTATGTCCCTCTCAAAATTGACAAGAAAAGACTCATAATGTGGACTGTGGTAGCCTTGGAGGTGTGCAGGTTTTCGGACACCTTTCTTGTCAAACACACCAATTCTACGGACCCTGCTACCTTCACCTTCTTCGCCTCCCTTTGCTTGTGATCAAATATCAATTTAGAATAGTCTATAATTATTATAGATGGCAAGTTATAGTAACATGTGTCAAGGATACATATACTTTAGTCTACATTATATTAATTTGTATTTGGGTGAAAAATAGTAAACACTAACCTAAGAAAATTTTATATAACATTATTATAGATAATTGTTGGATATTACTAATTGTAAATATCATTATTACATTTGGAGTCTAGACCTAATAAGACTATAATAGTCAACTTGAGAGTCAAACAACCTCAAAATAATTAAAAATTTTATTCATACTTTCCTTACTTTATTATTACAATCTTTTAAGAAAATACTCTCATGAAAAGGGACAAATTTCTACTCCACTTAGAAATATATATTAAAAAAAAGTCATTATTATTTTAAATAATAAGATTGGTAAAATATTTTTAAATATAATAAAAAGAAAATAAATTTAAAGTAATAAACAATAATAAATAAATACTAATAAAAGTATATTATCATCTACTATCACTAATAAAAGTTACCATTTTAATACAATTTTTTTTATCATTGTTATATTTATAAATAAATAGAAGGAAAAAAAATAAAAGAAATTATGCAGGATGGGAACTGGTCATTTCCCCGTAGTGGGTAAAAGAAGAGAAAAGGCAGAGGGAATCGGTGTGATTTTTAACTAACTGGAGTTAAAACGTTTCTGAAAATTCAAAGTTGATCATTAATTGGTGTCAGGAAAGAGTAGCAGTGGAGATAATTATTTATTTATCTTTATTTCTTTTTAAAGAAGAAAAAAAAACAAAGAAATGATAACAAAATTGAGGAAAATGGTGTTGTGTTAAGTTTCCATTTAAGGAACGACCCTGGACTGCACTTTTCAAATGAACCATTACCATATATATTTTTCAAAATTTAAAGCAGTAGAGTTTTTATTAGTTATTGATAATTGTCATTTGTTTATTTATTTATTTAGAGTTGTTTTATATATATACATGTGTGTGTTTGTGTTTTCAGTTTGTAGGAAACCCAATAGCAGACGTTTCCATTAAATTTGTGTGGCAGTCTTAAAAGGAATGTACTAGAGAGAGAGAGAGACAAAAAAGTGAGGCCATACAACCAAACCAAACCAAACTCTCCCCCACACTATAACCATCTGAACGCAACACACGGAATTAAATATCCCTTTTCCTTCAGATTTTCGTGAAAGGAATTTCATATCCCATAGACTGATACAGGAGGTTTCAGTCCTTTCATCAATATCCTTCGTTATACTTATACCCTAATAATATTCTTCCCAAATATCCAAATTATTCCTTAGATAAATACACCTCTGGTCTCAAAGTTTGTTTATCAAGTTTTTATTTGGTCCATAAATTTTAAAATGTTATACATTTAGTCAACTTTTAACTTAATCTGTTGGAGTGTCTTCAAATTAACCTTTCCTAAATAAACTTTCAATTTAAAGTAAACACTTATATGAACTATCAACATAGATACACCATATCATTAGACATTTTAAGACTAGAAATGGAAGCCTTAAAAGTGATACGATGAATAGTTATTAGATGTTGCAAATCCGATAAATAATTCTTTTAGTTGTTGAAATAAAGAAAAACTACATTTTTCTAATTCTAACTAGAAAGAAAAATAAACATCAGAACAAGTTATTATATTAGAATAAAGAATTCAAAAAGTTTTTGGATTAAAGAAAATCTACATTACTCTCTAATTAGTTATTATATTAGGATAAAGAATTCAAAAAGTTTTTGAATTAAAGAAAATCTACATTACTCTCTAATTTTCTAATTAAAAGAAAAATTAACATCATAATAAGTTATTGTATTATATTAGGATGACCAAGAAACTTTACCATTTTTAGAAAAGACACATAAAAAAGACTTAAGAATGCATATCAACTACTAACATATTTCAACATCAATAACAAAAATGTCAAATAATTAGAACTAGAAACTAAAAATCAATTTAAACAATTATGATAGGGAGCAAGAATCTAAAAGCAGTAATAGTGAGAAAAACTTAAGCAAAGTGGACTGTTGTTGAATGGCTTCATTATGTTGTCTGATAGAGAAATTGGAGAATTGAGAAGAGAGATTACACTACTAATCTCTACCACAAGCGACCTTGATCAACACTATCTGCAAAAGGCTAAGGAGATTTATTAGATGACATTTTAAAAATAATTACTAGCAATTTCTAATTTGGTAGAGTAGTGCCAAAGACATTGGTTCCAAATTTCATGGTGGTTGTTTTAAGCAACAAACAAAAACACCTATTTTTAGTATAAAAAATGGGTTGAACAATGGATTACTCCAACACCACCTTCACTTGCGATTTTTTTTTTTTTTTTTTTTTTTTTTTTTTTTTTT
>QLSR01000126.1:644342-684163 GCA_031780015.1 Citrullus colocynthis | reverse complement strand
TTTTTTTTTTTTTTTTGTAATGGATGGCATTTTTTAAGGTGAAAAAAAATGCTCATGTATTTGAAAATATGAGACCTACTTTAATGAATAAATTTAATTTTAGTCTCACATAAAATTATCATTAATTTAGATAACATTTTATTTTTGTGGTGCAAATATTAATCTTCAACCGCAATATTTTTTAAGTATCTTTATTCGACTATGATATTAAGTAAAACAACACAGATTAAAATTTCACATTTCTGGTAGTTAAAGTTAATATTAGACTTTCTAGGGTTGGTATAGTTTAGTCTATAATTGGCTCTTAGACCACAATTTTTATTGATTGTGGTGTACATTTGATTTTTAGACAATAGTTCTATATACTTGTAATTCACCGTATGCTTTTATAATACGATTTTTATTGACTATGGTGTAAAAAATTAATTCTTACACCATAATTTTTATTGATGGTAGCGTATAGTTAGTTTTTACACCATGATTTTTATCGATTATAGTGTAAAATTAATTTCTACAAGACATTTTTATTGACCTAGTGTACAATTAATTTTTACACCATGATTTTTATTAACTATGGTGTAATGCATTTTGTACTATCATTTTTGTTAATTGTGGTGTAAAATTAATTATTATACCATAGTTTTATTGACCGTGGTCCAAAGTTACTTTTTTCAACATGATTTTTCTTGACAGTAGTGCAAAGTTAATTATTACATCATAATTTTATTGACCATGGTGCAAAGTTAATTTTTACACCATAGTTTTTATTGACCATGGTGCAAAGTTAATTTTTACACCATGACTTTTATTGACTGTGGTGTAAAGTTAATTTTTAATGGTTAATTATTACACTATATTTTTTTTCTATGGTGCAAAGTTAATTTTTAGACCATGGTTCTTCTTGACCATTGCGCAAAGTTAACTATTATACCGTCATTTTTAAAACTACATAGTCTATAATATATCTTTACACCACAATTTTTTATTTGTGTGATCTCTAAATGGGTCTATTCATTTTAGACCTCGTTAGTTCAATGTCTACAACATTAGACCATTGTTTTTTTAAAAACCATAGTGTTATGTCTAAATAAAAGTCAAGTGTATATTGAATTTTGTAGTAGTGGGTGTTTATTGTCTATTAATTAATTTAAAATAATTATGGAATGAAAATTTGAATTTAATTTTCATGGTAATGAGAAATAGTGAAATTTAATCAATAATACTTCTTATAGTTCTTTTAAATTGATTAATATAAAAATGGAAAGTGAGTTTTTAGTGAAAAATGAAAGGTAAAGTGTAAATCTTGAGATTGAAAGATTAAATTGAAACAATATTCAAATCTCAAAGGTGAAATTATACTATTTTAAAATTTGGGATTAAATTGAATCTAAACTCAAAATTTAAGAACTAACTGTGTAATAATTTAAAATTTAATAATCAAATAGAAATTAGACTTAAAATTCAGAGACCAAACAAGTATTTTCCTTTTGTCTTTTCTTATCTTTTCAGAGAAACTATAATTATAGTCTTCAACTTTGAAATGGTTGATTACTAAATGTTTAACACTCAAGGTTTTTAAAAGTTGTGATGCATTGAAAAGGTATTTAAGACGAGGTAAAAGAAGGGAAATTTTATAATACTTTCTTTTATTAATTTTATTTTAATCATATTAATATCTGCGGCATTGAAGAATACTGGTGATATGAGACCTATCAGAGAAGTAAATATATACACACACACTTAAAGAAAAAGGGAGAGTAAAAGAGATTGAGAAAGGAGTTTGGAGTGGAAAAGCGGTGTGGTGTGCAGGTGTACAAGCCTAGAAATGGACAGTGTAGACATCGTTTCGCAGTCTCTTTCTCTACCTACAGATAGGCATAGGGATAGGATGGGGGTACCCTACCCTTCCAACCAAACACTCCATAACCACTTACTTCAAATTTTAAGATATGTACTTTCAACTTTATACTTTGGGAAATACCAACTTTTAAAAATTTTAAGAGTATTATTTCGTTTTTTAAGACTTCAATAATATCTTTATTTTTAATTTTGGATTTTTAAAAGTATAAAGAATATCTTTAAATTAAAATTATAATAATTTTAAAATATTCTTATTGTTAGCATAGAAATAAAAACCGATAATAATTTGTTGTAAAAACACCTCTAAACTTTCAAAAGTTAGTACTTTTAGGTCATGTTTACTTAAGTCCAATGATAATTTGAAAATTGGGCCCTATTTGATTACATTTAGTATTGTTTACTTGTGTTTTGCAGTTGTACTAACACATTAGGCCCACTACCAAATCTATAAACGAAAAGCGCAAACCAATTGACAAGCGGAGGGTTATCAATATGATTACATTCGAATATTACGTCATATCGTTATTATTACCAATATGGTTATGGTTATGGTTACCATTATTATTACTATTTTAGAGGAAAAATTATGAATTTTGACACATTTACTGTTATCGTTACCGTTACAATTATGGTTTTGGTCCTCGGAGGTAAAGACAACCATAATGATAACAGTAAATTGGACAAAATTCATAATTTTAGGTAAACACAATCAAAAGCAATTCAATTACATTTGCGATTATGACTCATTATGATTGTTCTATCAAAGAAATTTCATTATGATTATACCAATTTTCATTACGAATTGGTAAACACGACCTTACTTAAAAAATAAAAAAATAAAAAAATTAACATCCTCTTATATCCTTTATCTATACCCCATTACATCACTCTTCCATTTTCCCTCTCTCCCCTAATTCAATCATGACCTAGTACTTTTCTATATTTCTTTTTTTACCCTCTTTTCTTCAATATTCTCTTATTCTCCCTCATGTTAATTGTTTGTTTATCTTTTGAAAAAAAGTATTGTTTAGTTAAGATATATGGCCTAAGAAAGAAAATAATTGAGCCACCAAGAGATCTTATGACTTAAATATTTTAACAAGTTTGTACATTAGTAATTTAGTGTGTGTTAATAGTAAAATACGTCTTTTATGTAATTGGCCCTCTATCGTTTTTGTGAGTTTTAAGGGATGAATTTTGATTTGGGGACTTTGTTAGATTTTATGCATTAACTTGAAATTTTGGTTATGTTTAGTTGCTGGAAAAATTATTGTAAGAATTTGACAAATGTGAGAACAATGAGAGAATATCTTTATGAAAAAAAGATGAGAATATCCCTATAGTTTGTTCACTATACTAATGGCAGGAGCATTCTTAAAATTTGTTTCGAAATGTTAAGAGTGCTAATGTAACTTTTGAGAGTTCAAAGATATTTTTAAAATGAGATATTAATGGTTTTCATCCATATACTAACAATAAGAGCATTTCTAAACTTTTTCAAAGTTTTGGGAGTATTGTCAAAACATTTAGAAATTCAAAGATATTTTTAAAATAAAGTATTAACAAATTTCATCCAAAACTAATAATAAAAGTTTTTTTTTTTTTTTTTTTAATTTTAAAAATATTATTGAAGCTTTTCAAAATGGAGGAATATTCCCACTAATTTAGCCTTCTTTCTGGTCTCTCACTCTCTTCTTCTTTGCCTAATTGCCTATGCAAAGCACATTCCTCCACTCAAACTGAACTAATATTCAAATCAATGTAATGCCCACCCTACCTCCCTCTTCCATTTCTGCCAGGCTCCTCTCCTTTCTAAAGCAAGCCTATGATGGTTTCACGTAATTTTGCTGTGAACATCAGATTAATTCAGAGGTTCTTTTCAGATATAAATCTGTTTTTTTGGTTGAAAATTAATTACTATGGCTGTGACACCTATCAAAATTTACATAACCGGTCCTATTCCTAACTAAAATTTGTAGTATTTAGTATTCATTTTCTCTTTATAATGGTGTAATATTGTCCACTTTAAGCATAACATTCATGGTTTTACTTTTAGTACCATCTAAAAGACCTTATATCATTGGAGATAGTTGTCTTCCTTTATAAACTTGTGATTATTTGTCTTCTTTTATAAACTTGTGATGATTCTCTTATTTAACCGATGTGGAACTTTGATTGTATTTCCAACATAGCTAAACATCATAAAACGGTATAGAAGCAACGATCTTACTAAGCATCAATTTGACATTTGTCGGGTTAATCTTGTAATATGTTGGTCATTGAAACTAATGTTGATCTCAATTATGTAATTAATAACCCAATCAACTAAATAAAAAAAAAAGTTGGACAAGCCGATCTCTAAGCTAAATTAATTAATTTATCCTAGCATCACGTAAGAAGTAATTAATTTTTTGGGCACGACAGTGTTTTATATCAATTAACTAATCACACTACACCATAGAGAGATTGATTAGGATGTCCAGATTAAAACTAGATAGCTTAATTAATTTAATTATAATGCACGATAGTGTTTCATATCAATTAACTAATCACACTACACCATAGAGAGATTGATTAGGATGTCCATATGAAAACTAGATAGCTTAATTAATTTAATTATAATGCTCTCTTAATTAACGCTAAGGTCGATGATGAAAACTGTTGACTTGCAAAATTCAAACAAGGAAGCTCACCTAACCTTCATGTGCCTTCAATAGTGAATTTGTAATTTGGGGATAAAGACGACCTGCAAGACAAAGTAGAAGAAACACTAATGTGGTATGTACTGCATAATTCTTCTGATGCTTAAGTCAGTATTTAACAAATGGTTAGAGCAAGCAAGAGGTAAGGAGAATAACTTACCTTGGGTGAGGTCTATGACCTCTTATTTATAGGTGGGTGGACCTTGGGTTCCAAATCTAAGAAGGATTAGGAAATGCAGATTTGGACTAACGAAAGGGACTTTGGACCATGGCCCACGAGGAGTGGGCCATTGTGAATAAAATGGGGCTCATTGAGGCCGAGGCATGCAAGTTGGGTCGTTTGGCCCAACTCCCTCTCTTTTCTTGGTCCTTTCCTCTCCCAATGGATTGACTCATTTCTCATACTTCTCTAATCTTCACATGATTATCATTCCTCTTAAGTGAAGGAATTGAATCCTTTGCAGAAGCAAGTAATCGCCATGTGCCAATAATTTTCTTTTTGAAAAACTTGAAATTACAGAGAAGGGAAACACAAGAATAAACAATTAAAACTAAAAGCATGCATTCAAAAAAAGTTAAGTAAGAAAATACTCTACCTTTGAAGACAAATTTCAGGGTAAGCCCTTCTTCTCACAAAACCAGGAACAACAAATTCTTCCTTCAACAAGATGTGCAAAGAACTTCTTGGGACACCACCAAACAAGTCTTCCTTGCTATTCTCAAAAAGAAGAAAGAGGAATTGTGGGTTCTCTTGGTTTTTGGCGAGGAGGAAGAGATTGAGAGAAAAAAAGAAAAACTTTCTTGGGAGAATTTGGTGTATGCTTTTTTTCATCTAGAAAAGCTAAACTCCCATTTTCTCTTTTACATTAGATATATGAGAGAGTGAGGAATAACTCCCTAAATGTGGGGACTTATTTTCTAATTTAATAATATTAATTTAATTATAATATATTAAATCATATTTAATATATATAATTAAATAAAATTAATTAATTAACAATTAATAAATAAATAAATTAACTATCACATATTTTATTTAATTTGAATTATATTCAAATAACCTTCTCTCCCATGACCTATAGTTTTAATATGAATCTCATTCATATTAATTTTAACATATAGTTTTTATATGAATCTCATTCATATAATTAATATTTAAATCTTATTTTAAATATCTATCTCTCCCATAACATAAAATATAATTTTGAATCTCATTTAAAAAAATAACTTTATATTATAGTGTATCTATATACATTATACTAATTGTATCATATAGAATTAACTCCCCTATGGCCTTGAACACTTCAAATCAATCCAAAATAACTAATTCTTTTTCAAAACCTTAATGAGCTAGCAAGGGGACCTTATAAACCTATAGATTAGAAGATCTAATGATATGAGATTAATTAATTAAACTCTTTAATTAAATTAATCAATATTCATTTAATTGTAGGTCACTCCACTAAAGACCTAAGCTACACTATACGCTTTATAAATATATTTACCTAAGCTACACTTTATGCTTTATAAATATATTTATGTGTCTATAGATATAACCAATTAACATTAAGTCGACCCTTCACAAATTACTCGTAACTATTGTCACACCCCTTCCCAGGCTACCCTACCCAACCCGAGAAGAGATGTGAAGATAGCAAACATCACCCTTTTTGTGATATTCACTGCCTAATTGTACCTGAATAACCTATGAGACTATAACATACATATTCGCTTACAAATCTAGAACCATAAAAACCTGTATTATTACAATTAAACTTTCAACATATTCACAACATATTTGTACAATAACCCGTCTCACATCCCAACTATTATGTAATTAGGTCTACATGCCACCTATACAAGGTTATATACACGTACAATGACTCAAATGTGTCTTTTTCCTGATATCTCAAAGTTTAGGTAATGCGAGCTGGAGTAGGCTAAGCACCGGGAGCGTCCTTGCTACCTGAGAGGAAAAGAAAACATAGAAAGCGTGAGCTAAAAGCCCTGTGAGTGACTAATTTTGTAAAACCATATTTTGTTCGAAAACAGGCATGTTACAATCATTATAACACCATATACATAAAATGTGATTCAAATAATCATTTCTGTAAAATTATAATTTTCAACAACGTAATCAAATCACATATGTTCATGCCAGAATGATCGTACATGAAATCAGTTCGTTCTTAAAATTTTCCCTTAGTCAGGGCACAGCAAGACTCAACGCACCCGACGTTGAAAACATCCTTAGTTGAGGCGGAGTAAAACTCAACACACCCAACGTCACAACCTCTATGTGCACATAGGAATATCGCGGCTTGCCCAAGTACCTTCTACGAGTCCTTAAGTACTGGGTCCCGGGGAAACTCACATGCCTTCTCATGTCCTTCAGCATTGAGCCTCCTCTAAAACATTTTAGAAACCAGTATTTTACGTAAATAGTTCACATGAAAGTCGTTCATGAAAAATCCGATATTTCACGATAAACAACATTTCACAACATGCCTTTCAACATCTTATAGAAAACGGATAAAACATGCATTGTGAACAATATCATCAAACATCATGCTTTTCAAGAAAACAGTTCATCTCAAAGCCATATCTCATTAGAGAATCAAACTAAACATTTTCAATAAATTTCGTTTTCAAAGAAAGAAAAGTGTCACTCACAACTTGTCCTTAGGCCCTGAGCAGATTATATGCCTTTTCGAGCTCTTCTTGGCCTGTAAATACACATTTCTCACATTACGCTTTCTTTAAACTTCTTTTACATGATCGTTAAATATGCATACTTAAACTCTAATCATGATTCATCACCGAGACTCCCTTTTTTTTTCCAAGTAAATATAATAAGCGAGATTCTATGTCATTCGGGAGATTACCAGCGAGATTCTATGTCATTCGGGAGATTACCAGCGAGATTTCACCTTACTAGCGAGATTACTAGCGAAATTACACAACAGGTACACGGCACTAGCGACACCAGAATAAGCAAGACTAGCAAGATTACCTGAGGAGCGACACCTAGCGAGAGTCAGTGAGATTTGTGCGACAAAAAGCTCCTCTGCACTACCAGCGAGATTTGTCTCGCTACTCACTCTCCAATTCTCAGCGACACCAGCTTCCTAGCGACACCCGACAGCAGAGTTTCCTCCTTTTCTTTTTGTTCTCACTTATGTTAGTTAAAAGTCATATTTCCAGCTAGATTTAGAACTTCTTTCCTTCTACAAACTTGTAGAGAAATATATTTTCTAGCTTACCTCAAAGTTTCGTGGCTTAACTCGTCCTTGTTCTTCAGATATTGCAAGATTTCTCCACGCTACTCCAGATTGCACAGAAATTTCGTATCAGTAACTTCCAGCTAAAGGTTTACATATTTCTATTCCATTTCAACTCAGGCATCTTTCATGAAAGTTGTTCAAAATTGAGTTAACTTACTAACCTTAAAATTTCAGCCTAAAATTCGACCTCTTTAGCTCGATATTCACCAAACACCGAAGCTGGTTTAAACTGTACGACAGCAGATGAAGCTTCTGTTTCAGCTTCAGTTTTACCATGAAACTGTCCAAAACCTTGCACGAATTTGCCCTAGAACTCTTCTTCAACCTCTCCACGATGTGCAGCTGAAAGATAGCATAGAAATGAGTTTGGAAATAAAGAGAAATAAGTCGGCAAGTTTCCCCCTTCAATAAAAATAATAACCGACTTCTCTCCCCTTCGTTATCTTCTTTTTTTTTTTTTTTTTATTTCCTTTTTTGTCTTCTTTCCCCTTTGTTTTCCTCTTTCTTCTTCTTCTTCTTCTTACTTTTTTTTTTAATATTTTTATTTAATTTACAAAATGAGATTATTAACATTAATTCGCTTTAAGCTTTGAACGTGCTTACAAATTAGGTGCTTAGAACTATAGCTGGGTCAAATTACCATTTTACCCCTGTAGTTACATCTAACTCCTTAGGTACCACCGATCCCTCTAATAAACAAACAATTTATAGTCCAACTATAAACTAACCTCTATCGGGCTAGTGAGAGGGTGGGGCATTTTTGTTCAAGACCTAAAATCAGCCCTTAAGGGAGCAACTCATCTATTTACCCTAAAGATGGGAAGGAGTGAATTTCATCTTGTGAAGATATGTTCCTAGCTTCTTATTTAGACAAATCCCTTAAATGGTAGGCATATTGAGTCGACAATCTGGCCACTCTTACCCATACAGATCAAAGGATTATCCTCATAGACAGGAGTTCAGAACCCACTTAGGATTAAGGTCGAGTCACCTATTGTCATCCTATGAAATGTCAATTTCTTCAATTTACGACGAAAGAACAATTAAACATTTTGAGTTCTGGTCTAATACAAACTCTTTACATAGGATACCCTCACTCATATGTCTCCACATGAACGGTTAAGATCAAATCGTTTGTAACACTTTACAACTCTTGTAACAATTATAAAGTGGGTCATATTCGTAATGTTACCAAGATATGCACCGAATCTTATCACTATATTACAGACCTTTTTGGTTATTACTTAAACATGATCTATCCTCGTATGTCAACCATATACATGTTTTAGTTTATTAAAATAACCATAGATCTTAGTTTATTGGATTGAGTTAATGCAAAAGACAAATAAGATAACTAATTATTTTATTGAATAAATAAAATATATTTACAACTTTACAAACTACGAGATCCCAAGAGATTTTGGACACCAGTCTCAGTACTAAGCTCGTAATTCTTACTTCGAAATGACCCGTAACATTAACCTCCACTCCCTAGTTAGGATTTGAAGGACAAAATCAATGGGTTTGTTCTTGATTGGTCCCTGCTTGAGAGTATTGTCTACTTGATAGTGTCAGTGTTACACGATGTGCACCTCAAAGTTTTGAGCTACCAAATTTAAATTTAAAGGATGACTTTCTTTTTTCTAAACTTGCTTGGAACGACCTACCAAGCTTGTTAGTTTTAGGCTTTGAAGTCGATTTTAGGTTTTTCTTAGTTAGCAAGTTCTAGGATTATTAATTCTTAGATTATCCATGAAATGACCCTCTTAAGTCTTTATGGTTGGCTTTGGACTTTCCTTGATTTTTAGGCTGTTGGGCCCATTCTTTCAAGTCCTTTGACAATCTTTTGGTTTCATAAAAACTGCATATAAAGAATACAAACTTCTGGCTTAAGAAAAAGCTTGATTAATATAGGTTAAGAAAAAGAAGAAATTAAAATAGATGATGGACAATAAGCATATACAAAGAATTTATAAGATGCAGAGTTGATAAGGAAAAAACGAAAAGAAAAAAAAAAAAAAAAGAAACAAGAAAGTTAAGGAGAGAGTTGACGGAGTGGAGCCCAAGGGGATTATATGAGGAAGGAAAAAGAGAGGTGAATGTATTGAGTGCTGAGCTATAAGAGAAAACGAGAAAAGTAAAAATATATGTATGTGGTCTGGGTATCATCATGAATGTTTTGTTTCCATGTTAACTCAGCTAGCTTTGTTTGCCTTTGCTCCGTGCACTGCTTTCTTTTCTTCTGCCATTCCCACGTGTGCTGACTCCTGACCCACTTCCATCCCTCCTACTTTCCTTCCTTTCTTTTCTTTCTTTTCTCCCTTTCCATTTTTTCTTTCTTTTTGTTTACTTTTGAAAAATAAACAAAACTACTACCATTAATTTTATTTTTATTACCAACTAATTCATTTAAAAGTAGTTTTCATTTGACTGAGTTGCAAAATTAGCCTAAAAACCTAAACATCCCATATACGGTATGAGATTGACCATCTTAAGTAGTCTTACACGAATATCAACCTTAAAGTTTAATTGAAGGGTTTAAAAATCCTCCACACTTACAATTATATGACTATCAAAGTCTAAGTTTTAAGAGTCCCAATATTTTGAAATCAATAAATTCATTCTTCAAATTCCATGCTTCAGTGTAAGGTTGACATCTTAAATCTCAATTGATAATTATGTTAGTTTTGGTTTTTGATTTTTGAAAACTATGTTTGTTTTTTTTCCTTGAGAAACATTTTAATTGTTAACAAAATTTCAAAAAAAGAAAAAAGTTAGAAGACGTTTATGATGAAAAAGGGGGAGGGGGAAGACAAGATGGGAAGGCCATAAGAAATGTGGGTATAAATGAAGGGAAGGGGAAGCAAAAAAGAGGTTTGTTGGGTTGGCGTTGGATGCTGAGGCAATGGGTGAGGTTGGTCATTACACGAAAGAAACACGCATTGGGAATGAGATAAGACTAACTCAGTCATTAGATTGCCATATTATTACACACTATTCTGTTGGGGCTGTTCCCTTGGATGGATGTGTACAGGGAACAACATGGAGCACTACTTTTCCTCTCTTTTACTTTTATCACTACCACACAAAAAAAATTCCAACCACTACTTCTCACATGTCTCTGCCCTATTCCATAATCTTCTTTCTTCCTCACACATCATTTCAATATCACCAAAGCCCAGAAATTAATAACATGATATTTATTTATGATGAAACAGATACATTTAATCGAGATGTTTGTGATAGAGAGAAAGAAATCAAGCCAAAAACCTAAGGGGTAGCGTCGAGATGCTTCGGAAAAAACAAAGAGGCCTAGCACTAGGCCCGCCTATCAAAACCTTTTCTGGAGGTTGTTTGGGGAATGAGATTGGAATGAAGTTGGTTTGGCTGGATTTTGAAGCCCACGTTTGGGCAACCAGGTTTGGGCCTGGTTTGAAATCCAAAACCACCCTCCCATTCCCTTCCCAACCTCTTACCAATTTTGTTCTCATTCCCCAAACTATTCCCGTCAATTTGACGCATTCCATCGGTTCCCACCCCCTCACGGCTCACGAAGCGCATTTATTCCTTCATCTTCCTCATTCACTCCTGTAACACCCTATTTCTTGAACCTATGCATTTAAGAGCTTATAAAGAAAAGAAGACAAGAGAGGTGGTAGTGGATCACTAGGTTGTAGAGTTGGTCGAGAAATATTGCTAAATGTAGGAATGAGTATGTGTTGAACTTGAAGGAAAAGAGAGGTTTGTGCTTTAAGTATTGGGTAAGGATAGACCGTAGATCCTGTTGGATTAGAAGTATTGGATTGGAAGGTTGCGTTGAGTGATTTTTGGATTTTGGAATTAAAGTAATTATTGGAGTTAAGAAGTCTTCTAAGTAGAATAACTAGACTAGAAGAACGCAACTATATTTCTAAGCTTGGAATTATGATCTAAGGAAATGAAAGGGAATCTCACCATGTAAGCACTGGCTTATAATACTAAGTGTTGGGACAAGGCAAGTGTAATGTGGCCATGCGTTGTTAGAGAAAAGTAGCCGATAGTGGAAGAGTTAAGCATGGGCTAAGACTATGCGTTGATAAAAGCAGAGAAGAGCATTGTTCTTTTGAGTGACCATGCATTGAAGGTGAAAATCATGAAGAGTTATGAGCTGAAGCAGTCACTGCGTTGGAAGAGAAATTGATCATTAGTGGGGAAGGAAATGTTTTTGAACTATCATGCATTGGTAAGGTTGCATGTGTTAAGGTCTCCATGCATTGGAGACAGATATAACTGATTGAGTTGTATGCGTTAAAGGTAGGAGGCGTTGAGGGCACCATGCGTTGAGTGTAAGCACCTAATTGGTAAGCACGTTCAAAAGCATTAAACGAATTAGTATTAAAAAGAAAAGAAAGAAGGAAAAGGAAAAACCAAAAAGGGGAAGAAGACAGAAGAAAAAGGAATTTAAAAAGAAGAAAAGAGAAGAAAAAGGAAAAGAAGAAGAAAGGATAAGGATGGATGCGTCGGTTATAACCCTTCATTGGACAGAAAAGTTACCGACTTCTTTCTACTCATTTCCAAACGAAATTCTATGCTATTTTTCAGCTGCACATTGTGGAGAGGTTGAAGAAGAGTTCTAGGAAAATTTCGTGCAAAGTTTTGGAAGGTTTCATGGTAAAACTGAAGTTGAAACAGAAGCTTCATCTGCTGTCGCACAGCTCGAACCGGGTTTGGTGTTTGGTGAATATCGAGCTGAAGAGATTGAATTTTGGGCTGAAATATTAAGGTTAGTAAGTTAACTTAATTTTGAACAACTTTTATGAAGGATGCTTGAGTTGAAATGGATTGGAAATATGTAAACGTTTAGCTGGAATTTACTGATACGAAATTTCTGTGCAATCTGGAGCAGCGCGGAGGAAACTTGCAATATCTGACGAACCAGGACGAGTTAAGCCACGAAAGTTTGAGGTAAGCTAGAAAACATGTTTATCTACAAGTTTGTAGAAGGAAAGAAGTTCTAAATCGGGCTGGAAATATGACTTTGAATTGACATAAGTGAGAACAACAGGAAAGGAGGAAACTCTGCTACAGGGTGTCGTTTGGAAGCAGGTAATGCTGAGAATTGGAGTGTGAGTAACGACACTGGTCTCGCTGGTCGTGTAAAGGAGGATTTTCTCTCACAAATCTCACTGGCTCTCGCTCAGTATCGCTCATCAGGTAGTCTCGCTGGTATCGCTTATGCTGGTGTCGCTAGTGCCGTGACCTGTTGTGTAATTTTGTTAGTAAACTCGCTAGTAAGGTGAAATCTCGTTGGTAATCTCGCTAGTGACATAGAATCTCGCTTATTATGTGTATTTTAGGAAAGAAAGGGAGTCTTGGTGGTGAATCATGATTAGAGTTTAAGTATGCACGTTTAATGATAATGTAGAGGAAGTTTAAGGAAAATGTAATGTGAGGAATGTGTATTTACAGGCCAAGAAGAGCTCGGAAAGGCATATAATCTGCTAAGGGCCTAAGGACAAGTTGTGAGTGACACTTTTTTTTCCTTGAAAACGAATTTATTGAAAATGTTTAGTTTGGTTTTTCTTATGAGATATGACTTTGAGATGAACTGTTTTCTTGAAAAGCATGATGTTTGATGATATTGTTCATAAGGCACGTTTTATATGTTTTCTATAAGACGTTGAATGGCATGTTGTGAAATGTTGTTTATCGTGATATACCTGATTTTTCATGAAAGGTTTTAATGTGAACTATTTATGTAAAATATTGGTTCCTAAAATGTTTTAGAGGAGGCTCAATGCTGAAGGACATGAGAAGCATGTGAGTTTCCCCGGGACCCAGTACTGAAGGACATGGAGAAGGTACTTGGGCAACCCGCCATAGTCTTATGTGCACATAGAGGTTATATGCTGGTGCGTTGAGTTTTGCTCCGCATCGAGCTTGTTTTCGATGTCGGGTGCATTGAGTCTTACTCCGCTCTGACTAAGGGAAAGTTTTGAGAACGAACTATTTTTCGTATACTATCATTTTGGCATGAACATATGTGATTTGTTTACGTTGTTGAAATTATGATTTTACAGAAATGATTATTTGAATCACGTTTATGTTTATGGTGTTATTATGATTTTAACATGCAACAAAAGATAGTTTTACAAAATTAGTCACTCACGGGGCTTTTAGCTCACATTTTCCATGTTTTCTTTTCCTCCCAAGTAGCAAGGACGTTCTTGGTGCATTGCCTACTCCAAGTCGCTCTGCTTAAGCTTCGAGTTTCAGAAAATAGTTTATTTTCTCATTGTTGTACGTGTAAATAACTTAACACTGGTGGCATGTAGATTTAGTTGTTTATAAGTGGGTTATGAGAGAGTATGTTATAAAAGTGTACTGTGTATAAGAAGGATTATTATATTATGATTATGCGTTATTATGGCTGAATTCTATGAATGTATACGTATGGAATGTTTGTGCAGGAAGTTATGTAAGATGGGGCAATATGAGTCGCAAGAGGGGTGATGTATATTGTTTTCACATCTCCTTTCAAGTTAAGTAGGTAATCAGAGAGAGGCTGTGACAAGTTGGTATCAGAGCAAAAGAGTCTTGGGAATAGGATCATGCATTGTAGTGTAGGAACATGTAATTTTTAGCCAATAGTAACATTATGTTGTCATATAGGAAAACATGTCACCTCGAAGTAGGCGAGTGAGGCAATCAGCAACCGGAACTCCTCAAGCTACTGGAGACCGTGGAAATATGTCTGAGGGTGAATCTAGTCATCCTCAAGTTGGGGTCAATGTCCAGGAGCATATATTTACTAGAATTGTTGAAAGATTGGCTGCAAGCATTGGATCGGTGGAAGCAGATCCAGAAAAGAAATACAGTATAGAAAGATTGAAGGCTTTGGGTGCCACTACTTTTGAAGGCACTGTTGATCCTATAGAAGCGGAGGCATGGTTGAATCTGCTTGAGAAATGCTATCGTGTGATGAGATGCTCTGATGATAGAAAGGTGGAATTGGCAGTGTTTTTGCTCCAAAAAGGACAGAAGATTGGTGGAGAATGGTAGAGAGCAGGAAGGAAGATATAGGAGAAATAGGCTGGAATGAGTTTAAGAAGGCATTCCAAGAGAAGTATTGTCCAAGATCATTTCGAGATGCAAAACGGAATGAGCTTCTGAAGTTAATATAGGGATCCATGTCAGTGGCGGAATATGAAAAGAAATATACAGAACTGTCTAAGTATGCCATGACGGTTGTTGTAAATGAGATTGACAGGTGCAAGAGATTTGAAGATGGTTTACTGGAGGAGATACGTACTCCTGTGACTGCTAGTGCTGAGTGGACAGATTTCTCCAAACTCGTAGAAGCAGTTATGCGAGTTGAAAGGAGTTTGATGGAAAGGAGAACGGAACGAGAATCAGCTGGATGTAGACGGACAATCTACACTTTTGGTACTACTTCAGGGCAGTCAGGTAGGAGATTTGTACCAGGTGTATTTAGTGGAGAAAATTTCAACACCAGATCGAGTGGACAGGGTACTTCCAAGGGAGGTACTGGAGGAAGTGCACGGAAGCAAGAACCAAAGAGTTCTACTGGCCCAGCTTAAACAGTAGAAGGTTCTCGAAGTGGACAACCTGGAGAGTCCACAGCTAGTTCCGCAAGGAAACCGTTATGTCCCACTTGCAGGAAGTATCATTGGGGACAGTGTAAGGGCAACGTATGTTATCATTGTGGACAAGCGGGTCACTATAAACGAGAATGTCCTCAGTTGATGCAAGAATTTAAACCTGAACAGAGAACTGGCTCATTTACAGCTAGTTAACCACAACGACCTGCAGGAATTGCTGATGAGGGAACTAGTGGATCAAGACAGAAGGGAGCTACAGGACGACCAAAACAGCAAGGAAAAGTCTTTGCAATGACTCAGCAAGAGGCTGAAGATGCTCCTAATGTGGTTACTGGTACACTTTCTATATGTCATACTTCTGCTCATGTTTTGATAGATCCTGATGCTACCCATTCTTTTATTGCTAAAATGTTTGCTGTGAATATAAATAATACATTAGAATCTTTGCCCGAGGAACTGTTTGTTTATATCCCTATTGGTCATGTGTTTGTGGCTAGCAAAGTGTCAAGATTGTGTGATTGAAATTGATGGTGTGACTATGATAGCCAACTTGATACCCTTAGATATTCAGGAGTTTGATGTGATATTGGGAATGGATTTCTTATCAAACTATCGAGCTACTGTGGATTGTTTCCAGAAGGAAGTCGCATTTAGAGGATTCGAAGGAAAAGAAGTTATTTTCAAGGGTGACAGGAAATTCCTTCCTACTTGTGTAATATCTGCAGTTAAAGCTAGGAAGTTGTTAAGCAAAGGTTGTCCAGCATATCTTGCTTACGTGGTTGATACACAGGCTGGTAAGTTAAGACCAGAAGATATTCCTGTGGTGAATGAATTTCTTGATGTATTTCCTGAAGAGTTGCTAGGGTTACCACCTAATAGAGAAGTGGAGTTCATTATTGATCTAGTCCCTGGAACAACACCCATTTCGCAAGCACCAGTGTTATTCTTGAAGAAAAAGGACGGTACTATGAGACTGTGCATTGACTATCTTCAGTTAAATAAGGTCACTATACGCAACAAATATCCCTTGCCTCGTATTGATGATTTGTTGGATCAGCTTAGAGGGGCATCAGTGTTTTCAAAGATAGACCTAAGATCGTAAAACCTTATATAGGTGGCATGTAGACCTAGTTGTACATTTACTGTCACGCCCCCTCCCTGATTACCTACTTAACCTGAAAGGAGATGTGAAGACAATATACATCACCCCTCTTGTGATGCATATTGCCCAATCTTACATAACTTCCTGCACAAACATTCCATACGTATACATTTATAGAATTCAGCCATAATAACGCATGATCATAATATAATAATCCTTCATGTATACAGTACACTTTTATAACATACTCTCTTATAACCCACTTATAAACGACTAAATCTACATGCCACCAGTGTTAAGTTATTTACACGTACAACAACGAGAAAATAAACTATTTTCGGAAACTCGAAGCTTAAGTAGAGCGAGTTGGAGTAGGCACCAGGAACGTCCTTGCTACCTAGGAGGAAAACAAAACATGGAAAACGTGAGCTAAAAGCCCCGTGAGTGACTAATTTTGTAAAACTATCTTTTGTTTGAAAACAGGCATGTTAAAATCATAATAACACCATAAACGTAAACGTGATTCAAATAATCATTTTTGTAAAATCATAATTTCAACAATGTAAAGAAATCACATATGTTCATGCCAAAATGATAGTATACGAAAAACAGTTCGTTTTCAAAACTTTCCCTTAGTCAGGGCGGAGCAAGACTCAATGCACCCGACGTCGAAAACAAGTAAGGCTCGATGCGGAGCAAAACTCAACGCACCAGCATATAACCTCTATGTGCACATAGGACTATGGCGGGTTGCCCAAGTACCTTCTCCATGTCCTTCAGTACTGGGTCCCGGGGAAACTCACATGCCTTCTCATGTCCTTCAGCATTGAGCCTCCTTTAAAACATTTTAGGAACCAATATTCTATGTAAATAGTTCACATGAAAATCTTTCATGAAAATCAGGTATATCACAATAAACAACATTTCACAACATGCTATTCAACGTCTTATAGAAAACGTATAAAACGTGCCTTATGAACAATATCATCAAACATCATGCTTTTCAAGAAAACAGTTCATCTCAAAGCCATATTTCATAAGAAAAACCAAACTAAACATTTTCAATAAATTCGTTTTTAAAGAAAGAAAAGTGTCAATCACAACTTGTCCTTAGGCCCTGAGCGGATTATACGCCTTTCCGATCTCTTATTGGCCTGTAAATACACATTCCTCACGTTACGTTTTCCTTAAACTTCCTTTACATGATCATTAAACGTGCATACTTAAACTCTAATCATGATTCACCACCAAGACTCCCTTTCTTTCCTAAAATACACATAATAAGTGAGATTCTATACCATTAGTGAGATTACCAACGAGATTTCATCTTACTAGCAAGTTTACTAACGAAATTACACAACAGGTCACGACACTAGCGATACCCGCATAAGCGATACCAGCGAGACTACCTGATGAGCGATACTGAGCGAGAGCCAGTGAGATTTGTGAGAGAAAATCCTCCTTTACACGACCAGCGAGACCAGTGTCGTTACTCACGCTCCAATTCTCAGCGTTACCTGCTTCCAAACGACACCCGATAGCAGAGTTTCCTCCTTTCCTGTTGTTCTCACTTATGTCAATTCAAAGTCATATTTCCAGCCAGATTTAGAACTTCTTTCCTTCTACAAACTTGTAGATAAACATGTTTTCTAGCTTACCTCAAACTTTTGTGGCTTAACTCGTCCTGGTTAGTCAGATATTGCAAGTTTTCTCCACGCTGCTCCAGATTGCACAGAAATTTCGTGTCAGTAACTTCCAGCTAAAAGTTTACATGTTTCTAATCCATTTCAACTCAAGAATCCTTCATAAAAGTTGTTCAAAATTGAGCTAACTTACCAACCTTAAAATTTCAGCCTAAAATTCAATCTCTTCAGCTCGATATTCACCAAACACCAGACCTGGTTCGAGCTGCGCGACAGCAGATGAAGCTTCTGTTTCAGCTTCAGTTTTACCATGAAATCTTCCAAAACCTTGCACGAAATTGCCCTAGAACTCTTCCAAAACCTTGCACGAAATTGCCCTAGAACTCTTCTTCAACCTCTCCACGACATGAAGCTGAAAAATAGCATAGAATTGAGTTTGGAAATGAGTAGAAAGAAGTCGGCAACTTTTCTGTCCAATGAAGGGTTATAACCGACGCATCCATCCTTATCCTTTCTTCTTCTTTTCCTTTTTCTTCTCTTTTCTTCTTTTTAAATTCCTTTTTCTTTTGTGTTCTTCCTCTTTTTGGTTTTTCCTCCTTTTTTTTTTTTAATTTACAATATGAGATTATTAATACTAGTTCGCTTAAAGCTTTTGAACGTGCTTACCAATTAGGTGCTTACATTTACTGGGAGTTGAAATATGGTTTTGTATAAGGGCTTTATGAAATGAGTGTAAATTTGAATTATCGATGTGTACATAATTTCCTATATGTTATGGTTGAAATTTATTAAGGAGTGATACGTATGTTGTGAACAGTACAGGATAAGTGTGTAGAAATGGATGGTATGCGTCACAAGAGGGGTGATGTCCCCAATCTCCTCAATAAGAGTTGATGACTCACACTATGGGGATTTTGGCGCGACTTTTATGCGTCCATCATCCCCTGCGTTTGATGAAACTCCATCAACCTCTCGCCCTCAGCCAAACCTGCCTCAACCTCCAACGCAACCACAACCGTAAGAAGCCCAACTTGATCTAGAGTGGGAAACAGTGCAAACCTATTTGCAATAATCAATCTTGCGTCCAGTGATGCACTCATTGAATATGTTAGCACGCCGGCAGACGGAGCAGTTTCACTTTACACTGAATTACATTCATCAACTATTCTCGATTCGACCGGAAGTCCCGCCCCCTAACATTCCTGAACACCTACAACAGACGCTTGTCTTCCCAATACCGCAGCGCCCTGCGCCTGAGCAGAAACGCAGACCTGATGAACACAAGGCAGATGGTTAAAAATTTAGGGGTGTAGTTAAGAGTTGTATCTTCTTTAGAACTTTTATTGCATTATCTTCATCTCCAATTGTATGCGTTGTGGATTATTCAATTAATAGAATGAAAAATTTCTTCGCCGCATGGAATTTCTAATTACTTCTTTTGCATGGTCCCTTGCTGTAAATTCACTCTAAGTACATATATAATTATTTCCAACTTTTATCTTTGCATTGAAAAAAATTAGTCACTATGAGGATAATCATGCTTACATTTTTTGTACACTCTTTAAGTTAGATTACTTTCAATGCGTCTGCATACTATTCCTTAGAAACGCAAACCTACTTTGTATGTATGCAAGTGGCCAATTCAAACCTCTTTTACAAAATTTTGCAACTTAATCTTTGTTTACAATTTAAGCAATGAGGACCTTGCTACTCTCAAGTTTGGGGGTGGAAGAGGTTTGAACTGTCAAAGATAAAAATATGAGGAACTTATTTCAAACATGTC
Source organism: Citrullus colocynthis (assembly GCA_031780015.1). Lineage (NCBI taxonomy): Eukaryota > Viridiplantae > Streptophyta > Magnoliopsida > Cucurbitales > Cucurbitaceae > Citrullus > Citrullus colocynthis. The sequence continues at coordinate 664,188 of QLSR01000126.1, read as the reverse complement.
TAAAAAAAAAATAAAAATAAAAATTTCTTTTAAACGCAAAACTCCGCTGGCAAGACTAACATATTTATCTTGTTAAGAGTTTAGCTGAAAATGAAACCTGCTCGTAGTTGGCCGCCTCCATGCACCCCATAGTTGGTGTGTCAAAACGAAGGTGGGTAATTGTAATCAACGACGCATAGATAAAATAACAAACTCCAATGTCTAGTGAGGAAACCGAACTTAGATAAGAGTTTAGTCGAGAAGGGCACTTGCTCGTAGTTGGCTGCCTCCATGCACCTCATAGTTGGTATGTTAGAACGAAGGTGGGTAACCCTACTCGATGCATGCTTAATATATACATAAGAAAACAAGAAAGAAAAAGGAACTTTATATCTTCATCTTTTCAGACTCAGTGTTCAAAAGAAGAAACAAAAATTTTGTGAATAATGAGTTAAAGAATTTTGAAAAGAAAGCTTGCCGCATACAAACTAGACTCATCCTAAAGAAAAGAATATGGAGGTAGAGAAGTACTATAACTGACGGGTAGCTGATTGAGTATAGCATTTTGAGAGACTAGTCAATGTGTTGAGAAAATGTTTAGGATAATTGTAAGTTTCTTAGATAGTAGTTATGCTTACAAGCATTTATCTAAGTTTGGGGGTGTGATAACTTGTAGAAATACAAGTTATAATAACCTTTTTCTTAGATAAATAGAGATTAAATAGAGAAGCATGCGGCAGTGTATGTGATTTTTACTAATAAATCTTCATTTGCGTTATACTCTTGTATTTTTATGAAGATAAATGATTTTACCACTTTTTGAGCCTAAAACTGTTTTAACGCAGGAATGCAAACGAGGCGTTGATGACTTCTCAACGCAAGACTACGTGTTAGCAACCTACGCTGCGTTGACATCGGCCAAACTATTCATGGATGCATAGACGACCATTAATGCAAGGCGCTGAGAATCAAAGCAGAATCTTGAGAGATTGACGGATGATTGACGAACATGATTTGTGGCCAAAGTGGTGGATCTTAATTGACTCGAGAATCACGCAATCAGGCGAGATGGACGCATATTATCAATCTCGCTGCCAATCAAGTAGGGTTGCCATTAATTGCGAATGCATCATCTATAAAAAGGCAGCTCCGCAAGATGAGAAAGGGTTGTTGATTCTCGGAAGAACTCCATAAGTGACAGCAGAGTCCTCTCCAAACTTCAACCGGAGATGAATAGCTCGAGAGAGAAGAGTCTTCCCTCCGTCGGACCACTTCACAGCATAGCCTCACGCTTCCATCCGGGCGACTCAAGACATTGACGCCTTTCCCTGCTTTCTTTCTTATTGTTCTATCTTGATTTTAGATTTGTGTCAAGACATTGAGCTCATCTAAAGTTGTATTTCGTTTCATCAATATAATTATCTTCCATGTCTACTCATTTCTCTAAACTTTCCGCTTTTTACTTTCAAACCATGAGTAACTAATCACTCTAGGGTCTAGGGTTGCGTTAGCATCTAACTAGGAACCACAGTGTAACTATTTTATCTTGTCAATTGCGAGCTTAATCCGATGCTTATGTCCATCTGACAAATCGATATAAGTAGTAATAATCGAACTGCTCGAGAGTGTAAGCGATTGTGGAACACAATTGACAAGGGCCAAGTAGTATTGCGTGTCTATGGGGATAACCTTGGTTCTTAACACTTTCCTATGCGTTATAGACATATAACGCATAGCGGCTGACAACCGGGAGAAGAGTCGCAAGTATGAATAGAATACTACTGTGCGTTTCCGATGTTAGATGTTAATCAACCCGAACCCTTTCTTTATCCATTCATACGCATCTCTAGCTGAACTTGCTGTGTCGCATGCCTTTCCATCTTCCACATTTAGTCTAGTGTACATATTATCGCTTTCTTTAGATCAAAAACAAACACTCTCCCCATTATTTCTTAGTTACCTCTCAACGCATGTAATTCACATAAATATTGAATCAACATAATCCCTGTGTTTGACCTCGGACTCACCGAGAAAACCTACTCCTTTGCTTATACTTGGGTAAAGGATAGGGAAACTTGACAGATCACCAACGCATAGTAGTAAGACGCATAGCATGCTCAAAGCATGACATGTTGAACGCATAAAGACATCATTTAACAATTTGCGTTAGGACAATTTACATACATACAAAATCCACCAACAACAGAAGGTAACCATTGTGGAAAAGAAAATGGGCAAGTGTCGAAGTATGGTAAGGTAATCCAAGAGCTCGGGGAAAATGGTGAACGCATTGGAAGTAACCCGAGAGCTCGGGGAAAATGGTGAACGCATTGGAAGTAACCCGAGAGCTCGGTGTCATGGTCATGCTTGTCCAGGGCGTGTTGCCCGTGGCCGCATGCCCGCCTCGACCCCTTTTTACCATGCTTTCATGTTATGTACTTTATTTTACTAGTTAGTGTATTTTCCTAGTGCTTTTCTTTGTAAGTGACCGCTCGCCACTTTGCATGTGCAAGGGTGACAATTCCACAATTGTTTAGAATGTACTATATGGGGGTGAGACTAACCATCAAATCTTCATACCCGGAGTTGTGAGCTATAAAGCAGTTGTTGTCCCTTTTTGCTTTCTAGTCTTACAACACATCTTAATTTCTCAAACATGCTTTCAAACGTTTGTGAAATGCTTTTCCTCTAAAACCGTTTTCCTTGGAACGGGGTCGGAGGTTACGAGAGGCACTCGGTGTGCCGTAGGCGATCAGAATTTGATCAGGCTGACTTGTTCACGGGCTAGAACAAGTGCCACACAATCATTTAGTCCAGCGCAGAACTACGATTGTGACACTTGGCTTAACTGGGACGTATGAGTAGGAGGACTAAAGTTGAGTAGTAATGCGTTGGAAGGAAAAAACGCATAAGATGGAATTGAGGAAAGATGCTATTATAATTTAAGGTAAACGCATGACTTCCATCAAGGAAGATTTTGTTGAAGAATTGGATAAGTAAGAAGGTTGAGGAGTAAGCCTAAAGGAAGGAGGCTGGAGGTGGACGCATACTAATTTATCATAAGAGAAATAATTAAGTCAAGGAAAAGAAATGAATAATCCTGGAATATCACTCAAGGACACATATAGGGATAATCAAGGAATCCTCAAGGATAGGAGGAAGGTCATGGACGCAGAACGAAGAAAAGGTAAATGCAAATAGTGCAAACGCATAAAGGAAGGTCTTGAGTTGGATTTGGTTATCAAGGGTAAACCACATCATCGGATGTTTTATCACACAAGAGAAGGACTTGTAGCTAAGATTGGACATAAGGGAAGAGAGTTGAACGCATGGTATTATGCAGTGAGGCACAAATGCATAATAGTGTGCGTTTGAGACATTGACGCCTAGTAGTATGCGGTGGAGAAACGGGGTCAAAGGTAGTATGGTCAAAGAGTAAGGGACGAAAGTAATGAAGCTAAAACCTGAAAGAGAATTAAATGGGCGCATAGGGGACACTATGTTGAATGAAAAGTTTGTATATTGGAGACAGTTGGACACATAAGATGAGTTGGTAAAGGTTGCATGGGTTCATTTGGACTTAACACCTCATAAGGAAGAGGTGTCAAGGTTGCATGTCGGATGTGTCATGTAGGGTGACAGATGGCAAACAAATGGCAAAAAGAGAGAAGAAGTTGGATTCATCCCAAGACTATAAATAGGACTTTGAGGGAAAAGGAGTGGGGGGATGATCATAAAGTCTGAGTTCTGGAGAGAAAGTAGAGAGAAGGCAGAAAAGGGTAGATTCTTGAGTTCGTGGTTAAGTCTGCGGCCAAGACATGAGGTGTTCTTAACAACCTAGCTACCTTGCGTTCAACAAGTAGCTTTGCATTCAAGATAAATTATGCGTTCAAGGTGAACGCTGCGGTCAAAGATAGATTCTGCGTTCAAGTTGGACCTTGCGTCGAAGAGAGGTCGACGCATTGAAAAGGGAAGCAAGAAGAGTTAATTGTTAGGTTGCACCTTGCGTTAGCTGTCAACCTTGCGTTCAAGGAGCAAGGTTGCGTCCAACTGAGCTGCCAGAAAAGGAAAATAGCTACCTTGCGGTTTTAGAGTCTCAAGCCTTGCGTCCAAGAAGCTCGGGAAAGAGAATTAGAAGGAAGGAAAAGGAACTACCCTTGAGCAAGTATTATGTGAGTAACACTAACATTTTTTAAAATATAAATGCGTTCTCTGTGATTAATAACAATGGTTTTGAAATTTGATTAAGCATTCATGAGTTTTCAATGTGTATAACATGGGTTTATATTTAAAAAGCATTTGAGCATGCTGGTTATTTGAAATAAGTTTATTGAAAATTATGTTGTTTGATATTATATGATTTTTATGGTATTATGGAAAAGCATGATGTTTGATTATATTGTTCACAAGGCATGTTTTATCTGATTTCTATAAGATGTTGAAAGGCATGTTGCGAGATGTTGTTTATCGAGAAATATTTTGTTTTCCATGAAAGGTTTTATATGAACTATTTATGTGAAATGTTGGTTTCTAAAATGTTTTAGAGGAGGCTCAATGCTGAGGGACGTTGAGAAGGCATGTGAGTTTCTCTGGGACCCAGTACTGATGGACTCGGAAAAGGTACTTGGGCAACCCGCTTATAAAATGTTTTAAAGGTACCCAATACTGAGGGACTTGTAGAAGGAAAATGGGTAACCTGGATATGGAAATGGGACCCCAATGCTCAGGGACTTGGAGAAGGCATATGGGCAACCCGGATTATAATACCTATGTGCACATAGAGGAATATACGACGCTGATGTGTTGAGATTACTCCACACAGCTAGGGATAATCGACGTTGAGTAGCGTATAGCTTGGCTCCACCTCAACTAGGAAAAATGATATGAGATGTTTTCGACGTTGAGAAGCGTAGAGCACTACTCCGCCTCAACTAAGGGAAATTTTTAAAAAGGAACTGATTTCATGTACAACTGTTCTGGAATGAATTTACAGAAATGATGATTTGAATCATGTTTTATGTATATTGTGGGACTTGTGTGATTTGACTAAGTTGTTGAGGGGAATATGTTTTGCGGTAATGATGATTTGAATCCATGTTTTATGATTATGGTGTACTATAGTTTTAACATGCCTGTTTTCGAACTAAAGATAGTTTTACAAAAACTGTTACTCACTGAGCTGTTAGCTTATCCTTTCCTATGTTTTCCATTTTTCAGGTAGCATGACAGTTCCCGTTGCCGGTCGAAGTCGAGGTTTGTCAAGAATTAATGGTATCACTGTCCTAGGAAGTGTAGTTAAATGGGAATAAAGGAAGTTCGACAGTGGGAATCGACTAGAAAGTCGACGACTGCTGTCTTCACGCTCCATCTCGGGCTACGGGAGGGTAGTTCGGGATGGGGTGTGACAACTCCTCTTCAAATCTATCTTTTCTCTTCTGTCTTATTCTCTTCCAAACACTGTGTTCTCTTTTCTCATGCCTCCTCTTTTCTCTAAAACCCTAATCAATCTTCGAGATCAGAACCATCAATGCTCCTTCAACCCTTCGTCTTCCTCCCTGATCACCTTTCATCTTGTCTAAAAACCCTAATCTATGGAACCGAGGGAACGTTGAAGTTCTCCTTTGCTGGTCTAATAAATCTTGGCTATTGCTGCCTTGAAGAGCTTGGTAGGAGATGACGTTATGCCGTTTGAGGGCTTAGTAGGGGAAGGCTCCTTCTCACCTACAAGGTGAGTATTCTATTTACGGGTTGTGTGTTTCAGATCTGTTGTTTGATTTTTCATTTCATCTTCTTATGAGGTTGCATGTTACAGATCTGTGTTCTCATTTTTTCCTTTGTCTCCAACTGGGTTTGAATTTACATGTCACAGATTTGTTGTTCTGATTTGAGATTTGGTATTTACCTGGGGTTGCATGCTACTGAGTTATTATTCTTTCGTCTTCGTTTACATTATTAGGTTATATTTTTATTTGGTCTTCATGTGAATGATTTGCTGTTGTTCTTACTTGTTTTTTGGTATAAATTACTTAGATTTGTTCTTATTTCCATGTTATGGGTCTGTTGTTTGGTACTTTTTTCATCTTCAAGTTGTGCATGTTACATACATTTTTTATTCTGATTTTTTCTTCCGTATTCAGTTGGGGTTGCATGTTACTGTTCTATTTTTCTTTGGTCTTTGTTTTCATTCTTTAGGATCAGTTTTTCTTTTGTCTCGATTTGTAATCTCAATTTCATTCTATTTTTCTACTGTTTTTGGTCAATGATGAGGAATTTACTACTTCAAATCTTTAAACCAATGGAATTTTGATCTTTCTTCCACATCTAAAATATATTTTGCGTTCTTTTTTAGTTGTTCTTCTTAATTGTGATACTTTGTTGAATTGACCAATTTCTTTCTTATTTATTTTGTCCTCTAAATTTACATTTTGTGTTTTCCATTCAAATCCCAATCATTATTGTTTTCATTTTTTTAAAACTGTTTAAAATGAACCCAATTCTTTCTCTTTGAAGCATGCTCTTTGTTTTTTAGTTCTCGAATCTATTTCTTTATTCATTTGTTTTCTAATTCGGATGGAATCCATACCTGAGGCCAGTATTTTAATTTAATTTTATTTGTTTGATGATTAGTTTTATAATAATTGATGGCTTGTAATTGAATTGGTTCTAAATGGTTGGGTAATTGGTTTGATTCTAACTGAATTTGTTTTAATTTTATTAATATTTTAATATGTTATTATGGTTGGATTGGTGGTTGAGGGTTAATGGATGTCACTTCGATTAAACAAATGGGTTGGTTGCACAAATAGCAATCAGGCCAAAAATAATAAAAATATATCACAAGGAAAAATATATTAGGGATATAACACAACATTAGTGCCAGATATCATTGATAGCAGCTATCAGTGGTAGTCATATTAGTAAATGACTAAAAAGTCCAAGTTCAACCTGCCATTTCACGCTTCTTTCTTCCGATTTTCTCAAATTGAAAGCTATCACTAATAGCAACTATCAGTGGTAGCTATTAATGGCTATCACTGGTAGCTGTTGTCAATGATAGCTTTCAATTTGAGAATATTAATACAACCTTGAAATAGTAACACTTGAAATATTAGCTTTCAATTTGCTATCATTTATTAGTGGCTATTATTGATAAACTTTCATCAATTGGACTCAAGCTTGAAATATTAACACTTAAGGCCATAAGTGGTTATCAATGGTAGACTTTTATAAGTAGTTATCAACTTTGTAAGGAAACTATCAACTTTCGAAGATTCACATTTAAAGCTAAAAGTGATAGAAGTCTATTAGTGAGAAGTTTATAAGTGACTATCACTGATATCTACTTAAGTCATATCATTGATAACTTCTATTAGTGGCTATCACCGATAGCTTTTAACCATGGCTATCAATGATAGAAATTCATCAAATGAAATCGACTTTTATATCATTGATATAACCGATATATGGATATCACCTAAGTTCTATCATTGATATCACTTATATCGTAGTTATCAATGATAGCTTCTATCACTAACATGCTATTAGAGATAACTTTTGTCATTCACTTTTACCATCAAATAACATGCTATCGTTGATAGCTTCAATCACTGATAACATGCTATAAATGATATCTTCTAGGCATGTCACTTTCACTTTAGTTCGAGACTCAACTTTATTAATTAGGTACACTAAGTTGGCTACCAATGGTAGACTTTTTGTTGGGTTTTATGCCCTAAAACTCGTAAATTGTAAATGTAATAATTTGATCGTAATTAAATTATTAATAAAGAATTATTGATGTGTTACTTCAATAAGCGTTATTGATTGTTTTTGTTTGTTTTGCCTTAATAACCTTAAATTTAATAGACTGACATCTTAGGCTATTTTATGAGTCTTGAATTGTATGTGGGGACATATGGAGATCAATGTTCAAGATACAGTCTAAAGGATCTATAATATAGGGATAAGGTTAGGTAAGTTATCCTGGTGACACTATGGATACGACCCACTTTGTATTTGATACAAACGCAATGATCTAACGCGTTCGTGTAGGTGACATGCGAGTGGGGGTATCCTGTGCAATGAGTTTGCATATGATCAGACCGCAAAATAGTAATCATGTCACACCCCATCCTGAACTACCCTCCTGTAGCCCGAGACGGAGCGTGAAGATAACAATCATCGACTTACTGGTCGACTTCTACTGTCGAACTTCTTTTATTCCCATTAAACTATGCTTACTAGGACGGTAATACCATTAATCTCTTGACAAACCTTGACTTAAACTGGCAACGGGAACTGTCATGCTACCTGAAAAATGGAAAACATATGAAATGAGTGAGCTAACAGCTCAGTGAGTAACAGTTTTTGTAAAATTATCTTTACTTCGAAAACAAGCATGTTAAAATTACCATATACCATAATCATGAAAAATGGATTTAAATCATCATTACCGCAAAACATATTTCTCGATAATTTAGTCAAATTACACATGTTCCACAATCTACGTAAAACATAGTTCAAACATCATTTCTGTAAAATCATACTTTCCATCAACTTAATCAAATCACATAAATTCATTCCAGAATAGTTGTACGTGAAATCAGTTCCTTCTTAAAAATTTCTCTTAGTTGAGGCAGAGCCGAGCTCTACACTACTCAACGTCGATTATCCCTAGCTGTGTGGGTAATCTCAACACATCAGCGTCATATATTCCTCTATGTGCACATAGATATTATAATCCGGGCCGCCCGCAATGCTTTCTCCAAGTCTAAGGTCCCATTTCCATATACAGGTTACCCATTTGCCTTCAACAAATCCCTCAGCATTGGGTACCTTTTTCTATATTCATAGCCCGGCTACCCCTTGGCCTTCTCCAAGTCCCTGAGCCTCGAGTTCCCCTTTTCAAAGTTTTATAAATACCTCAATTATGTTTTGAAAACATCATATCATAAACTCATAAGTTAACTGTTTCCAAATAAAATTATATAATATCAAAACAACATGCTTCCAGTAAACTCAAGTTCAAAGCTTTAATATCAACGTCATGCTTTTCAGTAAAATCATGAAATCACATATTATCAATCAGCATGCGTTTTATAAAACATATAGCAAATAACTAGCATACTCAAATGTTTTTCAAATAAAACCCATGCACTTACTCATCGAAAACTTATGAAATCATATTTTGAAGAAGAACATTAATATTACTCACCTTATACTTACTCAAGAATAGTTCCTCCTCCTTTCCACTATTTCCTCTTTCCCGAGCTTCTCGGACGCAGCGTTCTAACCCTCGAACGCAAGGCTTTATATTCCTCTGTCAGCTTGGTTGGATGCAACCCTGCTCTTGAACGTAAGGTTGATAGCTAATGCGAGGTGTAGCCTAACTCTTCTTTACTTCTCTTTTGGATGCATCAACCTCTCTTGGACGCAAGGTTCACCTTGAACACATCGTTCGTCTTAAATGCAAGGCTGACCCCTTAGATGCAAGACAACTTCTTTAACACAAGATAGCTAAGTTGTCAAGAATATCTTCTCTCTTGGCCGCAGACTTCTACTAGGACGCAAGGATTCCTCCTTTCTGCCTTCTCTCTCCCTTTTCTCTCAAGAATTCTTACTTCAGCATCATCCTTCGTTCCTTTTCCCTCAAGGTCCTATTTATAGCTTTGGAATAGAGGGCTTGTCATACTACTTCTCCTCTCTTTTTGCCACTTGTTTGTCACATGTCACGCTGCATACTTAACCAACCATGTATTTATCCAAGCGTCACCTTGCATGTAGTACTTAACATGCCTTCTCATACCTTCTACTTATAAAGTGTCAAGTTTATATGAAGCCACCTAGCCTTTATAAGCTTATCTTATGAGTCCAACATATTCCAATATACAAACTATTCATTCAATCATACTGCCCCTATGCAACCATTGAATTTCCTTTAAGGTTTTAGCTTCATTACTTACTTCCTTTGCTCTCTGCCATAATATCTTTGAACTCGTTTCTCCACCGCATACTACTAGGCGTCAATGTCCAAATGCACACTACAATGCGTTTGTACCTTACCGCATCATACCATGCGTCCAACTTTCTTCCCTTATGTCAAGTCTTAACTACAAATCCTTCTCTTGTGTGATCACACATCCGACGATGTGATTTACCCTTTTTAACCAAATCCAACTCAAAGCCACCCTTTATGCGTTTTTGCGTTCACCTCCACTTCGTTCTATGTCCATGATCTTCCTCCTATCCTTGAGGATTCCTTAATTATCCCTCTATGCGTTCTTGGGCTTGTAATCCAAGGTTATTCATTTAACCTTTTCCTTCTACTAAAATATCTCTTATGATAAATTAGTATGCGTCCACCTCCTGCTCCAGTCTTTAAGCTTACTTCTCAACCTTCTACTTTATCCAACACTCGAGAACATCCCTCGATAGTAGTCTATGCGATACTCAGTTTGCTATAGTATTCTTTCCCCGGTTCCTCCTTATGCATTTATCCTTCCTTTCCGAGACTTGAATCTCTTTACAATATTCCACGACATAACTTTATTCATTTTTGCTTATGCGTCTTCCTTCGCCAATGCTTACATATTCTTCATAATTACCTTCTACGCGTTTCACTTCTTTTCCTTCAAGCTCTTGGATTACTTCCTATGAGTCGACCTTTAGCATGCGTTACCTTAGACCTGGCCATGCGTCCAACATGGCCTCTTACTTCTTTTCTTTATAGGCTCTTCAACGCATCGATTTTTAAAAGTAGAGTGTGACAAATCACTAAATCTAACTCCGTTGACTAGTTAGGTTTCTATTTCAATAGGATGACCTAGGCATAACCTTGAGTGTATTATGAACTCCTGACCATGAGGGATTATCCTTTGATTTGTATGAGTGAGAGTGGCCGTTGGCTGACTCAATATGCCTACCATCTTGGGGACAAGACTGAGTGGGGAGTTGTGGACATAATTATACAAGATGGAATTCTCTCATTCTCATTTTTAGGGTAAGTAGATAAGTGTTCTCTTAAATTCTATCTCCGGGACTTTAACAAAGGCCCTACCCTCTCACTGGCCCAAGAGGGGTTTCTGTTTAATGGTTGGACCATAAACAGGTTGTTCATTAGAGGAGCACTGGTACTTAAGGATTTAGAAGTAACCTAGGGGTAAAACGGTAATTTGACCTAGCTGGTCTTACGAACACTTGTGAAAGACTAATTTGCTATTATTTGTTTATATCCATGGACACAGAAATATATCTATAGTGAGAAGAGTGCAGTTGTGAGTCTTTAGTGGAGTGTACCCACAGTTAACGAATATTGATTAATGTGGTTAATAAGTTTAGCCGATTAATCTCATAACGGTAGAGCTTCTGGTCTGTAGGTCCATAAGGTCCCCTTGCTAGTTGTTGTGCGACAGAGCTAAAGTCCAAAAACTTGTTGCATTTATCTTTATTAAGCTTACTATGCGTTAAACAATGCGTTCAACATGCTTAATACTATGCGTTGTTGATTTGTCAAGTTTTTCTATTCTTCACCCAAGTATAAGCAAAGAATGAGGTATTCTCAGTGAGTCCAAGGTCGAACACAGGGACTATGCAGATTCTATAATTAATTGGATTATTTGAGTCATGTGTCTAAAGAAGGTGATGAGAAATGTTGCGTCTAACTAACTAGAAAGCAGTAAACCTAAGCTAAAGTGGTTGATGGAGAGGTATGCGACACAGCAAAAGCAACTAATTGAGTTATGTGAATGGTAAAACGCAGGGCTGGGTTGGTTATCATTTAAAGTCAGAAACACATAGATAGGTCTATTTCATACTAGCAACTCTTCTCTCGGTTGTCAGCCGCTATGCTTTATATGTCTATAACACGTAGGAGAGTGTTAAGTACCAAGGTCATTCCTATCCCTAGGTAACACTTCTTAGCCTTGTCAACTGAGTTCCATAATCACTTACCCTCCCGAGTAGTCTGATTATTACTACTTATATTGATCAGCTAGATGGACATAAGCATTTGATTAAATATACAATTGACAAGATAAAATAGTTTTCTATGGTTATTTATTTAGATGATAACGCAACCTGTGACCCTTGAGAGAGTTAGTTACACATGGATGATAAACAGTAAATGGAAAGTGATGAGAAATGAATGGCCATGGAAGATGTATACATTGATGAACGAAATAACTGTTTTAGAAAATACAATTCCTTGCTAATAGACTAAACAAAAGTAAGAAAAGAGATAGAAAGCATGGAATGGCTTCTCAATGTCTTGAGCTCACCGGGATGGTAGCGTGAGTTTTGCTATGAAGTGGTCAGACAAAGGGAAGACTCTTCTCTTTTGAGCTATTTGTCTCCGGTTGTCGTATGGAGAGAACTCTACTGTCACTTAGGAATTCTTCCGAGAGGTCCAACAATATTTTCTTCTATAGGTCTGCCATTTTATAGATGTTGTGTTGCGATCACTGGCAAATCTGCATGATTGGAGGCTGAATTTCTGCCTTGCGTCCATCTCGCCTAATTGCATGATTTTCGGTTCAAATTCAATCCACCACTCTCGCCGCATATCAAGCATATCAATCTCCCAACAATCTCTCAAAATTCTTATTTGATTCTCTGCTGCCTTCTTGATATGCATCCACGGATAACTTTGGGTTCATGCGTTCAAGTATGTCAACGCATTCATGCCGCTAACACATCAACCTGCTTTGAAGGGTTGTCAACGTGTTCACAGGTTGCCAACGCATACTCCTGCATTAAGAGGTTGCCAACGCGTCTACAGGTTGCTCGCGTTCCTGCGTTAAAACATGCGTTTTAGGCTCAAAAAGTTATAAAATAATTATCTTCATCAATTTACAAGAGTGGAACGCATAGGAAGATTTATCAATAGAATTTAACATCAACTACCGCATGATTCTCTATTTAAACTCTATTTTTCTAGGAAAAAGACATATAATAACTTGTATTTCTACAAGTTATCACTAGTTCACTACGAACCAACAAGAATCAACTATGTTGAAAGAAAAATTTGAAATGTTCAAATTTATGAGGAAAAATGTTAATTGTATTGGATACAATTAATTGGATGATTTATTATAAATTTTATTTGAGTGTGATACAAATTATAACTTTATAATATGAAGAATTAATTTATTTGAATATAATTTAAATAATTAATTATTTTTTGGATAAAATCTATATAAATAAATAGAGGGAGAATTAATTAATTAATTTGAATTGGATTCAAATAAATAATTATTTAATTTGGATGAGATTAAAATTAAATATTCTACAGAAAATGAATAGAGGGAGAATTAATTAATTAATTTGGATGAGATCCAAATTAAAGATTCTGCATAAAATAAATAGAGGGAGAATTAATTAATTGATTTGAATTGGATTCAAATAATTAATTATTTAATTTGGATGAGATCCAAATCAAAGATTCTGCACAAAATAAATATTTAAATAAGATTCGATGTTTCTAAATATTTGATTTTAAATCTCTGCAGAGGGTTTATCCTAATTACGAACACAAAACATACCTATTTCTAAAATGTTTTCTAAGGGACTCAATGTGGAGGGACATTGAGAAGGCACCTCAGTTTCCTAGGGACCCAGTACTGATGGACTCAGAAAAGGTACTTGGACATCCTGAGGTATTCCTATTTGCACATAGAGATTGCGGACGTTGGGTGCGTTGAGTTTTGCTCCGCCTCGACTAAGCGAAATATTTGTTTTCGATATTGGGCGCGTTGAGTTTTGCTCCGCCTTGACTAAGGGAAATATTCGTTTTCGACATTGGGTGCGTTGAGTCTTGCTCCGCCTCGACTAAGGAAAATTTTAATACAAAAGAAGATTTGATGTGTTTGTAGACTCTTTTATTTAAAAGACCTGGCTTATGTTTGATCTCAAGGCTTAACATGAGTTGTATACAAATGTTATGTTTGAGCATAATTTGATTTCTTGAGTTATCTTTTCCTGAAATGAACATATATGATTTGACAAGGGTGTTTAAGCATGTATTTACAATAGATATTACTTGAACTAGTGTTTTGTACGCAATGTGTTTAAATGTTTCTACTTTCATTAATTTTTGAAACAAAGGTAATTTTACAAAAATAGTCACTCATTGGGCAATCCAGCTCATACTTTTCTTTTTTTTCTATTTTTCTAGGTAGTGAGCTAGTTCGGGGTGCTTAGCCTACACAAGAATCTCGTCTGGGTCGTCTTTAGTGTTTAGTAGTTGGACAGGAAACCTCACAAAGGAGTGAAGTTTGTTGTCGTCACACCTCCTCTCGGGTTATGGAGGATAATCTGGGAGAGGGTATGATAGGGTTCATTTGTCTAAGGAACACTGGCCTAAGACACCTCAAGAAATTTAGGATATGAATCGTATTCCCTATGCCTCAGATGTGGATAGCTTAATGTATGCTATGCTCTACACTAGGCCAGACATTTGTTAAGCAGTGGGAATAGTCAGTAGATACCAGTCCAATCCAGGGTTAAACAACTGGATTGCGGTTAAGAACATCCTGAAGTATCTTAGGAGAACGAGGGACTACAAGCTGGTGTATGGAGCTAAGGATTTGATCCTTACAGGATACACCGACTCTAATTTTCAAACTAACAAGGATTCTAGGAAATCCACGTCAAGATCAATGTTCACCTTAAACGAATAAGCTGTAGTATGGCATAGCATCAAGCAAGGATGCATTGAAAACTCTACTATGGAGGCTGAGTATATAGCTGCTTGTGAAGCATGAAAGAAAGTAGTCTGGCTCAGAAAGTTCCTAAATGATTTGGAAATAGTTCCAAACATGGAATTGGCCATCACATTATACTATGACAACAGTGCGGCAGTAGCCAACTCTAAAGTGCCTTGCGACCACAAACGAGGAAAGCATATTGAGAGGAAGTATCACCTGATACGGGAGATTGTGCAACGAGGAGATGTGATCATCACAAAAATCGCTTTGAAGCATAATATTGCTAATCCATTTACGAAGACTCTCTTCGCTGAAGTGTTCAAGGGTTATCTAGAAAGTCTAGGTCTGCGAGAAATATACATTGTGTAATCTAGGGAAAGTGGGAGATGTGTAATGAGTATATGGATACCTTTGTTTATTGTATTTACATACTTACCATTCTCACTTCTCTTTATGTACAACCTACTAGAGTTTTAGTTCAAGTGGGAGTTTGTTGCATTTTATGCCCTAAAACTCATAGATTCTAAATGTAATAATTTGATCGTAATTAAATCATTAATAAAGAGTTATTGATGTGTTACTTCAATAAGCGTTATTGATTGTTTTTGTTTGTTTTGTCTTAATAACCTAAATCCAATAAACTAACGTCCTAGGCTGTTTTATGAGTCTTGAACTGTATGTGGGGACATATGGAGATCAATGTTCAAGATACAGTCTAAAGGGTCTATAGTATAGGGATAAAGTTGGGTACCTTATCTTGGTGACATTATGGATACGGCGCACTTTGTATTTGATACAAACGCAATGCTCTAACGCGTTCGTGTAGGTGACATGCGCGTGGGGGTATCCTATGAAATGAGTTTGCATAAGACCGGACCACGAAATAGTAATCACTAGATGTAACTCCGTTAACTAGTTAGGTTTCTATTTTAATAGGATGACCTAGGCAACTTAGTCTTAATCTTAAGTATATTATAAACTCTTGTCCACGAGGATTTGTCCTTTGATTTGTATGGGTTAGAGTGGCCGTTTGCCAACTCAATATGCCTACCATCTTGGGGACAAGACCGAGGGGGGAGCTAGGGACATAATTGTATAATATGAAATTCACTCATTCCCATTTCTAGGGTAAGTAGATAAGCATTCCTTAAGTGGTGCCTCTAGAACTTGAATAAATGGCCCTACCCTCTCACTGGCCTAAGAGGGGTTTTTGTTTAATGGTTGAACCATAAACAAGTTGTTCATTAGAGGAACACTGGTACTTAAGAATGTAGAAGTAACTTAGGGGTAAAATGGTAATTGACTCAGTTGGTGTTACAAACACTTCTGAATGACTAATTTGCTATTATTGGTCTATATCCATCGACATAAAAATATATCTGCAATGAGAAGAGTGTAGTCGTGGGTCTTTAGTGGAGTGTACCCACAATTAACAAATATTGATTAATGTTGTTAATAAGTTTAGTCGATTAATCTCATATCGTTGGAGCTTCTGATTTGTAGGTCCATAAGGTCCCCTTGCTATCTGACTAGGGACCAACAAGGATCAACTATGTTGAAAGAAAAATTTGAAATGTTCAAATTTATCAAGAAAAATATTAATTGTATTGGATACAATTAATTGCATGATTTATTATAAATTTTATTTGAATGTGATTCAAATTATAACTTTATAATATGAAGAATTAATTTATTTGAATATGATTCAAATAATTAATTATTTATTTGGATAAAATTTATATAAATAAATAGAGGGATAATTAATTAATTAATTTGAATTTGATTCAAATAATTAACTATTTAATTTGGATGAGATCAAAATTAAAGATTCTATAGAAAATAAATAGAGGGAGAATTAATTAATGAATTTGAATTGGATTCAAATAATTAATTATTTAATTTGGATGAGATCAAAATTAAAGATTATGTAGAAAATAAATAAAGGGATGTTGCGATGCAGATCTGAAGTGCAAAACTTGTTACTGCGTCTATCTATTATTATTGAGCTTCCTATGCATTTAACATACTATGCATTGAACATGCTTAATGTTATGCGTTTATGATCTGTCAAGTTTTCCTATTTGAACCCAAGTATAAGCAAAGAAATAGGTATACTCAGTGAGTCCGAGGTCGAACACAGGGACTATGTTGATTCTATAATTCGTTGGATTATTAGAGTTGGAGTGGTAACCGAAAATAGTTGAGAAGAATGCGTCTAACTAAAGAAAGCGATAACATGTACACTAGATTAAATGTGGAAAATGGTAAGGTATGTGACATAGCGAAGTCAGCTAAATGGGTTGAATGAATGGATAAAAACAGGGTTTGGGTTGGTTAACATTTAAAATCAGAAACACATGGTGATATTCTATTCACACTTGCGACTCTTCTCCCGGTTGTCAGCCGCTATGCATTATATGTCTATACCGCATAGGAGAGTGTTAAGTACCAAGGTTGTTCCTATGTCTAGGCAACATTACTTAGCCTTGTCAATTGAGTTCCACAATCACTTACCCTCTCGAGCAGTTTGATTATTACTAATATTGATTAGGTAGATGGACATAAGCATCTGATTAAGATTGCAATTGATAAGATGTAATAGTTACACTATGGTTCTTATTTAGATGCTAACACAACCCGTGACCCTTGAAAGATTAGTTACTCATGGATTCAAAGTAATAAGCGGAAAGTGTAGAGAAATGGATAAACATGGAGAATTTTAGATAATGAATGGAATACAATTTTAGATAGCTCAATGTCTAGACACAAATCTAAAATCAAAGCTAGAAAAAGAGATAGAAAGCAGGAAAGGCGTCAATGTCTTGAGTCGCCGAAATGGAAGCATGAGGTTCTACTGTGAAGTGGTCAGGCGGAGGGAAGACTCTTCTCTCTCGAATTCGTCTCCGGTTGTCTTCTAGAGAGAACTCTGGTGTCACTTAGGAATTCTTTAGAGAATGAACAACCATTTTTCAACTTGCAGGTCTGCCCTTTTATAGAGGTTGCGTTCATAATCAGTGGCAAATCTGCGTGATTGGAGGAAATTGATGTCGTGCGTCTTTCTCGCCTAATTACTTAATTCTCCGTTCAATTTAGATCCACCACTTTAGCCACAGATCATGCATGCCAATCTTCCGACAATCTCTCAAGATTCTGATCTGATTTTCCGTTGCCTTGCGTTTCTGGTCGTTATGCGTCTATGAGGAATTTAGGTTCATGCGTTCACTCATGTCTACGCATCCATATGTTCTAACGCATCATCCTGCGTTGAGCGGATGTCAACGCGTCACAGGTTGCGAACGGATAGTCCTGCGTTAAGAATCTACAGGTCGATCGCGTTCCTGCGTTAAAACATGCGTTTTAGGCTCGAAAAGCTATAAAATAATTATCTTCATCAATTTACAAGAGTAGAACGCATAGGAAGATTTATCATTAGAATTTAACATCAACTGCCGCATTATTCTCTATTTAATCTCTATTTTTCTAAGAAAAAGACTATAATAACTTGTATTTCTACAAGTTATCATTGGAGAATTAACTAATTGATTTGAATTGGATTCAAATAATTAATTATTTAATTTGGATGAGATCCAAATCAAAGATTTTGTAGAAAATAAATATTTAAATAAGATTTAAATATTTTAAATCATTTAATATAAAATATTATTTGGGTAGATATAATATTGGATATTACCAAATATTTGATTTAAAATCTCTGCAGAGGGTTTATCCTAATAGTAATGCAATCAGTACCAATGTTCGAGAATCTTTTTTTGTTCGTTGGGGAAAATGGAAAGAGGTAACAAAAGAATGTAAAGAGCTTGTTAAAAGTCGATTGTTGGTAAGATGCTTATTTGATATTTTACAGTTTAGATATATGTGTGTATTATAATCAATTTCCTTTTTGCAGAACCATTTCGAGTTTGACTTGTCTGATCAACATGTCAACAATTTCATTGATGGACAGATGCGAACCACCTTCAAAGAGTATAGGTCAGAACTTCACAAACACTATAAAAAATATGCAAGTCATGAAGAGGCACGAGCAAACCCACCCGATCGACTTAAAAATGCCATTGAAGATTGACACTTTTTATGCACCAAGTTTGAATCCATTTAATGGAAAGTAAGAATATTGTGTTTCTTTCACTTTACTTACATTTGTATTACTACTTCGATATTAATTTATCGTTTTATTAGGGAGTAGCGGAGACTAAATAGAAGAATCGATCAGCTCTGAAGTTCATTCATACAACTGGGTCCAAGACCTTTGTACACATATGAGAAACCACGGTAGTAATAAAAATCTTTATTTATTTGATTTGTAAGAAAGTAATATAAATATCTTTTATGTGATTTGTTTTACAGAAAGGAGACGATGGTCAAACAATCGACCCAGTAGAGTTGTTTAGGCATACACACTCTAAGAGTGATGCCTCGTTTGTTAATTAGGCTTCTGATGATGCATATGCAAGTTTTTATTCCTTCAATTTCACTTTTCATCTAAAGTTGTCATACAAATATTTGTTCAAATTCTTATTGTAGAGTCAAATGATTGAGCTGAGAGAGGCCTCCACCCAAGAAGGGTCTCAACCAATATCAGGAGAAGAGATATAAGAGCAGGTGTTAGGCACATGATCGGGTTCGGGGCCAAAACCAAAAAAATCAAGAAAAGATAACTCATTGTCGATTTGCATCCTCCTCCAAAATTATAGAGGAGCAACAAAATGAGATACAATCCTTAAAGGCCAGAGTGGATGAATTAGAGAAAAAAAAGACAAAATGAAATAGATGAATTGAAAGCCATGGTCTTACAACTCATGCAACAACAAGGAGATAAGTCATAATAGGTGTGAATTTTTCAACTTTTGTGGTAAACTATTTACAAAAGTGTATATGTTGTTATCCTGCAGTTATGGTAACGACATTGAGTTTGAGATTGGTATATGGATTCATACATTGAGTTTGAAATTAAGTTTGAGCAATTTATATGTTATAATGATTTTTGGATTAAAGTGTGTGCGTATATTGGGGGGAGATTGCCGAAAGTGCATTTGAATTATCTTAGGTTGAGCATATATTTGGATTAATGTTACTAAATTTAAGTTTAAGTTTTGCATTGACTATCTATTGTTATTTGAATGTTAATGTGGGGGGGGGGGGGGGGG
>QLSR01000126.1:397605-644083 GCA_031780015.1 Citrullus colocynthis | reverse complement strand
GGGGGGGGGGGGGGGGGGGGGGGGGGAGTATATGGATAAATACATTGAGTTTGAGTTGAATTAAATTTGTATAAGAGTAAGTGCATGGTTATATTTAACATGTTCTATTGCATTTGAGATTAATATGTCAATAAGTGCATAGTTGGGGAGGGGGGAGGTGATTGCCTAAAGTGCATTTGAATTGTCTTAGGTTGAGCATCTAGTTTTAAAGTTTGTATAAGAGTAAGTGCATGGTTCTATTTAAGTTTGAGTAGAATTTTATTGAGTTTGAGATTAGGTTAGAGATTGGTATATGGTATAATGTTACTAAATTTAAGTTTAAGTTTTCTACTGCATTTGAGATTAATATGTGAATAACTGCATAGTTATGTTTATGTTTTATATCATTGTTCATATTAGTGTATGAGTAAATGTATAATGCTTAAGTTTGTATTTTGTAGGTAGCTCGAAGGACTAGCTTTAAGATAGATCTCTCGGATAAGTCAGAAAGTTTAGGTTGTAGACATGTAATTTGTAGGTCTGTAATATTTAAGATAATTTTAGATGTCATTTTGGTGTTTATGTTTTAATTATGTAATTTTTAAGACATTATGTATTGTTAGTTTAGTATTAATGTTATGGACGAAAATTAATTAAGTATTGAATTTCCACAGGTTTGATATTTGATAAATTATATACAGGTTGGATATTTAATAAATCAATAAACAAGTTTGATATTTAATAAACTATAAAAATATAATATAAAAAAATACCTCTCCCGACAGTAAATGTGTTTAATTGCGTCATCAGAAATTTCTCCCGACGTTGAATCAAATGGCGTCGGGAGAAAGCATTTCTCCCGATGCATAACTGTGGGGAGAGCATTGGGAACACATAACCGTCGGGAGAACGCGTTTCTCTCGA
Organism: Citrullus colocynthis; assembly: GCA_031780015.1. Taxonomy (NCBI): domain Eukaryota; kingdom Viridiplantae; phylum Streptophyta; class Magnoliopsida; order Cucurbitales; family Cucurbitaceae; genus Citrullus; species Citrullus colocynthis. The sequence goes on along the minus strand of QLSR01000126.1, from coordinate 643,180 downwards.
CGCTCAACCAACTTTTATCGTCGCGAGAAGGAATATTTCTAGACGCAGATTTATGCGGGTCGAGAGAAACCGTTTCTCCCGACGAATAACCGTGGGGAGAGCGTTAGGAACGCATAACCATGGGGATAATGTGTTGCTCCTAGTGCATGACCGTGGGGATAACGCGTTGCTCCCGAAGCATGACCATAGGGAGAACGTGTTTCTCTTGACGCTTAACCAAATTTTATCGTTGCCAGAAGGGATATTTCCCGACGCAAACTTATGTGCGTCGGGAGAAAGAGTTTCTCCAGACGCATGACCGTGGGGGAAATGCGTTTCTCCCGACGCATGATCGTCGGGGGAACGTTTTCCTCCCAACGCATACCCGTCGGAGGAACGCATTTGTCCCAACGCATACCCGTTGGGAGAACGCGTTTATCCTGACGCATAACCGTCGGGAGAAGGCATTTTCCCGACACCATAAAGTAATCTTTGGCGTACGAAAAAGTCACTTTTTCCGACTCTAGGTAATGTGCATCGGGAGAAAATTGGTTGGTGATAGAAATACAAGTTATTATTGTCTCTCGCGTAGAAAAATAGAGCTTCAATAGAGAATCATGAGGTAGTTAAAGTTAAATTCTATTGATAAATCTGCCTATGTGTTCTACTTTTGTAAATTGATGAAGATAATTGTTTTAAAGCTTTTTGAGCCTAAAACGCATGCGTTGATGCAGATGCGTTGGCAACCTCTTATGCAGGAGTATGCGTTCGCAACCTGTGAACGTGTTGACAACCCTTCAACGCAGGTTGATTCGTTAGCAACCCATTGATGCATTGGCATACTTGAACGCATGAACCCAAGTTATCCGTGGACGCATATCAAGAAGGCAGCGGAGAATCAGATAAGAATCTTGAAAGATTGTCGGGAGATTGATATGCTTGATATGCGGCGAGAGTCATGGATCAAAATTAAACCGAAAATCATGCAATTAGGCGAGATGGATGCAAGGCAGAAATTTAGCCTCCAATCATGCAGATTTGCTAGCGATTGCAACGCAACATCTATAAAAGTGCAAACCTGAAGACGAAAATGTTGTTGGACCTTATGGAAAAATTCCTAAATGACAGCAGAGTTCTCTCCAGACGACAACCGGAGACAAATAGGTCGAAAGAGAAGAGTCTTCCCTCCGCCTGACCACTTCACAGCAAAACTCACGCTACCATCCCGGCGAGCTCAAGACATTAAGAAGCCATTGCATGCATTCTATCTCTTTTCTTACTTTTGTTTTAGTCTATTAGCAAGGAATTGTATTTTCTAAAACAGTTATTCCATTCATCAATCTATACATCTTCCATGGCTGTTCATTTCTCATCACTCTCCATTTGCTATTTATCGTCCATGAGTAATTATATGTCTATACCGCATAGGACAGTGTTAAGTACCAAAGTTATTCCTATGTCTAGGTAACAGTTCTTAGCCTTGTCAATTGAGTTCCACAATCACTTACTCTTTCGAGCAGTTTGATTATTACTACTTATATCGATTAGCTAGATGGACATAAGCATCGGATTAAGATTACAATTGACAAGATGCAATAGTTACATTATGGTTCTTATTTAGATGCTAATGCAACCTGTGACCCTTGAAAGATTAGCTACTCATGGATTCAAAGTAATAAGCGGAAAGTGTAGAGAAATGGATAGACATGGAAGAATTGTAGATTAATGAAGAAAATACAATCTTAGACAGTTTAATGTCTTGATAAGAAATCTAAAATCAAAGCTAGAAAAAGATAAAAAGCAGCAAGGCGTTTCAATGTCTTGAGCCGCCGGAATGGAAGCGTGAAATTTTGCTGTGAAGTGGTCAGATGGAGGGAAGACTCTTCTCTCTTGAGCTATTCGTCTCCGGTTGTCTTCTGGAGAGGACTCTGCTGTCACTTAGGAATTCTTTAGAGAATCAACAACCCTTTTTCAGCTTGCAGGTCTAGCCTTTTCTAGAGGCTGCGTTTGTAATCGGTGGCAAATCTGCGTGATTGGAGGCGCAATTGATGTTGTACGTTTATCTCGCCTAATTGCGTAATTCTCGGTTCAATTTAGATCCACCACTTTAGCTGCAGATCATGCATGTCAATCTTTCCACAATCTCTCAAGATTCTGATCTGATTTTCCGTTGCCTTGCGTTTTTGGTCGTTATGCGTCCATGGAGAACTTGGGTTCAAGCGTTCACTTATGTCGATGCATCCATATGTTACTAACACATCATTCTGCGTCGAGCGGTTGTCAGCGCATCCATAGGTTGCTTGCATTCCTGCGTTAAAACATGAGTTTTAGGCTAAGAAATCTTCAAAACAATTATCTCCATCAATTAACAAGATTAGAACGCATAGGAAGATTTATCAATAGAATTCAACACAAACTACCGCATGATTCTCTATTTAATCTCTATTTTTCTAAAAGAAACGCTGTAATAACTTGTACTTCTAGAAGTTATCAAGTAACTAACTCTCTCAAGGGTCACGGGTTGCGTTATCATCTAAATAAAGAACCGTAGAAGACTATTGCATCTTGTCAAATATATTTTTAATCAAATGCTTATGTCCATCTAGCTAATTGTATAAGTGGTAATAATCAGACTGCTCAGGAGAGTAAGTGATTGGGGAACTCAGTTGACAAGGCTAAGAAGTGTTACCTAGGGATAGGAATAACCTTGGTACTTAACACTCTCCTATGCGTTATAGACATATAATGCATAGCGGCTGACAACCGGGAGAAGAGTCGCTGGTATGAAATATACATATCTATGCATTTCCGACTTTAGATGATAACCAACCCCAGCCCTACGTTTTACCATTCACATAACTTAATTAGCTGCTTTTGCTATGTCGCATACCTCTCCATCAAACCACTTTAGCTTAGGTTTACTGCTTTCTAGTTAGTTAAACGCATCACTTCTCATCACCTTCTTTAAACGCATGACTCAAATAATCCAATTAATTATAGAATCTACATAGTCCCTGTGTTCGACCTTGGGCTCATCGAGAAAACCTCATTCTTTGCTTATACTTAGGTGAAAGATAGGAAAACTTGATAGATTAGAAACGCATAGTATTAAGCATGTTGAACGCATAATAGTAAGCTAAATAAAATAAGCACAATAGTTGGAGTTTTCCATTGGGAAATCATTAATCCTGACGGATTGACTTTTTTCCATCGAGAAAAGGTTTTGCTGACGAGGCTATCTCGGCGACGATCCCGATGGTAGAAAAGTCGTCGGGAAAGCTTTTCTCGACGATTTTTCGACTTTTGACGACGGTTTTTCTCGTTGGAAATAGGTAAATTTCTTGTAGTGCCTCTAAGAGAATAATCTTTATGATTTCTCTAAAAATCTTTTTCTGCAAATTTTCCATATTTTTTTTAGAAAAATTCTAAGAAAATTTTTCTTCCCATTCTTTTAAAGAAGCAGTTCCCACAAACCGGATCCTTGCTAGGGTCATAGCAAGGAAGATCTCTTAGAAAAGGGAATACTACAAGGAGAAGACTACCGTTCGGGAATTATAGATTGGCAAAGGTATGACACTTAACCTTTTCTTTAATTCATGTATACTTAGTTCTTTCAATAAATCAAAGAGTGCAATCACATGCTTCCATCGGGTTTCAATTCCGTTCACTTCTATAAGTGGCTATTAACTGTGGAAGAGAATTATCAAAGATTAATCTATCAATGGTATAAAATATTTGTGGTTATTTCTAATAGACTTTTAGTAGTACCTATCAATTTTGAAAAATTAACACTCAAAGCTATCAATGGCTATTATTGAGAAACTTTTATCATGATTATCAATAATAGACTTCTATCACTGATATCTACCTAAGTTCGATATCACCAATACATAAATATGACTGATATCTATCTAAGTTCTATCACTAATAATTGAAATTACTGATACACAAATATTTATTGAATTCTTTTCTAACATTTAAAAACATGAGTGATAGCCAATGAATTCTTCAATCAATGATAGAATTCTTTGAGTGACTAAGTTATAAGTATATTAGTAGCTATCACTTATTGATTTATATTATTATGAGGAGATTGTAGAAATGGAACAAAAATAGGAAAAAGAAAAGGAAAAAAAAAAAAAAAAAAAAAAAAAAAAAGGAAAATAAAAAAAAAAAAGAAAAAAAAAAAAAAAAAAAAATGGGGAGATGAAAAAAAACTAAAAAAAAAAAAAAAAAAAAAAAAAAAAAGAGGAAATGGGGGAAAGGAAAAAAAAAAAAAAAAAAAAAAAAAAAAAGGAAAATAAAAAAAAAAAAGAAAAAAAAAAAAAAAAAAAAATGGGGAGATGAAAAAAAACTAAAAAAAAAAAAAAAAAAAAAAAAAAAAAGAGGAAATGGGGGAAAGGAAAAAAAAAAAAAAAAAAAAAAAAAAAAAGGAAAATAAAAAAAAAAAAGAAAAAAAAAAAAAAAAAAAAATGGGGAGATGAAAAAAAACTAAAAAAAAAAAAAAAAAAAAAAAAAAAAAGAGGAAATGGGGGAAAGGAAAAAAAAAAAAAAAAAAAAAAAAAAAAAGGAAAATAAAAAAAAAAAAGAAAAAAAAAAAAAAAAAAAAATGGGGAGATGAAAAAAAACTAAAAAAAAAAAAAAAAAAAAAAAAAAAAAGAGGAAATGGGGGAAAGGAAAAAAAAAAAAAAAAAAAAAAAAAAAAAGGAAAATAAAAAAAAAAAAGAAAAAAAAAAAAAAAAAAAAATGGGGAGATGAAAAAAAACTAAAAAAAAAAAAAAAAAAAAAAAAAAAAAGAGGAAATGGGGGAAAGGAAAAAAAAAAAAAAAAAAAAAAAAAAAAAGGAAAATAAAAAAAAAAAAGAAAAAAAAAAAAAAAAAAAAATGGGGAGATGAAAAAAAACTAAAAAAAAAAAAAGAAAAAAAGAAAATATGAGGAGATTGGGGAGATGGAAGCAAAATTAAAAAAAGAAAGAAAAAAAGAAGAAGAAAATATGAGAAGATGGGGAGATGGAAGCAAAAGGTGGAAAAAAAATTAAAAGAAAAGAAAAGAAGTTGTGCAAGACAAGGGAAGGCAAAATTAGAAATCACAAGAATTCAAAAGTAAACTAGTTAACATTTTTCATATTTGCAAATATTTTAAAAATGTGTTATATTTTTAGATTTCCCCCCTTAATTTGCTATCTATTATAAAGATCCTAAAAAAATTACACTCTTCCTAACTTGACTTGACTTGGTGGTTGGGTTGTCTAATACTTCATTTAACTTAATACTTATATATATATTCTCACTTCCCTCTCGTTAATCACACACCCCTTTTGAATACTACTTCACTTTCAAGGTGTGTTGGCTCTCCCATCACTTTCTAGTGGTATGTTTTCAAGAAGTTAAACTATTTTCTTACCATAATACATTATTATATGTGCTTTATTAATTTTTGTTTATGTTAATTGTTATGCTTGATCGTGAAATATCGATTGCTCATGTAGGAACAAGGTTCAAGTCTACCGGTCTGTTAGGATGCCTCAGCTGCATACATCACTGCACTTCCACTGATGGGCGGATTCATTCATTCTTTTCTACCACCTTCACTCCATTCATCAACTAGATCACATTGCCATGGTTAACTTTGTGGAGGTACATAGTATAATTGTTTTTTTTTTTTTTCGTTGTTTCTTTCAAGGTTAGTATTCCTTATAGGTGCACTTTTACTTTCCATCTTTTGTTGATGTAGGGTGGAAACTGAAATCTGATTTCTTTCTTCTGATCTCCACGACTTAACACGTAACTCATTTGTATTACTCTTGTTTTTTAAGTACATTATTCTTTTTGTATCGAGCAATCCTACTTGTTGATTTTTTTAAAATAGGGCAATCCTTCTTTTTAAAATTGTATAAAAGTTGTTAGTTTATGAAAAAGGGTAATCAAAACAGTTTTTAAAATTAAATTCGAAAACTTGTTATAGTTTCGGAAAAAGGTTATTAAAAAAGAAAAAAAGCACTTTTTAAAATTAAATTCCAAAACTTGTTCATTTCATAAAAAGGGTAATCAAATAATTTTTTAAAATTAAATTCTAAAACTTGTTAGTTTATGAAAAAAGGGTAATCAAAACAGTTTTTAAAATAAATTCTAAAACATGTTAGTTTATGAAAAAAAAAAGGTAATCAAAACAGTGTTTAAAATTAAATTCGAAAACTTGTTATAGTTTCGGAAAAAGGTTATTAAAAAAGAAAAAAAGGCACTTTTTAAAATTTAATTTGAAAACTTGTTCATTTCATAAAAAGGATAATCAAATAATTTTTAAGATTAAATTCTAAAACTTGTTAGTTTATGAAAAAAGGGTAATCAAAACAGTTTTTAAAATAAATTCTAAAACATGTTAGTTTATGAAAAAAAGAAGGTAACCAAAACAGTTTTTAAAATTAAATTCGAAAACTTGTTATAGTTTCAAAAAAAAATAATTAAAAAAAGGAAAAAAAACACTTTTTAAAATTAAATTCCAAAACTTGTTAGTTTCATAAAAAATGGTAATCATCAAAGAACTTTTTAAAATAAAATTCTAAAACTTGTTAGTTTATGAAAAAGGGTAATCAAAACAGTTTTTTAAAATTAAATTCGAACATTTGTTATAGTTTTGGAAAAATGGTATTAAAAGACACACTTTTTAAAATTAAATTCTAAAACTTTATCCCATTTAATCAAACAATTAATTTACTAAGAAAAACAATCAAACATGTTTATAGGGTAATCAAAAGTGTATAAAATTGAATTAAACTATTTTTGGTAGTTAAACTAAATTTTTTATTATAACACAGTGGGTAAAAAAAGAAGAAGCAAATAAAAAAAAAAATCATTTGTTTACAATATATTGGAAGAATCAGCGTTCAAATATAGAAATGAATATAAATCAACGTTTGAAGATATTAAATTCACTTATTTTTTTTTCTAAAAAAAAAGTTCTATGTCACTTTAGAAAACACAAATTTTCAGAGTGTTTTCTACTCTTTCGGGAATTAAAAACAAATATAGGAAAATAACCTTATCCCATTTAATCAAATAATTATTTTATAGCAATTTTACATTAAAAAAACACATGCTTGAAAAATTAATCAACCATGTTTGTAGGACAAACAAAAATCAACTGAGCATTCGACAAAAAAAAATTAAAAAGAATTAAACTATTTTTAGTAATTAAACTAATTTCTTATTTTGTATAACAAATTAGTTCACACAATAGAGGGATGTTCTAATAGAACTACAATGAAGTCATGACATGCAATTGATTGTTGTATGTTTGTTTGTTATTGCTATTTTTATAAATATGGAGTACTTGCAAAAAAAAATGGGGTGGGGTAGAAGGAACATCGAGTAAATAGGATATTGAATAGATAGGAATCTTAAAATATGACCCCTATCTTGTCAAGTCCATTCTGTGAAATAATCAATGGATGACATGGACATTCAACCTGACGAGTTAATTACAATACTCACTGCTATATGTGCGGCAACCATCACAATGGCGAATACTATCACCACGTTGCTACATTTGGAAGACATTCGTGAACATCTCCACTTATTAGAAATTAAATCTGACAGTTGAATTTCTTTCGTCTCATATACGAAGATGACCAAACGTGTCGTGAAAACACTCGTATGGATAGGAGAACGTTCATGATTCTGTGTCAACTACTTAGGACAATAGGCAGGTTGAGGCCAACGAAGTATGTAAATGTGGAGGAAATGGTGACCATCTTCTTAGATATAGTTGCATAGGATGTTAAAAATCGAGTGATGCGACGACAATTTGCAAGGTCGGGCGAGACAGTGTCACACTCCCTCCCAAGTATCCTCTTAACCCAGGAGAAAGTGTGAGGACAGCTGACACCGACCTTCTTACGGCATCCATTGCCAACCACATACCTTGACCATCACCTAATAAGCAGATATACACAATGATTGAACAACATACTTTAATCAGGGTTAAGCTATCGTACAGACACTGATTTTCACTCAAACTTATTTACATAAGTTCTTCAACATCGCCCTTAATCCTCTATTGTGCATTTAACATGCTTAATATTATGCTATAATAATCTGTCAAGTTTTCCTATTCTTCACCCAAGTATAAGTAAAGAATGAGATTTTCTCGGTGAGTAGGAGGTCAAACACAGGGACTACGCAGACTCTAGAATTCGTTGAATTATTTAAGTCATGCGTTACAGAAAGGTGACGAGAAGTGATGCATTTAACTAACTACAAAGCAATAAAACTATGCTAAAGTGTTTGGATAGAGAGGTACACGACACAGCAAAATTCAACTAACTGAATTATATGAATGGTAAAAATAGGGTTGGGGTTGGTCATCATCTAAATTCAGAGATGCATATTGAGATCTATTTCATACCAGCGAATCTTCTCTCGATTGTCAGCCGCTATGCCTATATGTCTATAACGCATAGGAGAGTGTTAAGTGCCAAAGTTATTTCTATGTCTAGATAACACTTCTTAGCTTGTCAATTCAGTTCTACAATCACTTACTCTCTCGAGCAGTCTGATTATTACTACTTATATCGATTAGCTAGATGGACATAAGCATTAGATTAAAAGTATAAGTGACAAGATGGAGTAGTCAAAACTATGGTTCTTATTTAGATGATAACACAACCCATGACCCTCAAGAGAGTTAGTTGCTCATGGATGGTAAACAACAAATGGAGAATGATAAGAAATGGATAGCCATGGAAGATGTACGGATTGATAAACAGAATAAATGTTTTAGAAAATACAATCTCTTGTCAATAAACTAAAACATAAGTAAGAAAAAGATAGAAACTATAAAATGACTCCTCAATCTCTTGAGCTTGCTGGGATGATAGCGTGAATTTTGCTGTGAAGTGGTCAGGCAGAGGGAAGACTCTTCTCTTTCAAGCTATTTGTCTCCGGTTGTCGTCTGGAGAGAACTCTGCTGTCACTTAGAAATTCTTTCAAGAGATCCAACAACATTTTCAATTTCAGGTTTGCCCTTTTATAGATGGTACATTGTAATCGCGGGCAAATCTACATGATTGGAGACTGAATTGTTGCCTTGCGTCTATCTCGTCTAATTGCGTGATGTCCTGTTTAATTTAGATCCATCACTTTAGCCGCTGATCAAGCACATCAATCTCCCGACAATCTCTTAAGATTCTTGTTTGATTTTACACTGCCTTGCGTTTCAGATTGATTTCTGAATGCTTTGCATTTCAGATTGATAACGCATCTATAGGTTGCTTGAGTTCCTGCATTAAAGCATGCGTTTTAGGCTCAAAAGCTTTAAAACAATTATCTTCATCATTGCACAAGAGTAAAATGCATAGGGAGATTTATCAACAGAAGTTAACCCAAACTACCGCATGATTCTTTATTTAGACTCTATTTTTTTAAAAGAAAGACAATAATAACTTGTATTTCTACAAGTTATCACACCCCCAAATTTAGAAAAAGACTTGTCCTCAAGCATAACTTTTATCTAAGAAAATTCAATCAACCCTAAAATTTTATCAACGCATTGACAAGTCTATCAGAATGTTATACTCAATCAACTACCTGTTAGTTACATTACTCTTCTACCTCTACATTCTTTTCTTCGAAACGGGTCTAATTTGTGTGCGACACGCTTTCTTCTCAATTGTTTTTACTCATTGTTCACAAAATTTTTGTTTCTTCTTTTAACTATGAGTCTGAATGATGAAGATATAAAGTTCATTTTTCTTTCATTTGTTTTATTGTTTATATATTAGGTGACTATGCGTCGAGTATGGTTACCCACCTTCATTTTGAGATACCAATTATGGGGTGCATGGAGGCAGCCAACCACTAGCAAGTGCCCTTCTCGACTAAATTCTTCTCTAAGTTCGGTTTCCTCACTAGACATTGGAGTTTGTCATTTTTTTTAATGCGTGCTGATTACGATTACCCACCTTTGTTTTGACATACCAACTATAGCATGGAGGTAGCCAACTATGAGCAGGTGTCGTTTTCAACTAAACTCTTAACAAGATAAGTTTATTAGTCTTGCCAGCGGAGTTTTTCGTTTCTAACTTTTTTTTTATATGAAATAAATAAGTTCCTCATATTTTATCTTTAACAGTGCAAACCTCTCCCACCCCCAAATTTTAAGAGTAGCAAGGTCCTCATTGCTTAAATTGTAAACAAAAATTATGTTGAAAAATTTTGTAAAAGACGTTTGAATTGGCAGCTTGCATACACACAAAGTAGGTTTACGTTTCTAATGAATAGTATGAAGAAGCATGGAAAGTTATCTTACTTAGAGTATACAAAAAGTGTAAGCATGATTATCATCATAGTGACTAACTTTTCAACGCAAAGATAAAAGTTGGGAATAATTAAATTTACTCAAAATGAAATTAAAAGCAAGGAGAGATGCAAAGAGGGAAATAGACATTCCATGCGGCGAAGAAATTTTCATTCTATTCATTTTTTTATCCCACAAACGCATACATCTGGAGATAGAAGATAATTGCAATGAAAGCTAAAGAAGATACACCTCTAACCACACCCCTAAATTTAACTCGATAAACATAGAAATTGTTTATCGATGAACGCAGGCATGATAAACAACAAAGTGTGCGATGAAATTAATTAATTGGCAATGAAAATCTACATCCCAATTTCATGCTTATTTACTTGCACTACTCCTAAAACTGAATTCAAAGAAAGAAATAAATACTGGAAAGTGTGAATAAAAGAAAGCAAGAGTAAAAGAAAGCGTCCCTGGAAAGATAGGAGTTCAGCAACGCAGTGACCTTCCAACGCAAGCTCAATTTACGCTTATGTGAGTCAATGGAGCCTTTATCACGTTCAGGGTTCAACGCAGAGGAGGTAATGATCGAGAGAGTGTTCTCCTTTCCCAAGTATGCATACTTGAGATGCGTTGGTTGGGTTTCTAAATGTTTGAGGCTCTTCTAATGACGGCTTGATCTTTGCCGTGGATCTGTTACTTCGGTCTAATTTCTCAGAATTCCGATCAGAGATTATATTGTATCCTTCCTCTTCACCATCTTCATTTTTATTGAGGATTGATTAATCTTCCAATGATGTGTTCGTGGGTTTTGTCTTCTTGTGAGTGATATCCTCGATCATCTGACAATATTGAAAATCATCAGGATATTTCAATGCGTTAAACACACTAAATTTTACCGGTTGATCACCCACGCGGATCGTTAGTACTCCCTCTTGGACGTCAATCAGGGCACGTCCAGTAGCTAAGCAAGGTGTTCCTAAGATAATGGGAACCTCTCTGTCGACTTCATAGTATAGGATTATGAAGTCCGATGGGAAGATGAATTTATCCCTTTTATCAGGATATCCTCTATTTTGCCCTTAGGATGCTTAATAGAGCAGTCAGTGATAACTTGTAGAAATACAAGTTATTATTGTCTTCCTTTTGGAAAAATAGAGTTTAAATAGAGAATCATACAGTGTTTTGGGTTAAATTTCGTTAATAAATCTCCCTATGCGTTTTACTCTTGTGAATCTATGAAGATAATTGTTTTAAAGCTTTTGAACCTAAAACGCATGCTTTAACGCAGGAACGCAAGCAACCAATAGATGCGTTATCAATATGAAACGCAAAGCATCAGGAAATCAATCTGAAATGCAAGATAGCATAAAATCAGACAAAAATCTTGAGAGATTGTCGGGAGATTGATGTGCTTGATCTGCGCCTAAAGTGGCGGATCTAAATTAAATAGAAAATCAAGTGGTTGGGCCAGATAGATGCAAGGCAGCAATTTAGCGTCTAGTCACGCAGATTTGCCAGCGATTGCAATGCAGCCTCTATAAAAGGGCAGACCTGATGGCTGAAATGGTTGTTGGATCTCTTGAAAGAATTCCTAAGTGATAGCAGAGTTGTCTCCAGACGACAACCGGAGATAAATAGCTCGAGAGAGAAGAGTCTTCCCACCACCTGACCACTTCACAGTAGACTTCATGCTACCATCTCGGCGAGCTCAAGACATTGAGAAACTGTTTCATGCTTTCTATCTTTTTCTTACACGTGTTTAAGTTTATTAGCAAGAGATTGTATTTTCTAAAACATTTATTCCGTTCATCAATCTATACATCTTCCATGGCTATTCATTTCTTATCACTTTCCATTTGTTGTTTATCATCCATGAGTAACTAACTATCTTGATGGTTGCGGTTTATGTTATCATCTAAATAAGAACCTTAATTTTTATCTATTTCATCTTGTCAATTGTACTTTTAATCTAATGTTTATGTCCATCTAACTAATCGATATAAGTAGTAATAATCAGATTGCTCGAGAGAGTAAGTGATTGAGGAACTGAATTGACAACGCTAAGAATTGTTATCTAGACATAGAAATAACCTTGGCACTTAACACTCTCCTATTCGTTATAGGCATATGGGCATAGCGTCTGACAACCGAGAAAAGAGTCGTTGGTATGAAATAGGTCTCACTATGCATTTCTAAATTTAGATGATGACCAACCCCAGCCCTGTTTTTACCATTCATATAATTCAATTAGTTGAATCTTGATTTGTCGCATACCTCTCCATCCATCACTTTAATGTAGTTTTACTGCTTCTTAGTTAGTTAAACGCATCACTTCTCATCACTTTTCTATAACACATGACTTTAGTAGTCCAACGAATTCTAAAATCTGCATAGTCTTTGTTTATAACCTCGGACTCACCGAGAAAACCTCATTCTTTGCTTACACTTGGGTGAAGAATAGGAAAACTTGACAGATCAATATCGCATAATATTAAGTAGTTTAGCAAGAACAACAAGTTTTTGGCGTCGTTGTCGGGGATTTTTATATTGATTTGTTTTCTTGGTTTATTTTTGTTATAGGAATTCCTTTGTTAAAGGAGTATTGTGAGTTTCTCCTTTGCCAGAAGCTCCAAACAGTATATGAATGACGGGAGCAGCCTAACACTTTATATTGACCCTGAGATTGAGAGGACCTTTAGAAGATGGACAAGGCAGAACCGAAGAAGAAGGCCCAACCGTAACATAGAAAGGAATATGGCTGAACAACAGAACCCTCCTTAAGACGGAGTTCGGGAAAATGTAAATGCATAACAGCAGACAAACCCAATTTTGTTGGCATATGACAGAAATAGGCATATACGGGAGTATGCATCGCTGAATTTGTATGATTTCTCGCTAGGAATCTTACGTCCGACCTTCGAAGGTAATGGTAGGTCTGAAATGAAGCCTGTGATGCTGCAAATGCTGCAAGTCGCAGGGCAATTTAGGGTGCACTGGGTGAAGACCAGCATACACACTTGAAGAGCTTCTTGGGGATATGTAACACGTTCTCCATAGCAGGGGTACCACAGGATGGCATCCAGTTATCATTATTCCAATTTTCTCTTAGAGATGAGGCAAGAAAAAGGGCATACTCGTTCGAACCAGGTGAGATTACCACTTGGAAGCAGATGGTCGAGAAGTTCATTGATAACTTGTAGAAATACAAGTTATTATTCTCTCTCTTAGAAAAATAGAGTTTAAATAGAGAATCATGCGGTAGTATGGGTTAAATTCTATTGATAAATCTTCCTATGCGTTCTACTTTTGTGAATTGATAAAGATAATTGTTTTGAAGCTTTTTAAATCTAAAACGCATCCTTTGACGTAGGAACGTAAGCAACCTATGGATACGTTGGCAACCCATAGATGCGTTGGCAACCCATGGATGCGCTAACATACTTGAACGCAGGAACCCAAATTATCCGGGGACGCATGTCACACCCCCTCCCAAATTACTTACATAACCTGAAAGGAGATGTGAGGACAGCATACATCACCCCTCTTGGGATGCATACCATCCACTTCTACCCACAGATCTTGTACTGTTTACAACATACGTATTGCTCCTTAATACTTTTCAAACCATAACATAATAGGAATTATATATATATATATCGATAATTCAAATTTACAACTCATTCGTAAAGACCTTATACAAAACCATGTTTCAACTCCCAGTAAATACATAGTTGAGTCTACATGCCACCTATATAAGGTTTACATACAAGCAACACTTCAAAACAGGACAGATTTTTTTGGAAACTCGAAGCTTATGCAGGGAGAGTTGGAGTAGGCAATGCACCAGGAACGTCCTTGCTACCTGGGAGAAAAAGAAAACATGGAAAGTGTGAGCTAAAAGCCTCGTGAGTGACTAATTTTGTAAAACCATCTTTTGTTCAAAAACAGGCATGTTAAAGTCGTTATAATACCATATACGTAAACGTGATTCAAATAATCATTTCTGTAAAATCATAATTTTCAACAACGTAATCAAATTACATATGTTCATGCCAAAATGATTGTATACGAAAATCAGTTCGTTCTCAAAACTTTCCCTTAGTCAGGGCGGAGTGAGACTCAACACACCCGACGTCAAAAACATCCTTAGTTGAGGCAGAGTAAAACTCAACGCACTCAACGTCGATAACAACCTTAGTTGGGGTGGAGCAAGACTCAGCACACCCAGCATCACAATCTCTATGTGCACATAGGAATATCGCGGGTTGCCCAAGTACCTTCTAAGAGTCCTTCAGTATTGGGTCCCGGGGAAACTCACATGCCTTCTCATGTCCTTCAGCATTAAGCCTCCTCTAAAACATTTTAGAAACCAGTATTATATGTAAATAGTTCACATTGAAACTTTTCATGAAAAATCAGATATATCATGATAAAAAACTTTTCACAACATGCCATTCAACATCTTATAGAAAACGGATAAATGCCTTGTGAGCAAAATCATCAAACATCATGCTTTTCAAGAAAACAGTTCATCTCAAAGCTATATCTCATAAGAAAAACCGAACTAAACATTTTCAATAAATTTCGTTTTCAAAGAGAGAAAAGTGTCACTCACAACTTGTCCTTAGGCCCTGAGTGGATTATATGTCTTTTCGAGCTCTTCTTGGCCTGTAAAAACACATTCCTCACGTTACGCTTTCCTTAAACTTCCTTTACATGATCGTTAAATGTGCATACTTAAACTCTAATCATGATTCACCACCGAGACTCTCTTTCTTTTCTAAAATAAACATAATAAGCGAGATTCTATGTCACTAGCGAGATTACCAACGAGATTTCACCTTATTAGCGAGATTACTAACGAAATTATACAACAGGTACACGACACTAGAGACACCAGAATAAGCGAGACTAGCGAGATTACCTGAGGAGCGACACTGAGTGAAAGTCAACGAGATTTGTGAGACAAAAACCTCCTCTGCACTATCAGTGAGATTCGTGTCGCTATGCATGCTCCAATTTATAAGCGATACCAACTTCTTAACGACACCCGACAGCAGAGGTTCCTCCTTTTCTTTTTGTTCTTACTTCTGTCAGTTTATAGTTATATTTCCAGCCAGATTTAGCACTTCTTTCCTTCTACAAACCTGTAGAGAAACATGTTTTCTAGCTTATCTCAAATGTTCGCGGCTTAACTCGTCCGGGTTCATCAGATATTGTAAGTTTACTTGGCGCTACTTTAGATTGCATAGAAATTTTGTAACAGTAACTTCCAGCTAAAAGTTTGCATGTTTCTATTCCATTTCAACTCAGGCATCCTTCATAAAAGTTGTTCAAATTGAGTTGGCTTACTAACCTTAAAATTTCAGCCCAAAATTCAATTTCTTCAGCTCGATATTCACCAAACACCAAACTTGGTTCAAACTGTGTGACAGCAGATGAAGCTTCTTTTTTAGCTTCAGTTTTACCATGAAACCGTCCAAAACCTTGCACGAATTTGCCGTAGAACTCTTCTTCAACTTCTCCACGATAGGCAGCTGAAAGATAGCATAGAAATGAGTTTGAAAATGAAGAGAAATAAGTCGCCAAAGTTTTCCCTTCAATAAAAAGCTATAACCGACTTCTCCCATCCTTATCTTCTCTTCTTTCTTTTTCTTATTCCCTTTTTTTGTCTTCTTTCTTTTTTTTTGTTTTTTTAATTTACAATATGAGATTATTAATACTAATTCGCTTAAAGCTTTTGAACGTGCTTACAAATTAGGTGCTTACAACGCATATCAACAAGGCGGTAGAGAATCAGATAAGAATCTTAAGAGATTATCGGGAGATTGATATGCTTTATATGTGGCGAGAGTGGTGGATCTAAATTAAACCTGAAATCATGCGATTAGGCGAGATGGACGCAAGGTAGAAATTTAGCCTCCAATCATGTAGATTTGCCAGCGATTCTAATGCAACATCTATAAAAGGGCAGACCTGAAAGTTAAAATGTTGTTGAAGCTCTCGAAAGAATTCCTAAGTGACAACAGAGTTCTCTCTAGACAACAACCGGAGATAAGTAGCTCGAAAGAGAAGAGTCTTCCCTCTGCTTGTCCACTTCACAGCAGAACTGACGCCACCATCCCAGCAAGCTCAAGATGTTGAGAAGCCATTCCATGCTTTCTATCTTTTTCTTACTTATGTTTTAGTTTATTAGCAAGACATTGTATTGTTTAAAACATTTTTTCCGTTCATCAATCTATACATCTTCCATGGCTATTCATTTCTTATACTTTCCATTTGCTGTTTATCATCCATGAGTAACTAACTCTCTCAAGGGTCACGGGTTGTGTTATCATCTAAATAAGAACCGTAGAAGACTATTTCATCTTTTAAATTGTACTTTTAGTCTAATGCTTATATCCATCTAGCTAATCGATATAAGTAGTAATAATCAAACTGCTAGGAGAGTAAGTGATTGTGGAACTCAATTGACAAGGCTAAGAAGTATTACCTAGACATAGGAATAACCTTGGCACTTAACACTCTCCTATGCATTATAGACATATAACACATAGCAGCTGACAACTAAGAGAAGAGTCGTTGGTATGAAATAGATCTCACTATGCGTTTTCGAATTTAGATGATGACCAACCCCAGCCCTGTTTTTACCATTCATATAATTCAATTAGCTGACTTTGCTGTGTCGCATACCTCTCCATCAAACCACTTTAGCTTAGGTTTATTGCTTTGTAGTTAGTTAAACACATAACTTCTCGCCACCTTCTTTAGATGTATGACTCAAATAATCCAACTAATTATAGAATCTGCATAGTCCCTATGTTCGACCTTAGACTCATGGAGATAAACTCATTCTGTGTTTATACTAGGGTGAAGAATAGGAAAACTTGACAGATTAGTAATAGATAGTATTAAGCATGTTGAACGCATAACAAGCTTAATAAAGATTCATAATAAGAACCGCAACAAATTTTTGGCACCGTTGCTGGGGAACTTTTGTATTGATTCATTTATTTTTGGATTATTTTTGTTGTAGGAATTCTTCAATTAAGGGAGTATTGTGAGTTTCTCCTCTGCCAGAGGCTCCAAATAGTATATGAGTGACGGGAGCAACCCAGAACTTGATATTGACCCTGAGAATGAGAGGACCTTCAGATGAAAAACAAGGCAGAATCAAAGAAGGACCAATTGAAGCTTGGACCCGATTCAAGTGGCTGGTGAGGAATTGTCCACACAATGGCATTCCTGATTGTGTGTAGATAGAAATCTTCTATGGAAGATTAAACAAACCATCGCAGTCAGTAGCTGACGCCTCCGCAGCAGGAAGATTAATGGACAAGACCTACACGTAGGCCAAAGATATTCTCGACAGAACTTCAAGGAATACGGATGAGTGGGTGGACGATTCCACTCCATCGATAGAAGGCGAATGCAAGCTGGAATGCTTGAAACTGATGTTGCCACCAATCTCTCAACTCAGATGGCAACCATGACATCTCTGCTGAAGAGTATAGCCTTGAATAAGCAAGGTGGATCAGTTGGTGCGATGAATGTGATGAACGTAGTGAATCCGACAGCATCTGTAAGTTGCATGTAGTGTGGTGAGAGGCACTTGTATGACATGCGTCCTTACAACCCCCAGTCAGTCTGCTATGTTCAAAACAACCCCTACGGTAAAACGTACAATCCAGGTTGGAGGAATCACCCTAACTTTGGATGGGGTGGAAATCAACAACAAACGCAAGGGGCTGAGCAGCAACCGCAGAGAGGCAACCCTCCTAGTTTCCACCAAGGAAATCAAGGCCAGTATCATCAGTCACAGAGGAATCAGCAAGCGCCCGCATCATCCTCATCATCTTCCATGGAATCTCTGTTACGAGAATATATAAATAAAAATGATGCGATGCTCCAGAATCAAGCCACCGCAATTAGGAACTTAAAAATTCAAATGGGTCAAATTGCGGGTGAGCTTAAGAATCGACTGCAAGGAGCATTGCCAAGTACAACTGAAGTTCCAAGAGGGAACACAAAGGAACAATGTCAAGCTGCGACATTGAGAAGTGGAAAGACTATTCCCACTGCAACGCAAGATCAGGGGACGCAAGGAAACTTGCACCTCTAAACGCTCCAACAATAGATCAACCAATGCAGAGTATAGACTCCAATCAACCACCATCTACCACATTATCGCAAGAGCAGGAGAATAAAAAGAGGAGAGAAAAAGCAACGCAGGCAGAACCTGCGTCGGTATGTACAAATACCACTCCTCTTATACGTCCACCCTTCCCTCAACGCCTAATGAAGAAAAACAATGAAGGACAATTTAGAAAGTTCCTGCATGTTCTCAAACAACTTCACATCAACATTCTGTTGGTGGAAGTCCTAAAGCAAATGTCGAGCTATGTAAAATTTCTCAAGGATATACTATCCAAGAAGAGAAGGCTCGGGGAGTTTGAGATAGTGGCATTAACGCAAGATTGCAATGCGTTGTTCAAAATGGATATTCCTGCAAAAATGAAGGATCCAGAAGCTTTACATTGCCATGCTCAATAGGGGGAATGGACGTGGGTCAAGTGCTGTACAACTTAGGAGCTAGCATCAACTTAATGCCCCTTTCCATATTCAAGAAGTTGGGTGTAGGGGAAGCAAGGCCCACTACAGTCACATTACTACTTGCTCACTGCTCTATTAAGCATCTTGAGGGCAAAATTGAGGATGTCCTGGTTAAGGTGGATAAATTCATCTTCCCAGCTGACTTCATAATCTTAGACTATGAAGCCGACAGAGAGGTGCCCATTTTCTTTGGAATGCCTTTCTTAGCTACTGGACGCGCCTTGATTGACGTCCAAGAAGGAATATTAACGATCTGCGTGGGTGATTAACAAGTAAAATTTAATGTGTTCAACTCATCGAAAGATCCTGATGACTTTCATTGTTGTCAGATGATCGCGAAGAAGACAAGACCCACGAACGCATTGTTGAAAGATGAAGCAATCCTCAATGACAATGAAGATGGTGAAGAGGAAGAAATCAATTTACTCTCTGATCGTAAATTTGAGCAATCAGATTGGAGCAACAGATCCACGGCAAAAATCAAGCCGTTATTAGAAGAGCCTCCAACGTGTGAGCTAGAAATCCGACCAACGAATCGCAAGTACACGCACTTGTGGGAGAACACACTGCAAGTCATTATCTCCTCTGCGTTGAACCTTGAACGTGATAAAGGCTCCATTGACCCACGCAAGCATAACAACTGAGCTTGCATTGGAAGGTCCCTGCGTTGCTGAACGCCTATCTTTCCAGGGACGTTTTCTTTTACTCTTGCTTTCTTTTATTCATAGTTTTTTTTAGTATGTATTTTTCTTTCTTTGAATTCAGTTTTAGGAGTAGTGTAAATTAAATAAGCATGAAATCATGCGTCGAGCTTCAATGCAAATTATTTGATTTCACCGCATATTCTAACATTCATGCCTGCGTTCAACGATAAATAATCTCTGCGTTTATCAAGTTTACGTTTAGGGGTGTGGTTAGAGTTGTACCTTCTTCAAACGCATATTATTTGTAGCTTCAAACGTATATTATTTGTAGCTTCAAATGCATACTTTGAACTGGGAATCTGCGTTCATCAGTCATGCCTTCATCTTCTTTGTAGCTTTCGTTGCAATTATCTTCTATCTCCAGCTATATGCGTTGTAGGATAAAGATTAATAGAACAATAATTTCTTCACCACATTGAATGTCTATTTCCCTCTTTGTGTTGCCTCTTGTGTAAATTTTATTCAAAGTACATTTAATTATTCTCAACTTTTATCTTTGCGTTGATAAGTTAGTCACTATGATGATAATCATGCTTACACCCTTTGGCCACTCTTAAGTTAAATTACTTTCTGCATCTTCATACTATTCCTTAGAAACGCAAACCTACTTTGCATGGATGCAAGCTCGCAATTCAAACGTCTTTTACAAAATTTTTCAACATAATCTTTTTTTACAACTTAAGCAATGAGGACCTTGCTACTCTTAAGTTTGGGGGTGGAAGAGGTTTGATCTGTCAAAAGATAAAATATAAGGAACCTATTTATTTCATATATTAAAATAATAATAATAATAATAATAAAAAAGATTTAACGAAAAACTCTGTTGACAAGATTAATACATTTATCTTGTTAAGAGTTTAGCTGAAAACGACACCTACTCGTAGTTGGCTGCTTCCATGCATCCTATAGTTGGTGTGTCAAAATGAAGGTGGGTAATCATAATCAGGGACGTATAGATAAATCAATAAATAACAAACTCCAATGTCTAGTGAGAAAATTGATCTTAGATAAGAGCTTAGTCGAGAAGGGCACTTGGTCATAGTTGGCTGCCTCCATGCACCCCATAGTTGGTATGTCAGAACGAAGGTGGGTAAACCTACTCGACGCATAGCCACCTAATATAGAAACAAATGAAAGAAAAAAGAACTTTATATCTTCATCTTTTCAGACTTAGTGTTAAAAGAAGAAACAAAAATTTTGTGAACAATGAGTAAAGAAGATTGAGAAGAAAGCTTGCCACATACAAATTAGACCCGTTTCGAAGGAAAGAATATAAAGGTAGAAAAGTAATGTAACTAACGGGTAGTTGATTGAGTATAGCATTCTGAGAGACTAATCAATGCGTTGAGAAAATTTTAGGGCTGATTGAAGTTTCATAGATAGAAGTTATGCTTGAGGACAAGCATTTTTCTAAGTTTGGGGGTGTGATAACTTGTAGAAATACAAGTTATTATTCTCTCTCTCTTAGAAAAATAGTGTAAGCACCTAATTTGTAAGCACGTTCAAAAGCTTTAAGCGAATTAATATTAATAATCTCATATTGTAAATTTAAAAAAAAAAAAGGAAGAAGAAACCAAAAGGGAAAGAAGACAAAAAAGGGAATTAAAAAAAAAAAAAGAGAAAAGAAAAGAAAGAAGAGAAGATAAGGAAGGGGAGAAGTCGGTTATAACATTTTATTGAAGGGAAAACTTTGCCGACATATTTCTCTTCATTTCCAAACTCATTTGTAAGCACCTAATTGGTAAGCACGTTCAAAAGCTTTAAGCGAACTAGTATTAATAATCTCTTTGGATAGAAAAGAAAAGAGAAGAAAAAGAAAAAGAGATGATAAGGATGAGAAGTCGGTTTTTAACCTTTCTTTGGATAGAAAATTTTGCCGACTTCATTCTACTCATTTCCAAACAAAATTCTATGCTATGTTTCAGCTGCACGTCGTGGAGAGGTTGAAGAAGAGTTCTAGGGCAATTTCATGCAAGGTTTTGAAAGATTTCATGGTAAAACTGAAGCTGAAACAGAAGCTTCATCTACTGTCGCGCAGCTCGAATCAGGTCTGGTGTTTGGTAAATATCAAGCTGAAGAGATTGAATTTTGGGCTGAAATTTTAAGGTTAGTAAGTTAACTCAATTTTGAACAACTTTAATGAAGGAAGCTTGAGTTGAAATGGATTAGAAACATGTAAAATTTTAGCCGGAAGTTACTGATACGAAATTTCTGTGCAATCTGGAGCAGCGTGAAGAAAACTTGAAATATCTGACGAACCAGAACGAGTTAAGCCACAAAATTTTGAGGTACGCTAGAAAACATGTTTCTCTACAAGTTTTCAGAAGGAAAGAAGTTCTAAATCTGGCTGGAAATATGACTTTGAATTGACAGAAGGGAGAACGAACAGGAAAGGAGGAAACTCTGCTGTCGGGTGCCGTTTGGAAGCAGGTAACGCTGAGAATTGGAGCGTGAGAAGCGACAATGATGTCGCTGGTCGTGTAAAGGAGGATTTTCTCTCACAAATCTCGCTGGCTCTCGCTCAGTATCACTCATTAGGTAGTCTCACTGGTATCGCTTATGCTGGTATCGGTAGTGCCGTGACCTGTTCTGTAATTTCGTTAGTAAACCGCTAGTAAGGTGAAATCTCATTGGTAATGTCGCTAATGACATAGAATCTTGCTTATTATGTGTATTTTGGGAAAGAAAGGGAGTCTCGGTGGTGAATCATGATTAGAATTTAAGTATGCACGTTTAATGGTCATGTAAAGGAAGTTTAAGGAAAACGTAACGTGAGGAATCTGTATTTACAGGCCAAGAAGAGCTCGAAAAGGCATATAATCCGCTCAGAGCCTAAGGACAAGTTGTGAGTGACACTTTTCTTTCTTTGAAAACGAATTTATTGAAAATGTCTAGTTTGGTTTTTCTTATGAAATATGGCTTTGAGATGAACCGTTTTCTTGAAAAGCATGATGTTTGATGATATTGTTCATAAGGCACGTTTTATATGTTTTCTATAAAACGTTGAATGGCATGTTGTGAAATGTTGTTTATCGTGATATACTCGATTTTCATGAAAGGTTTTCATGTGAACTATTTACGTATAATGCTGGTTTCTAAAATGTTTTAGAGGAAGCTCAATGCTGAAGGACATGAGAAGGCATGTGAGTTTCCCCGGGACCTAGTACTGAAGGACATGGAGAAGGTACTTGGGCAACCCGCCATAGTCCTATGTGCACATAGAGGTTATATACTGGTGCGTTGAGTTTTGCTCCGCATCGAGCCTTACTTGTTTTCGACGTTGGGTGTGTTGAGTCTTTCTCCGCCCTGACTAAGGGAAAGTTTTGAGAACAAACTGTTTTTCGTATACAATCATTTTGGCATGTACATATGTGATTTGTTTATGTTGTTGAAATTATGATTTTACAGAAATGATTATTTGAATCATGTTTACGTTTATGGCGTTATTATGATTTTATCATGCCTGTTTTCGAACAAAAGATAATTTTACAAAATTAGTCACTCACGGGGCTTTTAGCTCACATTTTCCATGTTTTCTTTTCCTCCCAGGTAGCAAGGACGTTCCTGGTGCATTGCCTACTCCAACTCTCCCTACTTAAGCTTCGAGTTTCCAAAGACAATTTATTTTCTCGTTGTTGTACGTGTAAATAACTTAGCACTGGTGGCATGTAGATTTAGTTGTTTATAAGTGGGTTATGAGAGAATATGTTATAAAAGTGTACTGTGTACAGAAATGGATTATTATGTTATGACCATGTGTTAATATGGCTGAATTCTATGAATATATACGTGTGAAAATGTTTGTGCAGGACGTTATGTAAGATGGGGCAATATGCGTCACAAGAGGGGTGATGAATATTGTCTTCACATCTCCTTTCAGGTTATGTAGGTAATCAGAGAGGGGGTGTGACATCATTTCTATGCTATCTTTCAGCTGCACGTCGTGGAGAGGTTGAAGAAGAGTTCTAGGGTAAATTTGTGCAAGGTTTTGGACGGTTTCATGGTAAAACTGAAGCTGAAACAGAAGATTCATCTGCTGTCGCACAGCTCGAACCAGGTTTGATTTTTGGTGAATATCAATCTGAAGAGATTGAATTTTGGGCTGAAATTTTAGTGTTAGTAAGTTAACTCAATTTTGAACAACGTTTATGAAGGATGCCTGAGTTGAAATGGAATAGAAACATGTAAACTTTTAGCTTGAAGTTACTGATACAAAATTTATGTGCCATCTAGAGTAGCACGGAGTAAACTTGCAATATCTGATGAACCAAGATGAGTTAAGCCATGAAATTTTGAGGTAAGCTAGAAAACATGTTTCTCTACAAGTTTGTAGAAGGAAAGAAGTTGTAAATCTGGCTGGAAATATGACTTTGAACTGACAGAAGTGAGAACAAAATAAAAAAAGGAGGAAACTCTGCTGTCGGGTGTCGTTAGGAAGCTGGTATCGCTGGGAAATTGGAGTGTGAGTAGCGACACGAATCTCGCTGGTAGTGCGGAGGAGGTTTTTGTCTCACAAATCTCGCTGACTTTCGCTCGGTGTTTGTAAGCATTTGTCCCTATTACTAAGTCTTGGAGCAAGGCAATTGAAATGTGACCATGCGTTGTTAAAGGAGAAGTAGCCGAGAATGAGAGCAAAATTTTGGCTAAGTGTTGGCCAAGACTATGAGTTGGTGAATGAAGAGGAAAGTTGAACTCTTTGGTGGCCATGCGTTGCGGATGGAATCATGAAGGGTTGTAAGTTGAAGTAGCTACCCGTGTTGGAGGATAAGTGATCACTGGCGGGGGAAGAAATATGCTTGAACCACCATGCGTTGGTAAGGCCAGGTGCTGAAGTCACTTTGTTGCGCTGAAGTCACTTTGCGTCGAAGCTAGTAGTCTCAATGCGGCGAAGATAGTGGTGTGAATGACTAAGTTGTATGCGTCGAAAGGATGAGGCATTGAAGGTGGCTGTTTGCTAAGGGCGTTGAGGGTAGGCTGTGTTGAACGCCTTACCTTGAATTAAAAAGGGAAACCCCGCGTGCCAGCTTGCACCAGAAAGTTAAGTCGGCAATATATATATAGGCGTGTAGCTTGAATAATTAATCATTTCTAGACATTTTCGAGAACTTAAGTCGATTCCATAACTAAGATAAACTACAAGGAAAGAAGAAGAAGGTGTGCTTGTGGATTTCAGATAGAATTATACTCGTTTTGATATCGAAATCTAAGCGGGAACAACACCATATTAGCGGATGCATGAGTCGGACAGTATCGGATGTTTGGAGTAAAACAAATGAAGAGATCGAGTCTAAGGCTGAAATTTTAAGCTGGAAGTGACTGATAAGGAATTTCTTTGCAATTTGTAGTAGTGTGGAGAAATCTTGCAATATCTGACGAACGAGGACGAGTTAAGCTACGAAAATTTGAGCAGTGAAGAACAAAAGGATAGAGGGAAGGCAAAAGTTGTGGAACATAACTAACGCTAAAGTTTAAGCGTGAGAAGCGAGACGGGTAACGCAGATGTTGCTAGAAGCCTTGCGTCTCACAATTCTCGCTGGGTCTCGCTGGATATCGCTGATTAGGCCGAGAGGAGATAGGAAAGGCGTATAATCCATTCAAGGCCTAGAAAAGAGTTGTGAGTGACACTTCTTTTCTTTTTTTCATAATTCTTTCGTATAAGTCAGATTGGTTTTCCTTATTTGTTGATGTTTTACTAAACGATATTGAAAAGCAAATTTATGGATTGATAATGATTTACAAATGCCCTGTTTTCTCATGGAAGATTTGACTATGAACGGTTTTGTATAAAGTTTTGTAATAAACTAAAGGAAAATGTTTTAGAGGAGGCTTAATGCTGAGGGACGTTGAGAAGGCATGTGAGTTTCCCCAGGACCCAGTACTGATGGACATGGAGAAGGTACTTGGGCAACCCGCCATGTTCCTATGTGCACATAAAGGTTATATGCTGGTGCGTTGAGTTTTGCTCCGCATCGAGCCTTACTTGTTTTCGACGTTGGGACGTTGAGTTTTGCTCTGTCTCAACTGAGGAATAGTATCGTAACCGTATTGTTTTACTTACGAATGGTTTTAAAACCATATATGATTTGAAAAGGGCATTTAAACGTGATCTATTGGATGGAAATGATATGATTTGATGTTTTACTCATGATGAAAGTTGTTTAAGCCTTAACGGTTTTTATACAAAACTAGTTTTACTAAATTAGTCACTCACTGGGCTATTAGCTTATGTTTTTCAAATTTCTTTTCCGCTCCAGGTAGCAAGGACATTTCCGGTGCATTGCCTATGCCAACTCGCCCTGCTTAAGCTTCGAGTTTCCAGAAACAGTATATTTTCTCATTGTTGTACGTGTAAATAACTTAATACTGGTGACATGTAGATTTAGTTGATAAGTTGGTTATGAGAGAGTATGTTATAAAATTGTACTGTGTACAGGAATGATTATTATATTATAATCATGCGTTAATATGACTGAATTCTAAGAATGTATACGTATGAAATGTTTATATAGGAAGTTATGTAAATTGGGACAATATGCATCACAAGAGGGGTGATGTTTATTGTCTTCACATCTGCTTCCAAGTTAGGTAGGTAATCAGGGAGGGGGTGAGACAAGTTGGTATCAGAGCAAAAGAGTCTTGGGAATAGGATCATGCATTGTAGTGTAGGAACATGAAATTTTTAGCCAATAGTAACATTGTGTTGTCATATAGGAAAAACATGCCACCTCGAAGCAGGCGAGTGAGGCAATCAGCAACCAGAACTCCTCAGGCTACTGGAGACCGTGGAGATATGTCTAACGGTGAATCTAGTCATCCTCAAGTTGGGGTCAATGTTGAGGAGCATATATTTTCTAGAATTGCTGAAAGATTTGCTGCCAGCATTGGATCAGTGGAGTCAGATCTAGAAAAGAAATATAGTATAGAAAGATTGAAGGCTTTGTGTGCCACTACTTTTGAAGGCACTGTTGATTGTACAGAGGCAGAGGTATGTTGAATTTGCTTGAGAAATGCTATTGTGTGATGAGATGTCCCGATGATAGAAAGGTGGAATTGGCAGTGTTTTTGCTCCAAAAAGGGGTAGAAGATTGGAGGAGAATGGTAGAGGGCAGGAAGGAAGATATGGGAGAAATAGGTTGGAATGAGTTTAAGAAGATATTCCAAGAGAAGTATTGTTCGAGATCATTCCGAGATGCCAAACAGAATGAGTTTCTGAAGTTAATACAGGGATCCATGTCAGTGGCGGAATATGAAAAGAAATATACAGAACTGTCTAAGTATGCCATGACGATTGTTGCAGATGAGATTGACAGGTGCAAGAGATTTGAAGAAGGTTTACGGGAGGAGATACGTACTCCAGTGACTGCTAGTGCTGTGTGGAAAGATTTCTCTAAACTCATAGAAGCAGATATGCGAATTGAAAGGAGTTTGATGGAAAGGAGAACGGAATGAGAATCAGCTGGAGGTAGACGGACAATCCACACCTCTAGTACTACTCCGGGACAGTCAAGTAGGAGATTTGTACCAGGTGTATTTAGTGGAGGAAATTTCAAGACCAGATCAAGTGGACAGGGTACTTCCAAGGGAGGTACTGGAGGAAGTGCACAGAAGCAAGAACCAAAGAGTTCTACTGGTCCAGCACAAACAGTGGAAGGTTCTCAAAGTGGACAACCTGGAGAGTCCACTGCTAGTTCCGCAAGGAAACCATTTTGTCCCGGCTGCGGAAAGTATCATTGGGGACAGTGTAAGGGCAACATATGCTATCATTGTGGGCAAGCGGGCCATTATAAACGAGAATGTCCCCAGTTGGTGCAAGAATTTAAAGCTGAACAGAGAACTGGTTCATTTACAGCTAGTCAACCAGAACGACCTGCAGGAATTGTTGATGAGGAAACTAGTGGATCAAGGCAGAAGGGAGCTATAGGGCGACCAAAACAGCAAGGAAAAGTCTTTGCAATGACTCAGCAAGAGGCTGAAGATGCTCCTAATGTGGTTACTGGTACACTTTCTATATGTCATACTTCTGCTCATGTTTTAATAGACCCTGGTGCTACTCATTCTTTTATTGCTAAAATGTTTGCTGTGAATATAAATAATACATTTGAACTTTTGTCTGAGGAACTGTTTGCTTAAACCCCTGTTGGTGATGTGTTTGTGGCTAGTAAAGTGTATAAAGATTGTGTGGTTGAAATTGATGGTGTGACTATGATAGCCAATTCGATACCCTTAGATATTCAGGAGTTTGATGTGATATTGGGAATGAATTTCTTATCCAAATATCGAGCTACTGTGGATTGTTTCCAGAAGGAAGTCGTATTTAGAGGATTCGAGGAAAAGAAGTTATTTTCAAGGGTAGCAGGAAATTCCTTCCTACTTGTGTAATATCTGCAGTTAAAGCTAGGAAGTAGCAAGGGTTGTTCAGCATACCTTGCTTACGTGGTTGATACACAGGCCGGTAAGTTAAGACCAGAAGATATTCCTGTGGTAAATGAATTTCTTAATGTGTTCCCTGAAGAGCTGCCAGGATTACCACCTGATAGAGAAGTGGAGTTCATTGTTGATCTAGTTCCTGGAATAACACCCATTTCGCAGGCACCATACCGTATGTGTCACACCCTCTCCCGAACTACCCTCTTGTAGCCGAGATGGAGCATGAGGACAGCAATCATCGACCTTATTATCGACTTCTACTATCAAACTTACTTTAAGCCCGTTTGACCATACTTCCTAGGACGACAATACCTTTGACTTTTGACAAACCTCGACTTCGATCAGCAATGGGAACTGTCAAGCTACCTGGAAAATGGAAAACATATGAAAACATGAGATGAACGCCTAGTGAGTGACTAGTTTTGTAAACTATCTTTAGTTCAATAGTAGGCATGTTATCATCATTATATCACAAAACTTAATTCAAATCATCGTTTCAATAAAATCATACTCTGCAACTGCTTAATCAAATCACATGATTACATACTTGAGTAATTGTACATGAAATCAGTTTGTTCTCAAAACTTTCCTTAGTCAGGGCGGAGCCAGACTCAACGCACCCGACGTTGAAAACATCCTTAGTTGAGACAGAGTAAAACTCAATGCACTCAACGTCGATAATAACCTTAGTTGGGGTGGAGCAAGACTCAACACACCCAAGGTCACAACCTATATGTGCACATAGGAATATGGCGGGTTGCCCATGTACCTTCTCATGTCCCTCAGCACAGGCTCCCGGGGAAACTCACGTGCCTTCTCAAGTCCATCAGCACTGAGCCTCCTCTTAAATATTTTCCTTTAAAGAAGCAACACTTTATACAAATAAAACGTAAGCAAATCATTATTAAGAACACAGGGCAACTATTATATCAGTAACATTTCATAAATGTACTTTTCAATAACTTTAAGAACATAAAATATGCTTCCTAAATCATTTGAACATAAAATCGTATTCCATTGGAAAACCGAACTAACATATACAACAAAATTGATTTAAAGTAAGAAAAGTGTCACTCACAGAACTCTTTAAGGATAGTTTCTCCTCTATCCACTATTTCCCCTTTTCCGAGCGTCTTGGACGCAGCGTCCAAATCCTGAAACGCAAGGCTTTTTATTCCTTTGGTAGCTTGGATGGTCACAATCGTACCCTTGGACGCAAGGTTGATAGCTAACGCGAGGTGTATCCCAACTCTTCCTTGCTTCTCTTTTCGAATGCGTCGACTGTGCGAGGTCCAATTTGGACGCATCATTCACCTTGAAACTTAGACGCAAGGCTGACCCTTTTAGGCGCCAGACAATTTATTTAACCCAAGAGATAGTTAAGTTGTTAAGTATGTCTTCTCTTGACTGCAGACTTCTACTACGGATGTAAGGGTTCCTTCTTTCTGCCTTCTTTCTCTCCTTTCTCTTAAGATCTCTTTCTTCGGCATCATCAGTCACTTTTTTTCTCTCAAAGTCCTTTTTATAGCTTTGTAGTAGAGAACTGATCATACTACTCCTCCCTCTTTGCCATTTGCTAGCCACATGTCAAGCTACATGCTTAACCAATCATGCATTTATCCAAGCGTCACCTTGCATGAAATACTTAACATACTTTCTAACACCTCCTGCTTATAAGGTGTCAAGTTTATATGAAGCCACCTAGCCTTATAAGCTTATCTTATACGTCTAACATATTCCAATATACAACTTTTCATTTAATCATACTGCCCTTGTGCGTTCACCAACTTTCCTTTACCCTCCGCCATAATACCTTTGAAACCATTTCTTCACTGTATCTTGCTAGGCGTCAGTGTCCTAAATGCATACTACTGTGCGCTTGTACCTTACCTCATCGTACCATGCGTCCAACTTCCTGCTCTTTGGACTGTGACGACCCAACTTTTAGGAACCAATGCGTTGAAAAGTCTGAAGGAAAGGAATAAAAGACCATGTTGGATGCATGGTCAAGATTGAAGTAACGCATAGTAAAAGCGGACGTATAGGAAGTACTCAAGCACTTAAAGGAAAGAAGTAAGACGCATAGACTTCTATTATAGGATATTTTCAAGTGTTGGAAAGTAGAAGGTTGTGAAGTAGACATAAAAACCATGGTGAACGCATGCTAATTCATCTAAAGAGAAATAGTTAAATATAAGGCAAATGTTAAAAGAATAACCTTGGAAATAATCAAGGAATGACTAAGGATAGGAAGATGGTCATGGACACAGGATGGAAGTAAACGCAACAGGACCAATGCCTAGAGGAAGAGCTTGAGAAAGATTTGTTGTCATTGATACTTAGTGGTATTGTGTAGGCATTGGATTGTAATAGTGCGGCTATACGTTGAAGGTGATCACGAATGGTTGTTGTAAGCGGAAGTAGTCGCTGCGTCGACGGGAGAAGAAACGTATCTGGCTTATCATGCGTTGAAATCCCTATGCGTTGAGACAGTTATCTCTACGTATCAAAGATGGTAGTATAGTTGTTTAAGAGCTAGACAAGTGAGTAGGGAAGCTCAAACCTTAGAGGAAACTCAATAAACGCATGAGGACGTCGTACGGATTGAATGGCTGACTATTTCAAATATTGGACAAATAAGATAAGTTATAAAGGCCAGGTGGCTTCATATAAACTTGACACCTTAAGATAAGGATGTGTTAATAAGGTATGTTAAGTGTTTCATGCAAGGCGACACTTGGACTAATGCATGATTAATCAGACATGCAGAGCAACTTGTAGCAACCAAGTGGTAAAAGGAGAAGGAAAGAAGAATGGCGAGCCGCTATAAATAGGACCCTGAGGAAGGAAAGTAAAGACTAATGACTTTGGAGTAAGAAATCTTGAAAAAAAGGAAGGAAGAAGGTATTCTTGATAGAAGGTATTCTTGATAAATTTAATCATCCGATAATAAAGGAAGATGTCTTGCCTTGGGGTCGGCCTTGCATTGAGAACAACATTATGTTCAAGGTGAACGCCGCGTCCAAAATTGGATGATGCGTTCAAGTTAGGCTTTACGTCCAAGAGATGTTAACGCATCCGGAAAAAGGAAAAAGTTAGGAAGCACCTTGAGTTAATCATCAACCTTGCATTTAAACGACAGGGTTGCGTCCAATCAAACTGATAGAAGAACGTCAATCTTGCGTTCCAAAGTTAGAATGCTGCGTTCAACTGAGCTACCAGAGGGTGGAAGCAGCTACCTTGTGGGTTAGAAGCTGAAGCCTTGTGTTTAAAGAAGCTTGGGAAAACAGGGATTTGAAAGAAAAAGGGAAAAATTCCTTAAAAGATTTGTGAGTGACTTTTACCTTTCTTCGAAAATGAATTTTATTAAAAATGTTGCTACGTGATACGGCTTTGAGATGACTGTTTCTGTGAAAAGCATAATGTTTGAATATATTGTTCAAAAGGTATGTTTCATTGGATTGCTTAATGATAACGAAAGGCATGTTGCAAAATATTGTTTATCAAGGAACATCCTATTTTCTGCAAAAGATTTAGATAAACTATTTATGTAAATTGATGGATAAAATGTTTTAGAGGAGGCTCAATGCTAGTAAGGCATATGAGTTTCCCGGGACCTAGTACTTGGGCAACCCGCCTATAAAATGTTTTAGAGGAGGCTCAATGCTAGTAAGGCATGTGAGTTTCCCCGGGACCCAGTACTCAAGGACATGAGAAGGTACTTGGGCAACCCGCCATATTCCTATGTGCACATAGAGATTATATGCTGGTGCCTTGAGTCTTGCTCCGCATCGAGCCTTATATGTTTTCGATGTTGGGGTATTGAGTTTTGCTCCACCTCAACTAAGGGAAAAGTATTGTATCTAAACTGTTTTCTTACAATCTGTTGAAAATCATGTACGAGTTGATAACGATTTTATATGTTTTAGAACGGATTCACGAGATTGGCAAGGTTTTGCGAAAGAACTGTTTTAGTTGAACTCTCGTGTTAAATCCTTGTTTTATATGTATTGTCTTGGCAAGCCTCTGTTCGAACTAAAGATAGTTTTTCTTTTTTTCACAAAATCAGTCACTCACGGAGCTTTTAGCTCATGCTTTCCTATTTTATTTTATTTTCCAGGTAGCAAGCGAATTCGGGATGCTTTGCCTACACAGAAACCTCGTCTGGGCTGTTTTTGGTGGAAACGGTTGGACAGTGAACCTTACAGAGGAGTCAAGGTTACTGTCTTCACATCTCTTCTCAGATTAAAGGAGGAAAATCCGGGAAGGGGTGTGACATGGACTCTTTAATTATAACCTATGCGTTTATCCGAAATCAAAATTATATTTCCATTTACCATGAAATTGAGCTCCTCAACGCATAGCTGGTAGTCATTCAACACATAGCAACCCTTCGTTCGTAGTTGCCTTAAACATTGGGTCTTTGTGCATAGACTTCTTTATGAACACCAAAATCCATACTAACGCCTAATAGATCTTTCAACCCATGCTATTCACACCCCACGGTTCTTTGGTTTCTCTTTTCTTTCTAGCTTAACACCCTTCAAAGCTAATCCCATAACTTGTTAGTTTCCAAGACTAAGTGTGAGCCATGCATTTCCTCTTTTTCCTAATTCTTGTTCTCTTTTTCAAAATTCAATATAAAATTATCTCTAAATTAAGGTACCACACTTTAGCGCTTTACCATCTATGCATTAACCGGACTGTGCTCAAGAATATATCTAAATTTTAACTAATCTCCAAACTATGCTTTCAATCTTTCATTCTCACTCTTAGTGGAATATCCGTTATTTTCCTAATATCAGGCGTTCAACTAGTCTTACTTCTTTTCTTACTTCTTCTCTTACTAGCCATCTTAAGAATTCTGAGTTGGGGTTTTACAGTATGGCACCATGAGAACTGAAGGAATTGAAGGTATAGTTATAGGAACTCATAGATAAGGGGTATATTAGACCGAGTGTATCTCCGTGGGTGCACAGGTGTTATTTGTGAAGAAAAAGGACGGTACTATGAGACTGTGCATTGACTATCGTCAGTTAAATAAGGTCACTATACGCAACAAATATCCCTTGCCTTGTATTGATGATTTGTTGGATCAGCTTAGAGGGGCATCAGTGTTTTCAAAGATAGACCTAAGATCGGGATATTATCAATTGAAGGTCAAAGAGACAGATGTACCGAAGACGGCTTTCAGAACGAGGTATGGACATTATGAATTCCTCGTGATGCCTTTTGGTCTGACAAATGCCCCAGCCATGTTTATGGACCTGATGAATAAGATTTTCCATCCTTACTTGGATCAGTTTGTGATTGTATTTATTGATGATATTCTAGTGTATTCTAGAAGCAAGGAAGAACATGCAAAACATCTTAGAATTGTATTACAGACTCTGAGAGAAAAGAGATTGTATGCAAAATTCAGCAAATGCGAGTTTTGGCTGCAACGAGTAATGTTTCTGGGTCATATTGTTACTGCTGCAGGAGTTGGAGTAGATCCTCAAAAGACCGAGGCAATTACCAGATGGGAACAGCCAAGGACAGTAACAGAGGTTCGTAGTTTTCTGGGACTCGCAGGTTATTATCGGCGCTTTGTACAAGGTTTTTCCAAGATAGCATTACCATTGCCTCGTTTGACTAAGAAAGGAACTAAATTTGAGTGGAATGAAGAATGTGAACAAAGTTTCCAAGAGTTAAAGAAAAGACTAGTGATAGCACCTATTTTAGCACTTTCAGAGACAGGGAAGGAGTTCGAGGTGTATTGTGATGCCTCTAATCAGGGGTTAGGTTGTGTACTAATGCAAGAAGGTAAAGTTATAGCTTATGCCTCTAGGAAGTTAAGGCCACATGAAATTAATTACCCTACACATGACTTGGAACTGGCAGTGGTGGTGTTGGCACTGAAAATGTGGCGACATTATTTATTTGGAGAGAAATGCCATATCTATACGGATCACAAACGTTTGAAATATATCTTTGATCAGAAAGAACTTAACATGAGACAAAGGATATGGTTGGACTGATCAAGGATTACAATTGCACTATAAATTATCATCTAGGAAAAGCAAATGTTGTAGCTGATGCATTGAGTAGGAAGTCGAGACAAGCCAGGACTCCATTTGAATACTATTAGTGCAGAATTGACAAAGGAGTTAAAGAGTTCAAATGCGTCCTTGTCGGTTAACAGGTTGGGAGATTTACTTGCACACTTCCAGGTGAAACCCACTTTGATATGTGAGATTGTTAGCAAACAAATGGAAGACTCTGTACTCAAGAAGATAGTAGAAGAGGTGAATCTCAACCAAAGAACAGATTTTGATATAAGAGATGATGGAGCTTTAATGAAACAAGGAAGATTGTGTGTCCCAAATGCCTTGACATTGAAAAATGCTATTCTAGAGGAAGCTCATAGTTCTGCATACGCGATGCATCTAGGTAGTACAAAGATGTACAGGACTTTGAGAGAATATTATTGGTGGCCAAGAATGAAATGGGACATCGCAGAATGTGTGGCAAAATGTTTGATTTGTTAGCAGGTTAAGCCAGAAAGACAAAGACCTGGTGGACTTTTAAAACCACTCCCCGTAACTGAGCGAAAATGGGAGCATATCGCTATGGACTTCTTATTTGGTCTTCCTAAAACTCCAAATGGGTATGATGGAATATGGGTGATAGTTGATAGATTTACTAAAACTGCACGATTCTTGCCAGTTAAAGTGACTTTTACTTTAGATAAACTGGTCAAACTGTATGTTGATAGGATAGTAAGTCAATATGGAGCTCCCGTGTCTATTATTTCCGATAGACAACCTTTCATCCTCAAACTGATGGACAATCAGAAAGAACGATCCAGACTCTAGAGGATATGTTGCGTGCTTATGCGCTGCAATTTAAAGGAAGCTGGGATACTCAAATGTCTTTGATGGAGTTTGCGTATAATAATAGTTACCATTCTAGTATTTGAATGGCACCTTATGAGGCATTGTATGGTAGAAGTTGCAGAACTCCTATATGTTGGGGGGAAGTAGGAGAAAGGAAGTTAATGGGACCAGAGTTAGTCCAAACTACGTTAAAAAACGTAAAATTCATAAGAGAAAGGTTGAAGACGGCACAGGATCGACAGAAAAGCTACGCTGATAAGAGGTGTCGAGACTTAGAATTTAAAGTTGGTGATAAAGTCTTCTTGAAATTATCTCCCTGGAAAGGAATTTTGAGGTTTGGAAAGAAGGGAAAGTTGAGTCCAAGATATATTGCGCCTTATGAGATTCTGGAACGCATAGGACTGTCGGCTTATCGGTTGGCGTTACCTATGGAATTATCTAAAATACATGATGTATTTCATGTTTCTCTACTAAGAAAATACATTCCAGATCCTACACATGTTTTGGAGGCTCAACCTATTCAGGTAAATGAAGATTTATCATATGAAGAAGAACTTGTGCAAATTCTTGATCGAAAGGAACAAGTATTGGGAACAAAAACGATACCGCTTGTTAAGGTTCTATGGAGGAATCATCAAGTAGAAGAAGCGACATGGGAAAGTGAAGTGCAAATGAAAGTTAAGTATCCCCACCTTTTCTTACATTGAACTTA
This sequence comes from Citrullus colocynthis, assembly GCA_031780015.1. Taxonomy (NCBI): domain Eukaryota; kingdom Viridiplantae; phylum Streptophyta; class Magnoliopsida; order Cucurbitales; family Cucurbitaceae; genus Citrullus; species Citrullus colocynthis. The sequence goes on along the minus strand of QLSR01000126.1, from coordinate 607,565 downwards.
CTTGAATTTCGAGGACGAAATTCTTAAAAAAGGGGTAGTAAATTGTAAGCATTCGTCCCTATTACTAAGCCTTGGGGCAAGGCAATTGAAATGTGACCGTGCGTTGTTAGAGGAGAAGTAGCCGAGAATGAGAGCAAAATTTTGGCTAAGTGTTGGCCAAGACTATGGGTTTTGGTGAATGAAGAGGAAAGTTGAACTCTTTGAGTGGCCATGCGTTGCTGATGGAATCACGAACGGTTGTGAGCTGAAGTAGCTACCCGCGTTGGAGGATAAGTGATCATTGGCGGGGGAAGATATATGCTTGAACCACCATGCGTTGGTAAGCCCAGGCGCTGAAGTCACTTTGTTGGGCTGAAGTCATTTTGCGTCGAAGATAGTAGTGTCGATGCGGTGAAGATAGTGGTGTGAATGACTGAGTTGAATGCTTCGAAAGGAGGCATTGAGGGTGGCTGTTTGCTAAGGGCATTGAGGGTAAGCTGCGTTGAATGCCTTACCTTGAATTAAGAAGGGAAACCCCGCGCGCCAGCCTGCACCAAAAATTTGTGTCGGCAATATATATATAGGTGTGTAGCTTGAATAATTAATCATTTTTAGACATTTTCGAGAACTTAAGTCGGTTCCATTACTCAGATAAACTACAAGGTAAGAAGAAGAAGGTGTCCTTGTGGATTTCAGATAGAATTTTACTCATTTTGATATCGAAATCTAAGCGGGAACAACACGATATTAGCAGATGCATAAGCCGGACAGTATCGGATATTTGGAGTAAAACAAATCGAAGAGATCGAGCCTAAGGCTGAAATTTTAAGCTGGAAGTGACTGATAAGGAATTTCTGTGCAACCTGTAGTAGTGTGGAGAAATCTTGCAATATTTGAGGAACGAGGACGAGTTAAGCTACGAAAATTTGAGCAGTGAAGAACAAAAGGAAAAGAGGGAAGGCAAAAGCTGTGGAACATAAGTAACGCTAAAGTTTAAGCGTGAGAAGCGAGACGGGTAACGCAGGTGTTGCTAGAAGCCTTGCTTCTCACAATTCTCGTTGGGTCTTGCTGGATATCGCTGATCAGGCTGAGAGGAGATAGGAAAGGCATATAATCCATTCAAGGCCTAGAAAAGAGTTGTGAGTGACACTTCTTTTCTTTTTTTCATAATTCTTTCGTATAAGTCATATTGGTTTTCCTTATTTGTTGATATTTTACTAAACGATATTGAAAGGCAAATTTATGGATTGATAATGATTTATAAATGCCCTGTTTTCTCATGGAAGATTTGACTATGAACGGTTTTATATAAAGTTTTGTAATAAACTAAAGGAAAATGTTTTAGAGGAGGCTCAATGCTGAGGGACGTTCAGAAGGTATGTGAGTTTCCCCGGAACCCAGTACTGATGGACATGGAGAAGGTACTTGGACAACCCGCCATGTTCCTATGTGCACATAGAGGTTATATGCTGGTGCATTGAGTTTTGCTCCGCATCGAGCCTTACTTGCTTTCAACGTTGGGACATTGAGTTTTGCTCCATCTCAACTAAGGAATAGTATCGTAACCGTATTGTTTTACTTACTAATGGTTTTAAAACCATATATGATTTTAAAAGGGCATTTAAATGTGATCTATTGGATGGAAATGATATGATTTGATGTTTTACTCATGATGAAAGAAATTGTTTAAGCCTTAATTGTTTTTATACAAAACTAGTTTTACTAAATTAGTCACTCACTGGGCTATTAGCTTATGTTTTTCAAATTTCTTTTCTCCTCCAGGTAGCAAGGACGTTCCTGGTGCATTGCCTACGCCAACTCGCCCTGCTTAAGCTTCGAGTTTCCAGAAACAGTTTATTTTCTCGTTGTTGTAGGTGTAAATAACTTAACACTGGTGGCATGTAGATTTAGTTGATAAGTGGGTTATGAGAGAGTATGTTATAAAAGTGTACTATGTACAAGAAGGATTATAATATTATAATCATGCGTTAATATGGCTGAATTCTAAGAATTATACGTATGAAATTTTTATATAGGAAGTTATGTAAAATGGGACAATATGCGTCACAAGAGGGGTGATGTTTATTGTCTTCACATCTCCTTCCAGGTTAGGTAGGTAATCAGGAAGGGGGTGAGACAGTGTCGCTCCTCAGGTAATCTTGCTAGTCTCGCTTATTCTGGTGTCGCTAGTGTCGTGTATCTGTTATGTAATTTCGTTAGCAATCTCGCTAGTAAGGTGAAATCTCGTTGGTAATCTCGCTAGTGACATAGAATCTCGCTTATTATGTTTATTTTAGAAAAGAAAGGGAGTTTCGGTGGTGAATCATGATTAGAGTTTAAGTATGCACATTTACGATCATGTAAAGGAAGTTTAAGGAAAGCGTAACGGGAGGAATGTGTATTTACAGGCCAAGAAGAGCTCGGAAAGGCATATAATCCGCTCAGGGCCTAAGGACAAGTTGTGGGTGACATTTTTCTTTCTTTGAAAATGAAATTTTATTGAAAATGTTTAGTTTGGTTTTTCTTATGAGATAAGGCTTTTTGAGATGAAGTGTTTTCTTGAAAAGCATGATGTTTGATGATATTGTTCACAAGGCATGTTTTATCCGTTTTCTATAAGATGTTGAATGGCATGTTGTGAAATGTTGTTTATCGTGAAATATCTGATTTTTCATAAAAGACTTTCATTTGAACTATTTACTTAAAATACTGGTTTCTAAAATGTTTTAGAGGAGGCTCAATGCTGAAGGACATGAGAAGGCATGTGAGTTTCACCGGGACCCAGTACTAAAGGACTCGTAGAAGGTACTTGGGCAACCCGCGATATTCCTATTTGCACATAGAGGTTGTGACGTTGGGTGTGTTGGGTCTTGCTCCACCCCAACTAAGGTTGTTATCGACGTTGAGTGCGTTGAGTTTTACTCCACCTCAACTAAGGATGTTTTTGACATTAGGTGCATCGAGTCTTGCTCTACCCTGACTAAGGGAAAGTTTTGAGAACGAACTGATTTTCGTGTACGATCATTTTAGCATGAACATATGTGATTTGATTACGTTGTTGAAAATTATGATTTTACAGAAATGATTATTGAAATCACGTTTACGTATATGGTGTTATAACGATTTTAACATGCTTGTTTTCGAACAAAAGATGGTTTTACAAAATTAGTCACTCACGGGGCTTTTAGCTCAGGCTTTCCATGTTTTCTTTTCCTCCCAGGTAACAAGGACGTTCTTGGTGCATTGCCTACTCCAACTCGTCCTCCATAAGCTTCGTGTTTCCAGAAAAATTTGTCCTATTTTGAAGTGTTGTTTGTATGTAAACCTTATATAGGTGGCGTGTAGACTCAACTGTGTATTTACTTGGAGTAGAAACATGGTTTTGTATAAGGTCTTTACGAATGAGTTGTAAATTTGAATTATCGATATATATAAAATTCCTATTATGTTATGGTTTCAAAAGTATTAAGGAGCAATACGTATGTTGTAAACAGTACAAGATCAGTGTGTAGAAGTGGATGGTATGCGTCCCAAGAGGGGTGATGTATGCTGTCCTCACATCTCCTTTCAGGTTATGTAAGTAATTTGGGAGGGGGTGTGACAAGAATGGTCGTACACGAAATGAGTTCGTTCTTAAAAATTTTCCCTTAGTCGAGGCGGAGTATGACCCAACGCACCCGACGTCGAAAACAACCTTAGTTAAGGCGGAGCAAAACTCAACGCACTCAACGTCGAAAACATCCTTAGTTGGGGTGGAGCAAGACTCAACACACCCAACGTCGAAATCATTCCTGGCTTAATGCGGAGCAGAACTCAACGCACCAGCAATATTAACCTCTATGTGCACATAGAAATATGGCGAGTTACCCAAGTACCTTCTTCATGTCCCTCAGTACTGGGTCTCGGGGAAACTCACATGCCTTCTCATGTCCCTCAGCATTGAGCCTCCTCTAAAACATTTTAGAAATCAACATTTCACATAAATAGTTCATAAGAAATCTTTCATGAAATATAAGATATTTCTCAATAAACTACATTTCACAACATGCTTTTCAACATCTTATAGAAAACAGATATAACATGCCTTATGAACAATATATTCAAGCATCATGCTTTTCAAATAAATACTTTTTTATCAAATCAAAGCTCATAATAAAATCAAAACAACATTTCCAATAAACCATTTTCAAAGAAAGAAAGTGTGACTCACAAAAACGCTTTAAGGATAGTTCCTCCTCTTTCCTGCTATTTCCTTTTCTCGAGCTTCTTGGACGCAGCGTTCTAACACTGGAACGCAAGGCTTTATATTCCTCTGGCAGCTCGGTTGGTCGCAACCCTACCCTTGGACGCAAGGTTGATAGCTAACATGAGGTGCAACCCAACTCTTCCTTACTTCTCTTTTTGGATGCGTTGACCTCTCATGGACGCAAGGTCCAACTTGGACGCATCGTTTACCTTGAACGCATCATTCGTCTTAAACGCAAGGCTGACCCCTTAGATGCAATACAACTTCTTTAACACAAGATATAGCTAAGATATAAGATCCTAACTCTGAATTCTAAGATTGCTAGTAAGGAAAGAAATACGACTAATTGAACGCATAATATTAATGGATATTTCACTAAGAGTGAGAATGAAAGATGGAAGGCATAGTTTGGGAATTAGTTAAATGTTTAAATGTATTTCGAGCATAGCCTAGTTAATGCATGGATGGTAACGCGCTAAAGAGTGGTACCTTAATTTAGAGAGAATTTGATATTGAATTTTAAAAAAGGGAACAAGAATCAGGAAAAAGAGGAAACGCATGGCTCACAATTAGTCTTGGAAACTAATAGGTTATGGGATTAGCTTTGAAGGATGTTAAGCTAGGAAGAAAAGAGAAGCCAAAAAACGTTGGGGCGTGAACAACATGCGTTGAAGGTTTATTATGTATTAGTAAGGATTTTGGCATTGATAAAGAAGTCTATGCCCAAAGACCAAACGTTTAAGGCAACTACGAACGAAGGGTTGCTGTGTATTGAGGGGAGACTACCAGCTATGCGTTGAGGAGCTCGATTTCATGGTAAATGGAAATATAATTTCGATTTCGGATAAACGCATAGGTTATTAAAGAGTTCAAAGAGTAGGAAGTTGGAGGCATGGTACGATGTGGTAAGGTACAAACGCATAGTAGTAAGCATTTGGGACACTGACGCCTAGCAAGATACGGTGAAGAAATGGTTTCAAAGGTATTATGGCGGAAGGTAAAGGAAATTTGGTAAACGCACAAGGGTAGTATGATTAAATGAAAAGTTTGACGTATAAGATAAGCTTAAAAGGGCTAGGTGGCTTCATAAAAACTTGACACCTTATAAGCAGGAGGTGTTAGAAGTATGTTAAGTATTTCGTGCAAGGTGACGCTTGGATAAATGCATGATTGGTTAAACATGCAGCTTGACATGTTGCTAGCAAATGGCGAAAAGGGAGAAGTAGTATGACCAACCCTCTACTCCAAAACTATAAAGAGGACATTGAGGAAAAAGGAGTGACTGATGATGCTGAAGTAAGAATCCTTGAGAGAAAGAAAGAATTCTTGTGTCCATAATAGAAGTCTGCGGCCAAGGAAAAAGATATTCCAGACAGCACCTGCGTTTTACTAAATATAAATGAGTTCTTTATGAATATAATTTTATGGGTTTCTAATGAAACAATGCATGCGTTTTCATATATGAAGCATATGAACATGTTGTTTATAAAACTAAGAGCATGCGTTTATATATATAAAAGAATATGAGCCAGCTGAGAAACATGCATTTTACTTGAAAACTTGAGAATGCTGGGTAACGCATGGTAACTTTGAAAATGCTGAGTAACGCATAGTAAATTTGAGAATGCTGGGTAACGCATGGTGATTGATTGAAACTTGTATTCATGGTTTTTCTAAAAAGCATGGTGTTTTATAAAGCTTTGAAAAGGAACCCCAATGCTCAAGGACTCGTAGAAGGCATTGTGGGCAGCCCGAGTTATAAAAGGTACCCAATGCTCAAGGATTAGATAAAGGCAAATGGGTAACCGCAAAATAGAAATGGGACCCAATGCTCAAGGATAAAAGGAAGGCATATGGGCAGCCCGAGTAATAATATCTATATGCACATAGAAGAATATATATATACGACGCTGATGTGTTGAGATTACTCCATACAGCTAAGGAAAATCGACGTTGAGAGCATTGAGCACTGCTCCACCTCAACTAAGAAAAAAGTATTTGAAATGAATGAGATTTATATTATTTATTCCAAACAGATATGTATACATGATATATCAAAGAATTAATCATGTTATATATTGATTTTCAGTGTGATATTTCATACGAGTTCAATCAGTTTTACACTTAAAGTATAATGTTTTTCAGAAACTGTTACTCACTGAGCTGTTTGCTCATGCTTTCATATGTTTTCCATTTTTCAGGTAGCATGACAGTTCCCGTTTTCGATCGAAGTTGAGGTTTGTCAAATGTATAATGGTATCGTCATCCTATGAAAGATGATTAAATGGGCATAAAGGAAGTGTTGACAGTGGACGCCGATAATAGAGTCGACGACTGCTGTGCTCATGCTCCGTCTCGGGCTACAAAAGGGTAGTTCGGGATGGGATGTGACATAAGATGTCAAGAATATCTTCTCTCTTGGCCGCAGACTTCTACTACGGACACAAGGATTCCTCCTTTCTGCCTTCCCTCTCCCCTTTCTCTTAAGAATTCTCACTTCAGCATCATCCCTCGCTTCTTTTCCCTCAAGATCCTATTTATAGCTATGGAGTAGAGGGCTGGTCATACTACTTCTCCTCCCTTTTTGCCACTTGCTTGCCACATGTCACGTTGCATGCTTAACCAATCATACATTTATCCAAGCGTCCCCTTGCATGAAATACTTAACATGCTTTCTAACACCTCCCGCTTATTAGGTGTCAAGTTTATATGAAGCCACCTAGCCTTTATAAGCTTATCTTATGCGTCCAACATATTCCAATATACCAACTATTCATTCAATCATATTGCCGCTATGCGTCCACTGAATTTCCTTTAAGGTTTTAGCTTCATTACTTACTTTCTTTACTCTTCGCCATAATACTTTTGAACCCGCTTCTCCACTGCATACTATTAGGTGTCAATGTCCCAAACGCACACTACTATGCGTTTGCACCTTACCGCATTATACCATGCGTTTGTACCTTACCGCATCATATCATGCATCCAACTTTCTTCCTTTATGTCAAGTCTTTAACTCCAAATCCTTTTCTTGTGTGATCACACATCCGACGATGTGATTTACTCTTGTTAACCAAATCCAACTCAAGACCACACTTTATACGTTTGTACTCAGTTTGCTAAAGTATTCCTTCCTCGGTTTCTCCTTATGCATTTAACCCTCCTTTCCGAGACTGGAATCTCTTTCCAATACTCCACGACATAACTTCACTCCTTTTGCTTATGGGTCTTACCTTCGCCAATTCTTATAATTTCTTCATAAGTACCACTTATGCATTTCACTACTTTCCCTTTAAGCTCTTGGGTAACATCCTATGCGTTTACCTGAAATCAAAGTTATATTTCCATTTATCATGGAATTGAGCTCCTCAACGCATATCTGGTAGCCACCTTCAACACATAGCAACCCTTCGATCATAGTTACCTTAAACACTAAATGTCCTTGTCTTTAGGCATAGACTTCTTTATCAACACCAAAATCCTTACTACGCATAATAAACCTTCAATGCATGCTGCTCACGCCTTAAGGTTCTTTGGCTTCTCTTTTCTTTCTAGCTTAACACCCTCCAAAACTAAATCCATAACTTGTTAATTTCCAAGACTAAGTGTGAGCCATGCGTTTCCTCTTTTTCCTAATTCTTGTTTTCCTTTTCAAAATTCAATATCAAATTCCTCCCAAATTAAAGTACCACGATTAACGCTTCACCATCTATGCATCAACCGGACTATGCTCCAAAAATACATCTCATTTTTAACTAATTCCCAAACTATGCCTTCAATCCTTCATTCTCACTCTTAGTGGAATATCCATTCTTTTCGTAATATTATGCGTTCAACTAGTCTTACTTCTTTTCTTACTTGCCATCTTAAGAATTCTGAGTTAAGGTCTTACATACCATCCCGACGAGCTCAAGACATTGAGAAGCCATTCCATGCTTTCTCTCTCTTTTCTTACTTTTGTTTTAGTCTGTTAGTAAGGAATTGTATTTTCTAAAACAGTTATTCCGTTCATCAATATATACATCTTCCATGGCCATTCATTTCTCATCACTTTCCATTTGCTGTTTATCATCCATGTGTAACTAACTCTCTCAAGGGTCACGGGTTGCGTAATCATCTAAATAAAGAAATGTAGAAGACTATTTCATCTTGTCAATTGTATTTTTAATCAGATGCTTATGTCCATCTAGCTAATCGATATAAGTAGCAATAATCGGACTGCTCGGGAGGGTAAGTGATTGTGGAACTCAGTTGACAAGGCTCAGAAGTGTTACCTAGGGATAAGAATAACCTTGATAGTTAACACTCTCCTATGCGTTATAGACATATAATGCATAGCGGCTGACAACCGGGAGAAGAGTCACTGGTATGAAATAGACCCAACTATGCGTTTCTGACTTTAGATGATAACCAACCTCCCCCCTGTGTTTTACCATTCACATAACTCAATTAGCTGACTTTGCTGTGTTGCATACCTCTCCATCAAACGACTTTAGCTTAGGTTTATTGCTTTGTAGTTAGTTAGACGCATAACTTTTCATCACCTTATTTAGACGCATGACTCAAATAATCCAAATAATTATAGAATCTGCATAATCCTTGTGTTTAACCTCGGACTCACCGAGAAAACCTCATTCTTTGCTTATACTTGGGTGAAGAATAGGAAAACTTGACAGATCACTAAGACATAGTATTAAGCATGTTAAACGCATAATATTTTGAACGCATGATGGTAAGCTTAATAATAGATAAACGCATAACATGTTAAACGCATAATATGTTGAACGCAGGATGGTAAGCTTACTCATGGACGACAAAAAGCAAATGGAAAGTGATGAGAAATGAATAGCCATGGCAGATGTATAGGTTGATGAACGGAATAACTGTTTTAGAAAATACAATTTCTTGTTAATAGACTAAAACATAAGTAAGAAAAGAGATAGAAAGCATTGAATGGCTTCTCAATGTCTTGAGCTCGCCGGGATGGTAGTGTGAGTTCTGTGTAAAATGGTCAGGTGGAGGGAAGACTCTTCTCTTTCGAGTTATTTGTCTCTGATTGTCGTTTGGAGAGAACTCTGCTGTCACTTAAGAATTCTTCCAAGAGGTTCAACCACCTTTTTATAGATGTTGTGTTGCAATCACTGGCAAATTTGCATGATTGGGGGCTGAATTTCTGCCTTGCATCCATCTCGCTTAATCGCGTAATTTTCGGTTTAATTTAGATCCACCGCACCGCCGCATATCAAGCATATCTGTCACACCCCCTCCCAGATTTCCTTCCTAACCTAGAAGTAGGTGCGACCTACCCAAACTCGTCATCATATATCTTGAAACACAATTCAATACCAGATCAATTGTACAAAGCTTAATGCTAGTGAAACATCATAAGTTAAACATAAGTTTTCAAATCAGATTTCTTAGCTCATAATTTATCATAACAAGTATTTGTTCAGCATACAGTACAAAACCCACTCTCGTTATGCCACAAGGATCATGTATGACAAAACATGTACATAGATTGAGTATTTACAACTTTCCCAGAGACTAATGCCGAGTAAGCCAAGACGAGGATCTTCTGTAGACTAGGCGTCCCGGACACGCTCACTACCTGAAACGAACAACAATAAACAAGAAAGTGTGAGCCTGAAGCCCAATGAGTGACTAGGTTATCTAGTTACAATTTAATCCTTGAGTTAATGCTGATCATAAAACTACTATATATCTTATTAGTACAGATTCTTGGGTCACTCATACCATTAACAATATAACATAAATATCTTTCCAAGAAGCAGCGGAGCAAAGCTCAACGCTATTAGCCTCATAATTTAATTCCTATTATTCATATATTCACACGCCTTCACATTTCGTCCCTCGACGTTTCAATTCTCAAGTGCTTTCTCATATTGTCCCTCAGCACTGAGTTCCATTTTAATCCACTGCTCAAGTGCCTTCACTCATGGTCCCTCAGCATCGACCCATCATGTACTAGTTTTCCATATGCCTTCTCACAAGGTCCTTCGACATTGGAATTCATCTCAATCAATTTCTCAAGTGCCTTCACCCATCGTCCCTCAGCACTGTGTATCATATATCATATCCACATAGGCCTTCACACATGGTCCTTCGGCCGTGGGTTGCATTTAGATAACACGCATACAGGAGTTCATATAACATACTCGTTTTCACTTGCACAAGGTTAGGAATAATCCTTGGATGAAATAGAAAGTCACTCACGATTTGTCTTAGGCCCTAAGTGGATTATATGCTTTTCCGAGCTCTTCTTGGCCTGTAAAAACACATTTCTCACATTAGGTTTCCTTTGAACTCCTTTTTCATAATCATTAAGTATGCATATTCATAACTGGGTACTGCACTAGCGAAACCGGAGTGAACTAGACTAGTGATATCACCTTAAGGAGCGATACCCAGTGAGACTTCAGCGAGAGTTGTGAGACACAAAGCTCTTTGCGTTATCAGCGACACTCATTTTGCTGCTCACTTTCCAGCTCCTTAGCGATACTACTGTCTAGCGACACTTGATATCGCTGCTTCCTTCCTTCCCTTCTAACTCTTTCTTTATTCTGCTAAAAACCATATTACAGCCAAAATTAGAACTTCCCTTCTTCTACAATCTTGTAAAGTAGTGAGTTTCCTAGCTTACCTCAAAATTTCAGACCATGACTCGTCTTCGTTTGAGAATTATTCCCAAATAACTTCGGCTGCCTTGAATTGTCTAGCAGTTCAACTTTGCTTACTTCCTCCTAGAGATTAACACATTTTTGCTAGAATTTAGCTTAAACATCCTTCATGGAAGTTGCTAAGAATTAAATCAACTTACTAACCTCAAAATTTCAGTTCTAGCTTCAACTTCCTCAGTTCACTCTCCTTCAAATACCGAGTGGTGCCCAGATTTATCAGCAACAATCAAGCTTCTGGTTCCAGCTTCAAAATCACCATGAAAATGATCTAGTTTCTACTTGAATTCGATATAAGCACCTTCTTCCACCTCTCCTCGTTGTTCGTCTGTGAAAGGGAGTCAATCTAAGTTCGAAAATATGTCCAGAAGGGTTTAATTATTCGATGCACTCATTTATATGTCAATATAAATCACCGACTTACCAGCTCTAACATCATCTTCCTTCTTGAATTAGCCAACGCAACCTTCCGTGCATGGCTTCGGCAACGCATAACTTCAACTTACCATGCCACTGATTGCCCAATGCTAAATAGCCAACTACTGCATGACCCTCTCGGCCACTTTTCTATGCCCGACGCATACCGTCCTTCAACGCATAGGCCATCTCAACGCATAGCAATGCCAACTTCTAGCGCATAGTAGCCTTCAATGCATACTTCTACTAACACCTATTGCACCCTTCTTCCTTCATATCTACTTCCACGCCGAGCTGCCCTCTTCAACGCATGCCTACCAGCGGCAACTCTTGTCAAGCTCTAGACATACCCTTAACGCATGGTCACCTATCACATGGCCAACACTTAACCATTTTTGCTCTCACCCAACTTGGCCAATTTTCTTTACTCACCTATCCCATAGTTTCTTCTTACTTACCTTCTTTCAATAACAAGTACGGGGCTTACAATATCAATCTCCCGACAATCTCTCAAGATTATTATCTGATTTTCTGCTGCCTTCTTGATATGCGTCCATGGATAACTTGGGTTCATGCGTTCAAGTGTGCTAACGCATTCATAGGTTGTTGATGCATCAACCTGCATTGAAGGGTTGTCAACGCGTCCCCAGTTTGCCAACGCATAGTCCTGCATTAAGAGGTTGCCAATGCATCCACGGGTTGCTTGCGTTTTTGCATCAAACCAGGTGTCTTAGGCTAAAAAAGCTTTAAAACAATTATCTTCATTAATTTACAAGAGTACAACGTATAAGAAGATTTATCAATAGAATTTAGCACGAACTACTGCATGATTCTCTATTTAAGCTCTATTTTTCTACACGAGAGACAATAATAACTTGTATTTCTACAAGTTATCACCCAGTTCAGTGTTTACCAAAGAAGGGGGGCATGACAATGATCACGAATAGTAAAAATGAACTGATACCAACACGAACGGTCACTGGATGGCACATCTGCATGGACTACCGCAAGCTGAATGTGGCGACCAAAAAGAACCACTTCCCACTCCCATTCATCGACTAGATGCTAGATAGACTAGTAGGAAATGAATTTTTCTGTTTCCTTGATAGGTATTTCGACTATAACCAGATCATGATAGCACTGAAAGACTAGGAGAAGACCACGTTCACTTGCCCATATGGCACCTTTGTGTTCAGGCTATGTAACATACTTGGGACGTTCCAGAGGTGTATGATGGCAATATTCTCTGAATATTTGGAACAGTCAGTAAAGGTGTTCATGTACAACTTCTCAGTATTTTGGGGAAACCTACGATGAATGTCTGGCCAACCTAGAAAGAGTTCTTAACAGATGTGAAGATGCAAACCAGGTCCTCAACTAGGAAAAGTGCCATTTTATGGTTACTGAGGGCATTGTGTTAGGACATAAAATCTTGAAGGTTAGAATGGAATTGGATCAAGCTAAGATAGATGCGATAGTCAAATTGCTAGCCCCTACAAATGTCAAAACTTTGCGAAGCTTCTTGGGCCATGCGGATTTCTATAGATGATTCATCTGAGGCTTTTTGCAGATTGCAAAACCATTGAGTGCGTTGCTAGAAGCTAACAAGGATTATAATTTTGATGACGCATGTCAGCATGCATTGAGTCACTAAGGTAGCCCTTGATCTCAGCCCCAATTTTAGTTGCACCGGATTGGTCTCTCCCATTCGAGCTGATGTGCGATGCAAACAACTATGTAGTGGGAGCAATATTGGGGCAGAGAAAGGATAGAGTAATGCATCCAATCTTCTATGCCAGCAAGACCTTAAATGATTCTCAGGAGAACTACACAACTACTGAGAAAGAGATGTTAGCTATAGTCTTTGCGGTAGACAAATTTAGGGCCTATCTGGTGGGATCAAATGTGACTATCTATATTGATCACTTTGCAATCAAGTATTTGATGGCTAAAAAGGATGCCAAGCCAAGACTCATTTGGTGGTATAATTACTTCAGGAAATCAATATAAAGATCAAGGACAGAAAAGGTACCGAGAACCAGGTTGTAGACTACCTATCTCGGTTTGAAAACAAAGAGGTCTAGGGGAGTTTGAGCAATATTGAGGAAAGATTCCTAGACGAGCAAATTATGAACACAGAGTGTCGAGAACCTTGGTACGTGGACATAGTGAACTATTTAGTCTGTAACCAATGGCTCGAAGACTTTAATGCTCAATTAAGGAAGAGGCTCAGACACGAGAGTAAATTCTATTGTTGGGACGAGCCATATCTATACAGACTTGACCCAGACCATATCTTGCGCGGTGCGTCCCAGAGTGTAACACTCAACTTTTAAACCTATGCGCTTAAGAGCTTATAAAGAAAAGAAGTAATACCAGAGAGGTGGAATTGGATCACAAGCTTGTGCAGTTGACTGATGATAACTTGTAGAAATACAAGTTATAATAGCCTTTCTCTTAGATAAATAGAGATTAAATAGAGAAGCATGCAGCAGTTTATGTGATTTTTATTAATAAATCTTCCTTTGCTTTATACTCTTGTATTTCTATGAAGATAAATGATTTTACCACTTTTTGAGCCTAAAACGCATGTTTTAACGCAGGAATGCAAACGATGCGTTGATGACATCTTAACGCAGGACGACGCGTTAGCAATCTGTTCTTCATGGACGCATGATCTGAACGGACGCAAACAACCTGAAGATGCGTTAACAACTACTCAACGCAAGACTACGCTTTAGCAACCTACGCCGCGTTGACATCGGCCAAACTATTCATGGACGCATAGACGACCATTAATGCAAGGCGCTGGAATCAAAGCAGACTCTTGAGAGATTGACGGATGATTGACGAACATGATTTGTGGCCAAAGTGGTGGATCTTAATTGACCCAAGAATCACGCAATCAGGCGAGATGGACACATAGTATCAATCTCGCCGCCAATCAAGCAGATTTGCCATTAATTGCGAACGCATCATCTATAAAAGGGCAGCTCCGCGAGATGAGAAAGGGTTGTTGATTCTCGGAAGAACTCCATAAGTGACAGCAGAGTCCTCTCCAGACTTCAACCGGAGATGAATAGCTCGAGAGAGAAGAGTCTTCCCTCCGCCGGACCACTTCACAGCATAGCTCACGCTTCCATCCGGGCAACTCAAGACATTGACGCCTTTCCCTGCTTTCTTTTTTATTGTTCTATCTTAATTTTAGATTTGTGTCAAGACATTGAGCTCATCTAAAGTTGTATTTCATTTCATCAATATAATTATCTTCTATGTCTACTCATTTCTCTAAACTTTCCGCTTTTTATTTTCAAACCATGAGTAACTAATCACTCAAGGGTCTAGGGTTACGTTAGCATCTAACTAGGAACCACAGTGTAACTATTTTATCTTGTCAACTGCGAGCTTCATCCGATGCTTATGTCCATCTGACAAATCGATATAAATAGTAATAATCAAACTGCTCGAGAGGGTAAGTGATTGTGGAACTCAATTGACAAGGGTCAAGTAGTATTGTCTATGGGGATAACCTTGGTTCTTAACACTCTCCTATGCATTATAGACATATAACGCATAGCGGCTGACAACCGGGAGAAGAGTCGCAAGTATAAATAGAATACTACTGTGTGTTTCCGATGTTAGATGTTAATCAACCCGAACCCTTTCTTTATCCATTCACACACATCTTTAGCTGAACTTGCTGTGTCGCATGCTTTCCATATTCCACAATTTTTTAGTTTAGTGTACAAACAATCGCTTTCTTTATATTAAAATCAACTCTCTGAACTATTTATTGGTTACCACTGCAATGCATGAAACTCAATTAAAAACTTAATCAATATAATGCTTGTGTTCGACCTCAGACTCACCGAGAATACCTAGTCCTTTGCTTATACTTGGGTAAAGGATAGGAAAACTTGACAAGACCACCAACACATAGTAGTAAGACGCATAGCATGCTCAAAGAATGACATGTTGAACGCATAAACACATCATTTAACACTTTGCGTTAGGACAATTTACATGTACAAAATAACAACAACAACTGAGAAATGTTACCAAAATAGGAATAAGTATGCGTTGAACTTAAAGGAAAGAGTTAGAAGCATAGCTGGAAGTTAGTTGAGTTGGATACATATTTGGTAAGTAAGAGACCATGTTGGATGCATGGTCAAGACTAGGAAAATGCATGATAAGGGTAACCATTGCTGAAAAGAAAATAGGTAAGTGTTGAAGTATTGTAAGGAAATCCGAGAACTCGAGGGAAAGGGGTGAACGCACATGAGGTAACCCGAGAGCTTGAGGAGAAAGAGGTGAATGCATAGGAGGTAATTAAGGAAGGAGATGTAAGCTTGGTTTAAGTAGGAGTACAAGCAAGAGGACAAAAGTTGAGTAGTGGTGCATTGGAAGGAAATCTAAGTCTCAGAAAGAAGGATAAAACGCATAAGGTGAAATCGAGGAAAGATGTTATCGTAATTTAAGGTAAACACATGACTTCCATCAAGGGAGATTTTGAGTCTTGGATAATTTAGAGGGTTGAGTAGTAAGTATAAAGGAAGGAAGACGGAGATGGACGTATACTAGATTTATTGTGGAGAAAATGGCTAAGTATAAGGAAGAGGTTGGAAGCATAACCCTAGGATACATTTCAGGAACGCTAAGAGGGACAATCAAGAGATCCTTAAGGATGGAAGGAAGGTCATGGACGCATAGCAAAGTAGAGATAAACGCATAGTAGTATACGGTTGAGGCATAAACGCATAGTAGTATGCGGTTGAGGCACGGACGCATAGTAGTATGCGGTAGAGGCACAGATGCATGGTAGTATGCGAGGGAGAAACCTGGTCAAAAGTAGGAAGGCCGGAAGGAAGAAAAGAGAATAGAGAAGCTAAAACCTAAAAGAGAATTAAATGGATGCATAAGGGCACTAAATTGGATGCATGATTCGTATCTCGGAACAAGTCAAACGCATAATGTCACACCCAAAACCAACATAAGCACCTTCTTCTACTCCCTTCGTTGTTCAGGTTCGAAATGGAATCAACTCGAGCTCTGAAATGTGGTTAAAATGATTGAACACTCAATCCACTCATATATATATATATATATACCACCGACTTAGTCTCCACTTCATATCTATATATTTAACTAATCGACGCATACCTTCTCTTCAACGCATAGCCATGCTAACCATTTAACTCACAGTAGCCTTTAATGCATAACTGTGCTAACCATCTAACGCACAGTAGTCTTCAATGCATAATTGTGCTAACCATCTAATGCATAGTAACCTTCAATGCAGGCTACCATCAACGCCTATTGCACCCCCTCCTTCACATCTGCGTCCATGCCGAGCTACTTTCTTCAACGCATAGCTATCAATGGCAACTCCCGTCAGGCCTCAACGATACTCTCAATGCTTAGCCACACCAACGCATGGCCAACACTTAGTTACTTTTGCTCCCACACATCTCAGCCACCTTTCTCTACTCAATGCCCACCTCATAGTTTTCTTCTTAACTTGCCCTCTCCCAATGCCAGGTATGAGGCTTACAATTACCACCTTCTTACAAAGATTTCGTCCCCGAAATCAGCAAGTAGTCAATTCCTCAAAAAATAAATGTGGATATTGTTTCATCATTTGCTCCTTCGGTTCCCATGTTGTTTCTTCTATCTCATGATTTCTCCATAAAACTTTAACCAATGGAATTACTTTAGTTCTCAATACTTATTTCTTTTCATCTAGTATTTGCACAGGTTTCTCTTCATAACTTAAATCTTCATTAAGCTCCACCGGTTGTATTTCTAACACATGAGCAGGATCTGGAACATACTTCCTTAAAACTGAAATATGGAATATGTTATGTATCCTGGACATTTCCATCGTAGTGCTAATCGATAGGCCACTGGTCCCACTCTTTCTAAGATTTCAAAGGGTCCTATATACCTAGGGCTCAGCTTCCCTCTTTTTCCAAACCTTAGGACCCCTTTCCATAGTGATAATTTTAAGAATACCTTATCATCGACCTCAAACTCAAGGTCCTTCCTCCTTTTATCTTCATAACTTTTCTGTGGCTCCCTGGTCGCTTTAAGATTAGCTTTAATCAACTCCACTTTCTCTGTCGTCGATTGCACAATTTCCGACCCAACAGCTTACTTTCACCCACTTCTCCCCAGCACATCGTGGTTCTGCACGGTCTACCATAGTGCTTCATATGGGGCCATTCCAATACTCGCTTGGTAACTGTTATTATAAGCAAATTCCATCAAAGGCAAATATACGTCCCAGCTACCCTTAAACTGTAGTACATAGGGTCGTAACATATCTTCTAGAGTCTGAATCATTCTCTCTGACTGTCCATCAGTCTGAGGATGAAAGGTAGTACTAAATTGCAACTTGGGTTCCTAGCACCTTCTGCAAACTTCCCCATAACTTAGAAGTGAATCTAGGGTCTCTATTAGATACTACAATTACTGGCACACCATACTGACTCACAATTTTGTCCACATAAAGCTGTGATAGTCTATCCTGGGTGAAGGTTGTCTTAACTGATAAAAACTGTGCTGTCTTGGTTAGTCGGTCTACTATTACCTAGACTCTGTCCATACCTGCTGCTGTTTTCGGTAACCCAAAAAAAAAGTCCATAGTAATATGTTCCCATTCCACTCAGGAACAGGAAGTGGATGTAGCAATCCTACTGGTCTTTGACGCTCGGGTTTGACCTGTTGGTAGATTAAACACATAGCCACGTACTTAGCTATCTTTTTTTTCATGCCCGGCCACCAATAGAATTTTCACAATATTCTATACATCTTGGTACTACCAGGATGCATAGCGTATGCTGAACTATGTGTCTCTTCCAAAATTAACTGTTTAACTTCTTCATTCTTTGGCATACAAATTCTATCTTGCTTTAAAAGCACACCATTAGACCTGAGCTCATAATCTGATCTCTGCTGAGCTCTTACTTCTTTCATCAACTTCTTCATTTCAGGATCTTCTAATTCTTTTCTCGTCACCTCATCCATAAGTTTAGGTCTCAACTGGAAATGTGCTAATAAAGCTCCTGTTTCAGTTACACTCAAGCTAGCTGCATTATCCTTAAATTCTTGTAATACCACCACTCTGATTGCATTCACCCTTGATAACTTATAGAAATACAAGTTATTACAGCCTTTTTCTGAGAAAAATAGAGATTAAATAGAGAATTATGCGGTAGTTGATGTTAAATTCTATCGATAAATCTTCCAATGCGTTCTACTCTTGTAAATTGATGAAGATAATTATTTTATAGCTTTTTGAGCCCAAAACGCATGTTTTAACGCAGGAACATAAGCAACCAGTGGAAATTATAACAACCGCTCAACGCAGGATGATGCGTAGTAACATATGGATGCGTCGACATCAGTGAACGCATGAACCCAAGTTCTCCATGGACGCATAACGACCAAAAACGCAAGGCAGCGAAAAATCAGATTAGAATCTTGAGAGATTGTCGGAAAGATTGACATGCATGGTCTGTGGCTAAAGTGGTGGAGCTAAATTGAACCGAGAATTACGCAATTAGGCGAGATAGACGCACGACATCAATTTCCTCCAATCATGCAGATTTGCCACTGATTACGAACGCAGCCTCTAAAAGGGCAGACCTACAAGCAAAACGTTGTTGTTGATTCTCGGAAGAATTCCTAAGTGATAGCAGAGTTCTCTCCTGAAGACAACCGGAGACGAATAGCTCGAGAGAGAAGAGTCTTCCCTCCGCCTGACCACTTCACAGCAGAACCTCACGCTTCCATTCCAGCAACTCAAGACATTGACGCCTTTCCTTCTTTCTATCTCTTTTTCTAGCTTTGATTTTAGATTTGTGTCAAGACATTGAGCTATCTAAAATTGTATTTCATTCATTAATCTACAATTCTTCCATGTCTATCCATTTCTCTACACTTTCCGCTTATTACTTTGAATCCATTAGTAGCTAATCCTGCAAGGGTCACGAGTTGCGTTAGCATCTAAATAAGAACCATAATGTAACTATTGCATCTTGTCAATTGTAATCTTAATCCGATGCTTATGTCCATCTAGCTAATTGATATAAGTAGTAATAATCAGACTGCTCGAGAGGGTAAGTGATTGTGGAACTCAATTGACAAGGCCAAGAAGTGTTACCTGTCTATAGAAATAACCTTGGTACTTAACACTCTCCTATGCGGTATAGACATATAACGTTGATACGCACTTTAAGTGTTAACCGCAAGTGTGCATCAAGTTTTTGGCACCGTTGCCGGGGATCCAAAGAACGGTTTTTTGTTATTTAATATTCATTAGAATTGATAAATTTTAATTTGAGGTGTATAGTATTTGGCCGTTTATTTATTATTTATTTTTATTTTATTTTATTTATTTGATTATTTTGTCGGTTTATGCCTCGAGATAATACTAATACTCTCCCTCTTGATTCTGAGATTGAAAGGACGTGTAGAAGAAACCTAAGGGTTCAACACAATCACATTGAGGAGATGGCGGAGGAGATACCAAAGGCAATTCGAGACTATTTCCAACCGACATTACCAGAAAATCAACCCGGTATTATGAATGTACCCATCAATGTCAACAACTTTGAGTTGAAATCGGGGTTGATTCACATGGCTAGAGAGCTAGCCTTTAGAGGAAGAACCAATGAAGATCCTCATAAGCACTTACGATCTTTCTTAGAGATATGCGGGACGGTAAAGATGAATGGTGTTTCTAACAATGCAATTAAACTGAGACTTTTTCCTTTCTCTTTATAGGAGCGTGCTAAGGATTGGTTGGAAACCATACCTCCGGATAGCATCACAACGTGGGAGATCTTAGCTCAAGCTTTGTTGAACAAGTATTTTCCACCGGCTAAATCTCAAAGACTAAGGACGGAGAATGGAACATTCCGCCAACTTGAGGATGAACAATTATATGAGGCTTGGGAGAGGTATAAGGATCTCTTGAGAAGGTGCCCTCAACATGGTTACCAGGATTGGTTGCAAATTCAACTCTTCTACAATGGATTAGCAAGCTCAACCAAATCCATACTAGATGCAACCACCGGAGGCTCAATTTTTTCAAAGAATGCTCAAGAGGCCTATACTATACTAGAAGACTTGGCCACTACATCATACAATTGGCCATGTGAACGGCCTTCTCCAATCATCCCAAAAGCCACCGGACGATATGAGATGGACGAGATAAGCTCTCTAAAAGCTCAATTGGCTTCTCTTACTAATGCTTTATCTAAATTTTCTCAAGGAAGCCAAGTCCAAGCAAGTCCATCATCCATAGCTTCCCTTATGGCCATGGCAAATCAACAAGAGCCAAGTGAGTTGGAGGTAGCCAATTATGTAGATAGAGGACAATACCGAGGTCAACAACAACTTCTAACTCACTATCATCCCAACTTGAGGAATCATGAGAATTTTTCATATGCTAACAACAAGAATATGTTGCAAGCACCTCAAGGATTCAATGAAGCGGGGAATGCAAAGACATCATCACTAGGGGACATAATGCTTGACTTTGTCAAAGAGTCATGATCAAGGACAACCACATTGGAGAATTCGGTCCAAGCAATTGCAAGCACCGTTCAAACCCAAGGTAAGGCACTTCAAAACTTGGAGGTTCAACTTAGTCAAATGGCAACTTCCCTCCAAACAATGCAAAAGGGTAAGTTCCCTAGTTGTCCCGAGATAAATCCAAGCGAGGAGTACAAGGCCGTGACTTTGAGGAGTGGGAAAAAGCTATCCACTCCTTTGATCAAGGATGAAGATGATGAGCTTCCACAAGAAGAAGATGAAGCCATCATAGAGGATATTCAACAAAAAGAGAGTGCACCTAAGGACAAGGAGAAATCAAAGTCCAACATAGGGAGTACTTCTAACTCTACTTCTTTTATCCCTAATACTTTACCTTTTCCTCAAAGATTTCAAAAGAAAAAGATTGATGCTCAATTTTCAAAATTTTTAGACATATTCAAAAAGTTAGAAATTAACCTTTCTTTTGCAAAGGTATTAGAACAAATGCCTAAGTATGCCAAATTCATGAAGGATGTATTGTCTAAGAAGAAAAGGTATGGAGATTATGAAATGGTTGCACTAACCGAAGAATGTAGTGCGGCACTACAAAGGAAATTGCCTCCAAAACTAAAGGATCCAGGGAGTTTCTCTATGCCTTGTCATTTAGGCAATAATAAGGTTACTAAAGCACTCTGTGATCTTGGAGCTTTCATTAATTTAATGCCTTCATCCATGTTTAGGAAGCTCAATGGTGGAGAGGTGCAACCAACTACCATATATTTGCTTTTGGCCAATCGATCATTTGTTCATCCCTACGGCATTGTGGAGGACGTCTTGGTCAAGGTAGGCAAATTTATCTTCCCAGCGAACTTTGTGATATTAGACATGGAGGAAGATGCCGAAGTCCCCATAATCCTTGGGAGACCATTCTTGGCCACAGGAAGGGCCCTCATCGATGTGCAAGATGGAAAGCTCACATTCCGCCTTAATGATGAGGAGGTAACATTCGACATTTATAAAACCCTTAAGCATCCGGATGTAGAAAGGTATGAGCATCATGAGCCAAGCACAAAGGTAACATCGCCTCTCTCTTCCAATAAAAACTCTATGCATGATAAGCCTCCTTTGAATGGTAAGACTAATAGCATGCTTGATGTTAAATTAGAAAATCCTATAAAGCATGTTTCTAGTTGTGATATTTCTCCTAGTTCTTCATGCATGCCTCCTAAACCTATAATGAATTATGAACAAATTATGGAGAAGCATGATAAAAATGAAGTGGTGAGTCTGTTAAAATCTAAGAATAATGACTCCTTAATAAGTCTTGACTACATTAGTAAAAATGATGTCCAATTTGATAATGAATTATTGACTGCCTCACTAAATGCTAATGAATATGTTTGTGAGTGTGAATGTGGGCGAATACTAAAAGTTGTAGGTGATCCACAGCATGAAAGGAAGAAACCACCTTGGGATCCGCCATGATTCGCGAGCCCCGTCTAGCTAGAAGACGTTAAACCAAGCGCTTATTGGGAGGCAACCCAATTTTATTGCTATCTTTACTTTTCTTTTTTATTTTATTTTCAATAAATCTTGAAGTCACTCATATGCTTTATCTCTCAGGAACTTGGTTCATCACACAAAGTACTCTTTACACCAAGCCTGTTTGGTGGCTTCCCGCTTGCTCCCAGGCTCCTTCTCAACGCATAATTCTAAGTTTGGGGTGGGAGGTGTCTTTCGTACTTTTGTGTGTTTTCTTATCCTGCTATGCATGTTAGTGAAGGTTTTAATGATCCTATGCATGTCAATTTTTGAAAAAAAATTTAAAATTTTTTAGCTTTCAATGTTAATGGGAATGTTGTTTAGGGTTGTGTGCCTTGATGTTGATTGCCCATGATGAGATTCGAATTTGCATGATAGATGACTTATTATGGAAATAGAATAGCACTATCTTGAGTTAAATACAGGTAAGTCCCTCTTAAAATTTCCCATATTCTTGAGCACGTAGCCACTTTAAATTAAAATATTTAATTGAAAAGGATTAAGCTGGGTATATTGGGTTGTCACTCCGAAAGGCCCCACCGGTTAGAGAGTGGAAATGCATGATAGCTTGTAATCTTAGACTAAGGAAAAAGAAAAGAGTATACATGCCTTGAGAAAAGAAAAAGTGTACACAAAATGTATGAGCTTTATTTGTCTATCTTTTTCAATGTTAAACTTGTAATGAGTATGCATGGATAGGGGTAAAAAGAGTTGCCTTTGCTGTGGTCAGTAAAGACGCTTGGGAATTGACTAGGTACGAGTCCCTACAGTGAATGTGTGAAAGCTAGTGCCTCTAGGTAAAAGAATGCAAGTTTAGGGCCCATGGAAAAAGAAAATGATTGAAAGGCACCTTAATGGACATATTACTCACTTGAAATGTATGAAAGCTTGAAGATTGGTGCATGAGCTAGAGTAGGGGGAAAATTAAAGAAACTCTCTTAAGTCCTAATTTGAGTTCTAGTATTTTAAATTGGAGGAGGCTTGCACACACACACATGGGAGATAGCAAGATTTGGCCTTGAATGATTATAACAATATAGATATGCTTGCATGTTTCTACTTAAGCTCTAAATGCTATTCTCTTAGACATGAGTCAATTGCACACTTATTCATCTAAACTCCCTATTATTTGATTTTATTCTTTGCTCGGGACTAGCAAATCTCTAAGTTTGGGGTGTTGATAAGCACTTAAAAAGTGCTTTCTATTCTCTCAAATTAAGGGATTTTATATTAGATTTCACTTGTTTGCTAATGGCTTTCAGGTTAAAATGAGGCAACTTAGAAGAAAAGACTAAAAGATCAAAACCGAGCAAGAATACTGCGAAAAAGAGCTGAGAAACTCAAAATGACACAAATTGAGGCAGCACTGCGGCGCCTGGACGGCGCTGTCGCTGCGCTCAAACCCTAGAGCAACCTTGTCTGAATGCAGCCCTAGCGTAGCGACGCGCTCCATCATCATCGCGGCGCTGTCCCAAAATTTTCAATAACGCCGTGGCGCCAGTTTTCCTTAAATAAAATTTGTTATTTGTGGTAAGTTTTTGGGCGGCCAAACTCTATAAATTTGGGGGTTTCTTGCAGCCCTAATCATCAAATCAAATCAAGGAAGTTGCAGACCTAAAGAGACACAAAAAGGAGAGAATTGAGTGAGAGTTCAAAGAGTGAGTTAGTTGCAAGGAAGAGGAAAAGAGGTTGAGATAGTCGTGGTGCCCTTCGAATTTCGACGTGAGAGCCACGGAGATCATGACGGTGCTACCTCAATCAAGAGCCTCTTTTCAGTAGATTTTCCCTTTCTTTACACTATTTCTGTGTTTATTTTGCTCAAACATGTTGCTTCAAGCTATGAGTGGCTAAACTCTTTAGTTTTAGGGTTTTGATGATTTGTTTATGAATTTATGTTGATCTTGTAGACTTTCATGGTTTTGTTGGAATGATTATGCTTTTCATTGTTATTGTGTTTAATTCTTGTGGATTGACCATCTTTACATGTTAGGTTAGATGTATGATTGAGGGATTGTATGTTTAACTTGATCTATAACAAATGAATTGTTGTTAATCTATCACGAGAGTAGTTAGGTTGACAATAAAAGTTGCTAAAGACTATTTTTAATGCCATGTAATTTTGTATTGGTTTTAAGAGATTAATAATCAATCGAGTTGCATGAGAAAGGGTTGTTTTTTTAGAGAAAATAACTTGGAAGTAAGTTTCTAGACTTAGGCATATGAATGATAATAAAATCCATGAAATCTATAATATTGCATGAGGAAATAAACAAGGATTCATTACCCTAGAACTCTCTATGACTTTTGTGTTTCTCACTTTAATACTTTCCTTATTTGATTTATATTTTCCATAACTCATAATTTTCAAATTTAATCCTCAAATAAAATTGATTCAACTCTAGAATAGCTAAGTAACTTAAACCTTCAAAATTGGATCTCCAGTGGAACGATATTTGGACTTAACCGTCTTATATTATAACTTGACCCGTACACTTGCGGTTAACACTTAAAGTGCGCATCAAGTTTTTGGCGGCACTGAGGCGCTATTGAAAATTTTGGGACAGCGCCGCGACGCTGTTGGAGAGCGTCGCGATGCTAGGGCTGCATTCAGACAAGGTTGCTCTCGGGTTTTAGCGCTGCAGCGTTGCCCCAATTTGTGCCATTTTGAATTTTTCAGCTCTTTTTCGCGGTATTCTTGCTCAGTTTTGATCTTTTTGTCTTTTCTTCTAATTTTCCTCATTTTAACTTGAAAACCACTAGCAAACAAATGAAATCTAATATAAACTCCCTTAATTTGAGAGAATAGAAAGCACTTTTTAAGTGCTTATCAAACGCATAGCAGCTGATGATAACTTGTAGCAATACAAGTTATTACAACATTTTTCTTAGAAAAATAAAGATTAAATAGAGAATCATGCTGCAGTTGATGTTAAATTCTATTGATAAATCTTCCTATGTGTTCTACTCTTGTAAATTGATGAAGATAGTTATTTTATAACTTTTTGAGCCTAAAACGCATGTTTTAAAGCAGGAACGCGAGCAACCTATGGATTCTTAACGCAGGACTATGTGTTGGCAACCTGTGACGCGTTGACATCCACTCAACGCAGTATGATGCGTTAGAACATATGGATGCGTTGACAAAAGTGAACGCATGAACCTAATTGATTAGTTGTAAGCGTTGAAGGTAGGAGGCGTTGAGGGCACGATGCATTGAGTGTGGATGATTGAGTTGTAAGCGTTGAAGGTAGGAGGCGTTGAGGGCACCCTGCGTTGAGTGTGGATGATTGAGTTGTAAGCGTTGAAGGTAGGAGGTGTTGGGGGAACCATGCGTTGAGTGTGGATGATTGCTGAAGGCGTTAGAGGTAGGTTGCGTTATGGGTGCTTTGCGTTGAAGTAAGTGAGAACCCTGCGCGCCAGCCTACTTTTGAGGGTTAAGTCGACAGTATATATATAGATAAGTGAATTAAATGTTTAATCATTTTTTAGATATTTTCGAGAGCTTAAGTGTAAGCACTGGCTTATAATGCTAAGCGTTGGGACAAGGCAAGAGAAATGTGGCCATGCATTGTTAGAGAAAAGTAGCCGAGAGTGAAAGAGTTAGGCATGAGCCAAGAGTATGCGTTGGTGAAAACAAAGAGGAGTATTATTCTTTTGAGTGACCATGCGTTGAAGGTGAAAATCACAAAGAGTTATGAGCTGAAGCAGTCACTTGCGTTGGAAGAGGAATTTATCATTGGCGAGGAAGGAAGTGTTTTGAACAACTATGCGTTGGTGAGGTTGCATGCGTTAAGGTCTCCATGCGTTGGAAACGGACATAACGGATTGAGTTGTATGCATTGAAGGTAGGAGGCGTTGAGGACACCATGCGTTGAGGGTGGCCGTCTGCTAAGGGCGTTGATGGTGGGCTGTGTTGAACGCCTTACCTTGAATTGAGAAGGGGTCTTGCGCCAACCTGCATAAGAGAGTTAAGTCGGCAATATATATAGGTGAGTAAATTGAATATTTTATCATTTTTAGACATTTTCGAGAGCTTAAGTCGGTTCCATTTTTCAGACGAACTACAAGTGAAGGTAGAAGAAGATGTTCTTGTGGATTTCGGGTAGAATTTTACTCGTTTTGATATCGAAATCTAAGCTGGAACAGCACGTTATTAGCGGACGCACAAGCTGGACAGTATCGGATGTTTGGAGTGAAATGAATTAAGAAGATCGAGTCTAAGGCTGAAATTTTAAGGTTAGTAAGTTAACTCAATTCTGAACAACTTTTATGAAGGATGTTTGAGTTGAAAAGGAGTAGAAACATGTAAACTTTTAGCTAGAAGTGACTGATAAGGAATTTCGGAGCAATCTGTAGTAGTGCGGAGGAATCTTGCAATATCTGACGAACAAAGACAAGTTAAGCTACGAAAATATGAGGTAAGCTAGAAAACATATTACTCTACAAGTTTGTAGAAGGAAAGAAGTTCTAAATTTGGCTGGAAATATGATTTGTAACAGATAAAAGTGAGAATAAGAGGGAAGGCAGAAGCTGGGGAAGATAAGTATCGCTGAATTGCAAGTAACGCTAAGAGTTTAAGCGTGAGAAACGAGACCGGTAACGCAGGTGTTGCTAGAAGCTTTGCGTCTCACAATTCTCGCTGGGTCTCGCTGGATCTCGCTGATCAGGTGAGTATCGCTAGTCTTGCTCACCCTGGTATCGCTAGTGGCGTATAGTAGAGTTGAATTTCGCTCATTTAGATTTATTGATTGAATATGAATGGTTTAAGTTTGTTGGCTATGGAAAGGAAGTTTAGGGAAGCTTAACCCAAGAAATGTGTATTTTCAGGCCAAGAGGAGATAGGAAAGACGTATAATCCATTCAAGGCCTAGAAAAGAGTTGTGAGTGACACTTTTCTTGTTTCAACAATTCTATTGTACATGTCAGTTTGGTTTTTCTTACTTATTGATGTTTTTGCTAAATGATATTGAAAAGCAGATTTATGGATTGATATTGATTTATGAAATGCCCTATTTTCTTATGAAAGATTTGATTATGAACTGTTTGTACAAAGTATTGTATTAAACTAAAGGAAAAATGTTTTAGAGGAGGCTCAATCTGAAGGACATGAGAAGGCATGTGAGTTTCCCCAGGACCTAGTACTGATGGACATGGAGAAGGTACTTGGGCAACCCGCCATGTTCCTATGTGCACATAGAGGTTATATGCTGGTGCATTAAGTCTTGCTCCGCATCGAGCCTTATTTGTTTTCGACGTTGGGGCGTTGAGTTTTGCTCCGCCTCAACAAGGGAAAAGTGTTGTAACCATACTATTTTACTTACAAATTGTTGAAAAACTATGTATGATTTGATAAGGGCATTTAAACGTGATTTAATCAATGAAAATGTGATAATTCTATGTTTTACTCATGTTTAGAGTTTGTTTAAATCCTGATGATTTTCGAACTAAAGAATTTGTTTAAAATTAGTCACTCACTGAGCTGTTAGCTTATGTTTTCAAGTTTTTCTTTCCCCCCCAGGTAGCAAGGACGTTCCTGGTGCTTTGCCTACTCCAACTCCCCCTGCTTAAGCTTCGAGTTTCTAGCAAATTGTCCGGTTTTGTAAAATTTCTTGTACGTAAAACCTTATATAGGTGGCATGTAGACCTAGTTGTACATTTATTGGAAGTTGAAACATGGTTTTGTATAAGGGCTTTATGGAAGAGTTGTATTCTAAATTATCGTTTATGTATATAATTTCTTATATGTTATGGTTGATATATATTAAGGAGCGTTATGAATGTTGTAAACAGTATAGGACAAGTGTGTTAGTGGATGGTATGCGTCACAAAAAGGGGTGATGTATGTTGTCTTCACATCTCTTCTTGGGTTGGGTAGAGTAGCCTGGGAGGGGGTGTGACAATTTGGTATCAGAGCAAAAGAGTCTTGGGAATAGGATCATGCATTGTAATGTAGAAACATGTAAATGTTTACTCAAAAGTAATAATGTGTTGTCATATAGGAAACATGCCACCTGGAAGCAAGCGAGGGAGGCAATCAACAATCGGAACTCCTCAAGCTACTAGAGACCGTGGAGATATGTCTGAGGGCGAATCTAGTCATCCTCAAGTTCGGGTCAATGTCGAGGAACATATATTTACTAGAATTGCTGAAAGATTGGTTACAAGCATTGGATTAGTGGAATCAGATCGAGAAAAGAAATACAGTATAGAGAGATTGAAGGCATTAGGTGCCACTACTTTTGAAGGCACTGTTGATCCTACAGAAGCAGAGTCATGTTTGAATCTACTCGAGAAATGCTATCGTGTGATGAATGCCCTGATGATAGAAAGGTGGAATTGGCAGTGTTTTTGCTCCAAAAAGGAGAAGAAGATTGGTGGAGAATTGTAGAGAGCAAGAAAGAGAATACATGAGAAATAGGTTGGAATGAGTTTAAGAAGGCATTCCAAGAGAAATATTGTCCAAGATCATTCCGAGATGCCAAACGAAATGAGTTTCTAAGGTTAGTACAGGGATCAATGTCGGTGGCAGAATACGAAAAGAAATATACTGAACTGTCCAAATATGCCACGGCTATTGTTGCTGATGAGGTTGATAGGTGCAAAAGATTTGAAGAAGGTTTACGAGAGGAAATACGTACTCCTGTGACTGCTAGTGTTGAATGGGCAGACTTCTCCAACTTAGTAGAGTCAGCTATGCAAGTTGAAAGAAGTTTGATGGAAAAGAGGACGGAACACGAATCAGCTGGAGGTAGACGGACAATCCACGCTTCTAGTACTATTCAGGGGCAGTCAAGTAGGAGATTTGTACCAGGTGTTTTCAGAAGAAGAAATTTCAAGACCAGATGGAGTGGACAGGGTACTTCCGAGGGAGGTACTAGAGGAGGTACACGGAAGCAAGAACCAAGGAGTTCTACTGGTCCAGTTCAAACAGTGGAAGGTTCTCGAAGTGGACAACCTGGAGAGTCCACAGCTAGTTCCACGAGGAAACCGTCATGTCCCACCTACGGGAAGTATCATTGGGGACAGTGTAAGAGCAACGTATGTTATCATTGTGGACAAGCAGGTCACTATAAACGCGAATGTCCTCAGTTGAAGCAAGAATTAAAACCTGAACAAAGAACTGGTTCTTTTACAGCTAGTCAACCGCAATGACCTGCAGGAATTACTGATGAGGGAACTAGTGGATCAAGACAGAAGGGAGCTACAGGGCGACCAAGACAGCAAGGAAAGGTCTTTGCTATGACTCAGCAAGAGGCTGATGATGCTCCTAATGTGGTTACTGGTACACTCTCTGTCACACCCTCTCCTGATCTACCCTCCTGTAGTTGAGATGGAGCGTGAGGACAGCAGTGATCGACCCTATTATTGACTTTTACTGTCAAACTTCCTTTAAGGTCGTTTAACCACACCGCCTAGGACGACAATACCTTTAACTTTTGACAAACCTCGACTTCGATCGGCAACGGGAACTGTCATGCTACCTGGAAAATGGAAACATATGAAAACGTGAGCTGAACGCCCAGTGAGTGACAAATTTTGTGAAACTATCTTTAGTTCAAAAATATGCATGTTATCATCATTTTCTCGCAAAATACTTAATTCAAATCGTCACTTCTATAAAATCATAGCCTTTCAACCGCTTAATCAAATCGCATAAATACATGAGTAATTGTACATGTAAACAGTTGTTTTTGAAGGATGATTAAATGGGCATAAAGGAAGTGTTCACAATGGAAGTCGATAATAGAGTCGACCACTGCTGTGCTCATGCTCCGTCTCGGGCTACAGGAGGGTAGTTCGGGATGGGGTGTGACAAGTTAGTATCAGAGCATGGTTTACGAAAACCTGGGGAAGGTCAGGTGAATTTTAGCAATAAGTTGAAAAAGAAATTGAGGATTTCTAATCGGAAGAGAAGTAAGATGAGTAAAGATTAAAGTACAAGGACGTTTAAACGACAAACCTCGACGGCAACGTGTAAGTGGAACTTGGAATGCTACCTGCAGTCCTTGAGAGGAAGATTGAATGCGGTAAGTTTAAGTCTAAAAGTTGTAAGATAGTAAGATTGCGAGGAAATTGATATGAGCAATCGGGTAAGCTGAGGCAGATATATGCCGGAACTTTGTAAGCTATTATAAGGCTTAGGAAAGTTTAAAAGAAAACCCAGTGGGTGTGAATTTAAATTAAAAGTCTGTTGAACAATTCGGTGATTGATTAATAATAAGATAGAATGAGAAAGATCCCGGAAAGAGAATAGGGATTTGAAGAAATTTAGGCCTGTGGAGTTGGGAAACTTTTAAGACAAGAAATATAAGCTTGTAGAAATTCCGGCTATATAAAGGAGTTCTATGCATTGAAATGAAAGGAGGGAGAAAAGATGTTTATGTTAGTGAAAGTTTTGAATGAACAATAAGTCACAGGTAAAATTTGAAAGGAATCATGATAGATGATTTGGAATCTTAGATGACGAGGTGAACCAAGAATTAAAGGAATTTAAGTATTACAACTATGCCTAGAAGTAAAGGTATACGATCAAGAAAACTGGTTGGACGCATAGCGTATGAGCAGATATTGCATTGGGAATTAAGATTAAAATTAAAAGAATAATGGGAAATTAGTTACGAGATAGACATAGCCTCGAAAGGAACATCACCATAGATGGTGCGGTATGAACGCCTGATATCTTAGTTTGAAAGTAAATTGGTTTAGTATTGGAGCGTTGGGAAAGAAAAACGACAATTTGAGGGAATAGATGAACGCAAGGATCACGCTTAGTTTGAGGAATTATCAAGCCATGAAAATAGATTCGAATGGTGGCAAGCTAAATAGGGTGATGTATCATGCGTTGGTGATGTGGGGTTGGTTAGAATCACCATATGTGAAAAGTACCTTGCATTGGAAAGATTAGCATGTGTCGGGAAATGGCAATTTAAGGAAAGTAATGCATTATGCATTGTGAAGAGAAAAGGTGGACAGGAGTGAAGGAACAAGAATTATAAGTGTTGGCCACAACTATGCGTTGGTGAACTTGGCATTGGAAGCTGTTGTAAGGATAAGAAAGAAGACTGTTGGTAAGGTGAAAGTTTATATTTTGATGAGGCTGCCAGGCGTTGAAAGGTGTTACTAAGTGTTGATAAATACCCTGAATTGGAAAGTGGTTGTATGCGATAGACTGCAGCTATGCGCTGAAGATTAGCTTGATAAGCTATGCAATGGGCTGCAGCTATACGCTGAAGGATTGCTATGCGTTGACAAGGCAACGCGTTGAGAAGCTGAAGATCGTAGTAGTTAAGGTTTGAGAGTAGAAAACTTTGAAAAAAGGAGGATATCCTGAGCCAAGCACAAGTAGTAAGTAGGTTTCAAAGAGTCATGAAGTTGGATCAAGAAAGAAGGTCGAAAGCCAGGCAGTAAAGCTCCTTGATTGATTCCCATTGTACTTGTCTACTATACTGAAACCCCTGCATCTGAAAACAACTTTAACTTAGAAATGGACTTATGAGCTAACCAAAAAAAAAAAAAAAAAAAAAAAAAAAAAAAAAAAAAAAAGACTAAGGTTAAGCGTTGGATGTACTATAGAGGTGAAAGCAAACCTAAAAGAAGGAAACAGTTAAGTATTAAAAAGAGGGAAATTGGAAGTAAAGCCTTGTTTTATATCCCATGGACGCATAGAAGGGTGATCACGGGATCTGTAAGGTTTAATAAGAGGTTCATAACTTAGCTTAAGCTATATCGTGACGTATAAAATGTTAAAGAAAGTTTTACTAGTGGCCAGGAGTGAAAAGGGAAATAGCAGAGTGCTTGATAAAGTATTTGATTGGTCAGAAGATAAAGCTTAAATGGCAAAGATACTGAATTCACTTTCTATTCTTAAGTGGAAGTGGAAATATGTTATAATGGTTATCTTCTTTAAATTACCAAGAGTGTCAGCAAATGTTGACAGAAATTTGGGTGGTTGATGAAAGGTTGACGAAAATAGAGCGTTTTTGCCTGTCGAGGGAACATGTATTTGGATAGAATGATATGGATGCTTGGGGATAAATTCTAAGTTCTGAAATGTACACAACAAGCTTATAAATGAAGTTGCAGTTCAGTATTGTGTCTATGGATCACAATATGTCTCATGTTTAAAGGAATATGTCCCTGATCCTATTCATATACTTAAGGTGCAACCAATGGAGCTAAGAGAAGAGTTAAGTTATGAGAAGGAATTGATTCAAACGTTCACTTGATGAGAAGGAGTAAGTATTAAGAAGTAAGTTGAATTCGTTGGTCTAAGATTTGTGAAACATCATGATGAAAAAGAAGCTATTTGGGAAGCCAAGCCCAAGGAACAAATGATTAAACAGTGTCCACAATTTCAAGGCGAAATGTGAAATTCTTATAAGTGGTAAGTTGGTAAGTAAGCAGTTGGGTAATTAAAAATGTTGGCCGAAAGTTCTTGAGTTTAAATGTCCATGCGTTGGTGGAATGAAGCAAGAAGTCCATGATAGAGCATGGGTAATGACTGGAATAAGAAAGAAATCGAGTAGCCAAATTTAAGCATTAAGGATGAAGTGTTGGCTTGTTGAAGCATGTGTTCAAAAGTTGAGTAAGTGTAAATGTTCAAGAGCTATGCGTTGATAAGGTTGTTGAATCAACGGATATGCGTTGGATGAGATTGGTAGAAGATATGCGTTGAAGATTAAAAGACTTACACTTGAATTCTGTAATTTCGAAATGATTTATAGGTAAAAGAAACAGTACTAAATCTGGAAGTATGATCTGAGGAAGAGGAAATTCACCAAAGGATTAGAGAGAGAAATTGGATATGTGCTTGGTATAGGGGAAACCAAAGCGCATAGGCATGCTAAGGAGACGCATAAGAATTCATAAAAGCAAAGAGATGGTTAAGTCAATTGAGTGTTGAAAGGAGAATTATAACTCCGTAAGCAGTCAGGAAAAGAAGGGAAAGTAGGAGCGTTAACTATCAGAGTAGCGCAACGGAAGCATGGTAAATTTATAACCTATAGGAAGCGCATGGTATTGTTTAAGTTGAAAGTTAACAATGTGTAGATGAAATTCTACACGTTTGTGAAGGCTAAGGTGCGTGGATGAAACAAAGTTAATCGGAGCAAAATATAAAAAGGATAAAGTGGCTGGGAAGGTATGCGTTTTCAAAGGTGAGTATGAACAAAAGTTTTAAGTCTTGCAAGGTAGTAGGTGAGGAGATTGTATTGACGGAAAGATGCGTTTAAAGTACGTTATAGTTTAACAACATGGTACTAAAGCTGTAATCAGTCAAACAATTATAATAGTTTTCTTAAAAGTATTGTTGCAAATTGCTTGTAGAATTGAAGTGACTATAAGTGTAATTGCCGCAACCTAATTTATTTGTGTCTATAGTTCATTATGTCAGACAGGATAAGCAAAGGAAAACAGAAACGCATGATGAATAGGTGTCCAGTTTGCAGAAAAAGGACATTCGGGGGAATGTTTTGGTAAAGACAGATGTTTCGCATGCGAAATGAAAGAACATCAACGCAAAGAATGCAATGTATCTAAGGACTTTTGCAGCCAAGCTAAAGAGATGAAAAGAGAAATTCCCTGTAAGAAATATGGACGAAGACATAGGGAAGATTATGAGGGAAGAGAGGATGTTTGTTATATGTGTGAGCAACCGGGATATTATTGCAAGGATTGTTCACAAAACCAAGGAGGCCCAAGTAGTTGAGCTGAAGGAAAAAGAAGAAAAGAAAGAAATGTATTTTCTTTTTAGTATTGTCTTGTGTATGCGTTGAATAACAAGATTGTACAAACAAGAATTTGAATAAAGTATTTCACATTTTCGTAATCTTGTTGCTGCTTAAATTTCGAGGACGAAATTTTTCTAAGGGAAGTAGGATTGTAAGATCCTAACTAAGAATTCTTAAGATGGCTAGTAAGGAAAGAAATAAGACTAATTGAACGCATAATATTAGGAAAGAAATGGATATTTCACTAAGAGTGAGAATGAAGGATGGAAGGCATAGTTTGGGAATTAGTTAAGTGTTTAAATGTATTTCGAGCATAGCCCGGTTAATGCATGGATGGTAATGCGCTAAAGTGTGGTACCTTAATTTAGAGAGAATTTGGTATTGAATTTTGAAAAAGGGAACAAGAATCAGGAAAAAGAGGAAACGCATGGCTCACAATTAGTCTTGGAAACTAACAGGTTATGGGATTAGCTTTGAAGGGTGTTAAGCTAGAAAGAAAAGAGAAGCCAAAGAACCTTGGGGCGTGAACAACATGCGTTGAAGGTTTATTATGTATTAGTAAGGATTTTGGTGTTGATAAAGAAGTCTATGCCCAAAGACCAAATGTTTAAGGCAACTAAGAACAAAGGGTTGCTCTGTGTTGAGGGGTGACTATCAGCTATGCGTTGAAGAGCTCAATTTCATGATAAATGGAAATATAATTTTGATTTCGGATAAACGCATAGGTTATAATTAAAGAGTTCAAAGAGTAGGAAGTTGGACGCATGGTACGATGTGGTAAGGTACAAACGCATAGTAGTATGCATTTAGGACACTGACGCGTAGTAGGATACGGTGAAGAAATGGTTTCAAAGGTATTATGGCAGAAGGTAAAGGAAATTTGGTGAACACACAAGGGTAGTATGATTAAATGAAAAGTTTCTATAATGGAATATGTTAGACGTATAAGATAAGCTTATAAGGGCGAGGTGTTAGAAGTATGTTAAGTATTTCATGCAAGGTGACGCTTGGATAAATGCATGATTGGTTAAACATGCAGCTTGACATGTGGCAAGCAAATGGCAAAAAGGGAGAAGTAGTATGACCAGCCCTCTACTCCAAAACTATAAAGAGACGTTGAGGGAAAAGGAGTGACTGATGATGCTGAAGTAAGAATCCTTGAGAGAGAAGGAATTCTGGTGCCCGTAATAGAAGTCTGCGGCCAAGGAAGAAGATATTCCAGACAACTTAGCTATATCTTGTGTTAAAGAAGTTGTTTTACGTCAAAAAGGGTTAGTCTTGCGTTTAAGTATCAAGGTGAATGATGCGTCCAAGTGGGACATTGTGCGGTCGACGCATCCAAAAGAGAAGTAAGAAAGAGTTAGGAAGCACCTCGTGTTAGCTATCAACCTTGCATCCAAGGGCAGTTCAACCGAGCTAACAGAGAGAAATAGAGCTTTGCGTTTCTGAGATTAGAACGTTGCGTCCAAGAAGCTGGGGAAGAGGAAATAGAAGAAAGGAAGAAAAAGTATTCTTTGGCAAGTACAGGTGAGTAACACCTGCGTTTTACAAAATATAAATGAGTTCTTTATGAATATAATTCTATGGGTTTATAATGAAACAATGCATGTGTTTTCATATATGAAGCATATGAACATGTTGTTTATAAAACTAAGAGCATGCGTTTATATATATAAAAGAATATGAGCCAGCTGAGAAGCATGCGTTTTACTTGAAAACTTAAGAATGCTGGGTAACGCATGGTAACTTTGAAAATGCTGAGTAACGCATAGTAAATTTGAGAATGCTGGGTAACGCATGGTGATTGATTGAAACTTGTATTCATGGTTTTTCTAAAAAGCATGGTGTTTTATAAAGCTTTGAAAAGGGACCCCAATGCTCAAGGACTCGTAGAAGGCATTGTGGGCAACCCGAGTTATAAAAGGTACCCAATGCTCAAGGACTAGATGAAGGCAAATGGGTAACCGCAAAATAGAAATAGGACCCGGCATATGGGCAGCCCGAGTAATAATATCTATGTGCACATAGAAGAATATATATATACAACGCCGATGTGTTGAGATTACTCCACACAGCTAAGGAAAATCGACATTGAGAGCATTGAGCACTGCTCCGCCTCAACTAAGGAAAAAGTATTTGAAATGAATGAGATTTATATTATTTGTTCCAAACAGATATGTATACATGATATAACAAAGAATTGATCGTGTTATATACTGATTTTCAGTGTGATATTTCATACGAGTTCAATCAGTTTTACACTTATAGT
Source organism: Citrullus colocynthis (assembly GCA_031780015.1). Lineage (NCBI taxonomy): Eukaryota > Viridiplantae > Streptophyta > Magnoliopsida > Cucurbitales > Cucurbitaceae > Citrullus > Citrullus colocynthis. The sequence continues at coordinate 571,145 of QLSR01000126.1, read as the reverse complement.
ATAATGTTTTTCAAAAACTGTTACTCACTGAGCTGTTAGCTCATGCTTTCATATGTTTTCCATTTTTCAGGTAGCATGATAATTCCCGTTGCTGATAGAAGTCGTGGTTTGTCAAATGTATAATGGTATCGTCGTCCTATGAAGGATGATTAAATGGGCATAAAGGAAGTGTTGACAGTGGAAGTCGATAATAGAGTCGACGACTGCTGTGCTCATGCTCCGTCTCGGGCTACAGGAGGGTAGTTCGGGATGGGGTGTGACATGACAGAAGTGAAATAAGTTGCCTTGCGTTTCAGACTTCAAAATTTTGCATCCAAGAAGCTCAAGAAAGAGAATTAGAAGGAAGAAAAGGGAACTACCCTTAAGCAAGTATTATGTGAGTAACACTAATGTTTTCAAATTATGAATGTGTTCTCTGTGATTAAATGGTTTCGGAATATGATTAAGTATTCATGAGTTTTCAACGTGTATAGTATGCATTTATATTTAAAAAGCATTTAAGCATGCTGGTTGTTTGAAATGAGTTTATTTAAAAGCATGCTGTTTGATATAATATGATTTTATGGAAGATTTGGAAATGTTTAACTTATGAATTTATGATACGATGTTTCCAAACATGTTGTGTATTTTATAAAATCTTGAAATGGCACCCAAAGCTCAAGGACTTGGAGAAGGCCACAGAATATAGAAAAGGTACCAAATGCTGAGAGACTCGAAGAAGGCAAATGGGTAACCTGGATATGGAAATGGGACCCCCATGCTCAAGGACTTGAAGAAGGCATATGTGTAGCCCGGATTATAATACCTATGTGCATATAGAGGAATATACGACGCTGATGTATTGAGAATACTCCACACAGCTAAGGATAATCAACGTTGAGTAGCTAGAGTTTGGCTCCGCCTCAAGTAAGGAAAATGATATGAAATGTTTTCTACGTTGAATAGCGTAGAGCACTGATAACTTGTAGAACAATAAGTTATTATAGGCACTATTTAAATTAATTAGAGTAACTTTAGAGCTAAATGCATGATTTTGGTAGTTGAATTATGTAAAATGTATAACCATGCGTTGGCACTATTTACAAAAGAAAATACCTGAAAAAATTATGAGCTTTTCTGTTTTTAACGTAGGATTAAGAAGAAAAGAAGCACAAATAATCTAAGTACTGAAGACGGAGCTGCTGCGAGAACAAATGGAAACCCATGCGTCGAGACCATGCGTTGAGAAAAAGTAGATACAGACGCCTAGGCAAAAGCTGTCATATCATTATGCAAAAGGATAACACGTTATCAGATAATGGCAGAACCAATGGGCCGACAATGTGAAAAGACTACGCAGCAAGGCAGGGAATTTAATGCAAAGGTGTCAGGTCATCATGAGTTTCAACTTTTTAACGCCTGTAAATATCCCCAAGCTTCTCCAATCGAATGAGGAAGAAACGAGTAAGAGAAACGAGTTCAAGAGGCGAAAGCCCTGCACAAATCCTTCTCCATCATAACTAGCCTCAATTTTGAGCTCTTCTAAGAGAAGGATTTTGAGAACTTTCAGAATCATCTCCTAGTGAGTGAGAACCTTCACCCTATGAACTTTATGTATCAGATAGCAACCATCTCAAGCCTCCATGAAGCAAGACGTTGCCAGTGGCAGCTTGACGTCTTCCATTTCTGTTTTATCTCCATTTCCCTCCTTTTTACTTATGTTTTGTTAATGACATTCGAGAGAATGGTTTATTTTCTTAATATGAGTTTGATTGACGATTATCTTCCATCTATTTCCATATTAAATATCTTACACCATGCTGTTTGAATGCTAAATGAGTTAGATGTTAGAGTTAGTTTTTCTTAAGCAATATGAAGTATGTTACATCCTGATTAATGCATATCATTAGCTTGCATAGCTTTGTCTGACAAACAAATGTAGTAAGCACAACTGTCTAGCTTGAAAGAGTAGATAGTTAATCTTTAGCATTTATCAAGACTAGATGAGGTGCAAAGATGTAGTTCATTTTTTGCCAATGCAAATTTACCATGCATCTTAGAGATAAGATTAATATGGCATCGAAACATCGAGAGATGGATTCACAAACTCAATTTGTAGGTATGTACTTATACTTAGATAGGCTTAAGTAATAACTAGCTCCTGCGTTAACTCTACTTTTATCGCATGGTTCTATTCATTCTCAACGCATGCTATCTGACAGTAAACGACATTTGACTAACCATCGTCACGTCCATCTCATTGTTAGTTGTAGGAAATTTTATTCATTCTTTATGTATAGTTTTAGATACATACAACCAACTCATGCACATATTACATGTATAGTTCACCGCATAGCCATGCATCTATTCTCAACACCTAGTTATTACAAATCCCTGCGTTTGACCCTGGACTCACCAGGAAACCTATAAAAACTTATACTTGGGCTTTTATAGGAAAAGTTGCTTAATCATGATCATACTTGAGTAATTCTCGACGCATCTTTGTACGGAAAATATCATATCTATTTTTGTGCAACAAGCTAAGAAACTCAATCTAAATCGAAAATAGAAATCCAACAACAAGCACCATTCTGCCTGAACTAAGGGGAATGATTTGAAACGAACGGAATTTCTGAGTATTTTTCTCTGAAATAAGCATGCATGATTTAACAATGGCATTTGAGCATGTTTTGCAAGAACATGATTTGAATCGGCATTTTATATGCGTTATTGACAATGTTTATATTACAATCAGTTTTATAATTAAAGTAAAATATTTCCAAAAAAAACTGTTACTTAGTGGGCTGTTAGCTTATCTTTTCATATGTTTTCCATTTCTCAAGTAGCATGACAGTTCCCGTTGTCGGCCAAAGTGGAGGTTTGTCAAAAAGTAATGGTATCACCATCCTAGGAAGTGTGCTTAAATGGGAAATAAAGTAAGCTCGACAGTGGGAGTCGACCGGGAAGGCGATGACTATTGTCCTTCACGCTCCGTCTTGGGCTACGGGAGGGTAGTTCGGGATGGGGTGTGACACATCATATCTACCATAGTATTCACCACCACGATCAGACTTGACAACCTTTATTTTCTTTCCAAGTTGAAGTTCAACTTCAGCTTTGAAAGATTTAAAAACATCCAACGATTGAGACTTCTCATGAATTAAATACAGGTACCCATATCTTGAATAGTCGTCTATGAACGTAATAAAATATACCCATATCTTGAATAGTCCTCTATGAACGTAATAAAATATTTTTGTCCATTCCAAGAAGCTGTACGGAATGGACCACAAATGTCTGTATGTATTAGTTCTAAGACATTTGAGCATCTGTTGGCACCTAATTTTCTCATGTTTGTCTGTTTTCCCTTAATACATTCCACACAAACTTCAAAGTAATTTAAATCAAGGGAATCAAGAATTCCATTCGACACAAGTGATAACTTGTAGAAATACAAGTTATTATAACGTTTTTCTTAGAAAAATAGAGATTAAATAGAGAATCATGCGGCAGTTGATGTTAAATTCTATTGATGAATCTTCCTATGCGTTCTACTCTTGTAAATTGATGAAGATAATTATTTTATAGCTTTTTGAGCCTAAAACGCATGTTTTAACGCAGGAACACGAGCAACCTGTAGATTCTTAACACAGAACTATGCGTTGGCACCTGTGACGCGTTGACATCTGCTCAACACAGGATGATACGTTAGAATATATGGATGCGTCGACATGAGTGAACGCGTGAACCTAAATTCTTCATGGACACATAACGACCAGAAATGCAAGGCAGCAGAAAATTAGATCAGAATCTTGAGATATTGTCGGAAGATTGACATACATAATCTGTGGCTAAAGTGGTGGATCTAAATTGACCCAAGAATTACGCAATTAGGCGAGATAGACACACGACATCAATTTCCTCCAATCACGCAGATTTGCCACTGATTACGAACGCAACCTCTATAAAAGGGCAGACCTGCAAGCTGAAAAAGGGTTGTTGATTCTCGGAAGAATTCCTAAGTGACAGCAGAGTTTTCTCTAGAAGACAACCGGAGACGAATAGCTCGAGAGAGAAGAGTCTTCCCTCCGCCTGACCACTTCACAGCAGAACCTCACGCTTCCATTCCGGCGACTCAAGACATTAACGCCTTTCCTGCTTTCTATCTCTTTTTTTAGCTTTGATTTTAGATTTGTGTCAAGACATTGAGCTATCTAAAATTGTATTCGGTTAATTAATATAAAATTCTTCCATGTTTATCCATTTCTCTACACTTTCCGCTTGTTACTTTGAATCCATGAGTAGCTAATCTTTCAAGGGTTATGGGTTCCGTTAGCATCTAAATAAGAACCATAGTGTACCTATTGCATCTTGTCAATTGTAATCTTAATCCAATGCTTATGTCCATCTAGCTAATCGATATAAGTAGTAATAATCAGATTGCTCGAGAGGGTAAGTGATTGTGGAACTCGATTGACAAGGCGAAGAAGTGTTACCTGTCTATAGGAATAACCTTGGTACTTAACACTCTCTTATGCAGTATAGACATATAACGCATAGCGGCTGACAACCGGGAGAAGAGTCGCAAGTATGAGTAGATCATCACTATGCGTTTCTGATTTTAGGTGTCAACCAACCCGAACCCTGTTTTTATCCATTCATTTAATCCATTCAGCTGACTTGATGTGTCCCATACCTTACATTTACCACATTTTAATCTAGTGTACATGTTATCGCTTTCTTTAGTTAGACGCATCCTTCTCAACTATTTTTGGTTACCACTCCAACTCTAATAATCCAACGAATTATAGAATCAGCATAATCCCTGTGTTCGACCTGAGACTCTCCGAGTATACCTATTTCTTTGCTTATACTTGGGTTAAGAATAGGAAAACTTGATAGATCATAAACACATAACATTAAGCATGTTTAACGCATAGGATGTTAAATGCATAGGAAGCTTAATAATAATAGATAAATGCAACAACAAGTTCTTGCACTTTAGATCTGTTGCACAACAACAAGTATCTGAAACTCTGTTTAAAGATGTGACCTAAATGCTTGTGCCATAAAGTAGCAGAATTCTCATTTAATTTACGCTTAGTAGCACATGAATTAGATAACAGGATCTTGTTAAACGAAGTAAAGGAATCAAGCATATATAGATTATCAATTAAAGAACCAGTACCAATAAGCTTGGAATTTTGAAAAAGACTAACTTTATTATTTCCAAAAGAACAAGAAATACCAAACTTGTCCAATGGAAATAAAAACCAAATTCTGTCTAAATGACGGTACAACAAAAGTCTCATGCAAATCCAAATAACATCCAGTTTTTTAAAAGCAATCTACAATTCCCAATAGCTTCAACTTGAATTGCTTCGCCATCGCCCACATAGATGAATCTTTCAGCATCACTTGGCGACCGGCTCGACAGGCAATCCCGCATACATATACTTATGTGAGTAGTAGCATCAGAATCTACTCACTAAGTATCTGTAGGTACAAAAGCTAAATTAACTTATGAACAAACTAAAGTAAGAAGTTTACCCTTCTTTACACGCCACTTGGCGTATTTGGGACAATCTTTCTTGAAGTGACCTTCTGATAACTTGTAGAAATACAAGTTATCATTGTCTTTCTTATAGAAAAATAGAGTTTTAAATAGAGAATCATGCTATAGTAGGGGTTAAATTCTATTGATAAATCTTCCTATGCGTTCTACTCTTGTAAATTGATGAAGATAATTGTTTTGAAGCTTTTTGAGCCTAAAACGCATGCTTTAACGTAGGAACGCAAGCAACCTGTGGATGCGCTGGCAACCCTTCAACGTAGGAACGCAAGCAACCTATGGATGCTTTGGCAACCCTTCAACGCAGAAACGCAAGCAACCTATGGATGCGTTGGCATACTTGAACGCAGGAACCCAAGTTATCCATGGACGCATATCAACCAGAAATGCAAGGCAGCGGAGAATCAGATAAGAATCTTGAGAGATTGTCGAGAGATTGATATGCTTGAAATGTGGCGAGAGTGGTGGATCTAAATTAACCAGGAAATCAAGCGATTAGGCGAGATGGACGCAAGGTAGAAATTCAGCCTCTAATCATGCAGAATTGCCAGTGATTGTAACGTAACATCTATAAAAGGGCAGACCTGAAGGCTAAAATGTTGTTGAACCTCTCAGAAGAATTCCTAAGTGACAGCAGAGTTCTCTTCAGATGACAACCGGAGACAAATAGCTCGAAAGTGAAGAGTTTTCCCTCCGCCTGACCACTTCACAGCAGAACTCACGCTACCATTGTAACACTCTATTTTTGGATCTAAGTGCTTAAGGTCTTATCAGAAAAAGAAGTAAGATAAGAAAGGTGAAATTTGGATTACAAAGCCTGTGGAGTTAGAAATTTTTAGAAAGGAAATTTGAGTATGTGGAGTTAGCCAGATTTTGGCCAAAAAGGAATAGGTATGCATTGAATTTAAAAGATTTATACTTGAGTTTTGGATTAAGTAATTCTAAAATTAGTCTAAAGTAAAACAACTAGACTGTTAAGTTTGGAAGCATGATCTGAGGAAAGGAAATTTCACCAGAGGGTTGGAGAGAATGGAGTTAGACAAGCACTTGATAGAAGAGACCATGTTGGAGGCATGGTCAAGCTAAGGAAACGCATAATAACCCTTATGGGGAAGAAAATGGTTTAGTGATGAAGTATTAAAAGGAAAATCGAGAACTCGAGGGAAGAGGTGAACACATAGGCTGTAAGCACTGACTTGTAAAACCAAGTGTTGGGGAGAGCAATGCGATTGAGGTTATGTGTTGCTAGAGGAGAAGTAGCCAAGAAGTAGAGCAAAATTTTAGTTAAGTGGTGGCCAAGACCATGCGTTGTTGATTGAATCAAGAAGGGTTGTGAGATGAAGTAGTCGTCGCATCGAAGGATAAGTGATCATTGGTCGGAAAAGAATATGCTTAAACCATGCGTCGAAGACAGCCATGGGTCGAAGTCATATTGCGTCCAAGACAGAACGGTCTTGACGCGATGAAGCTAGTGATGTGAATGACTATGTTGTATGCATCGGAGGTAGGAGGCGCCGGAACACCATGCGCTGAGAATGGTTAGTTGCTGAAGACGATGGAGGAGAACATAGACATGAGTGCCTTGCGTCAAAGGAAAGACCAGCGCCAGCCTACGGGTGAGGGGTAAGTCGGCATTATCATTTCGGTACTTGTGAGGGATAAGTCGGCAGTATATATATAGGTGAGTTTAATTATTTTCAGACATTTCGAGAACTTAAGTCGGTTCCATCTTTCAGAGAAACCACCAGAGAAGAAAAAGGAAGGTGTTCTTATAGTTTTTGGGCTAAATTCTACCCGTTTTGGTGCTGAAATCCGAACTGGAACAGGAGACTGATTGCAGACGCACAAACTGAACAGTGGTTGATGTTTGGAGTAGAACGACTCAAGGAAGCCGAGTTTGGGGATGAAATTTTGAGGTTAGTAAGCTAACATAATTCCTAACAAGTCTTATGAAGGATGGTTGAGCTGAAACCGAAGTTTATCACATGAATCTTTAGGTAAAAGCAGCAACTACAGAACTGCTATGCAATCCGGAGCAATGCGGAGTGATTTTGGCATAACTGGAGAACGAAAAAGAGTTAAGCCTTAAAATTTTGAGGTAAGCTGTGGGACTTAATTCTTTACAAGTTTGTAGAAGGGAAGAAGTCTTAATATGGGCTGGAAATGCGTTTTTAGCAGGGATTAAGCAGAGAGATCAAGGCTGTAGCAGTCAGCTTTGTTAAGGAGTAGTTAAAGCTCAACCTGGGTATAACAGCAGGAGTAAACTGCACACAAAGTGTCCCTAGAATCAGGGTATAACAGAAGGGTAAGGAACAATTAGTAGCTAAAGCTTTAGTGTTAAGTTTGAGTATAAAGCTATGAGAGTCTAACCACGTGATGAGTTACAAACATTGTGCGTGTAATGAGTTACTATTTATGTTTTGATGAATGGAAAAGAAGTATAACAAGGGAAAATATCTATTTCAGGCCAAGAGGAAATAGGAAAGGCATATAATCCACTCAAGGCCTAGGAAGAATTGTGAGTGACTCTTCTTTTACTTTAAAACGATTTTGTTGAACATGATAGTTCGGTTTTCCAATGAAATGTGAATTTTTGATTAAATGATTTATGAAGCATATTTATGTTCTTAAAGCTATTGAAAAGCATGTTTATGAAAGGTTATTGATATAATACTTGCCCTGTATTTTTATGAACAATTTGTATACGAACGGGTTGTATAAAATGTTGCTTCTAAAAAGGAAAATGTTTTAGAAGAGGCTTAATGCTAGTAAGGCATGTGAGTTTCCCTGGGACCCAGTACTTGGGCAACCGGCCTATAAAATATTTTAAAGGAGACTCAATGCTGAAGGACATGAGAAGCCCGGGACCCAGTACTAAAGGACATGGAGAAGGTACTTGGGCAACCCGCCATAGTCCTATGTGCACATAGAGGTTATATGCTGGGGCGTTGAGTCTTGCTCCGCATCAAGCCTTATATGTTTTTTACGATGGGGTGTTGAGTTTTGCTCCCCTTCAACTAAGGGAAAAATATTGTATCTAAACTGTTTCCTTATGATTTGTTTAAAAATCATGTATGAATTGATAAAGGCAATTAAGTTTGTTTTAACTAATGTATTTAAAGTGATTGCATGTTTTATGTTGATGTTGAACTCAGTTTTACTACTGATGATTTCCGAACTAAAATGGTTTGTTAACATTGTCACTCACTGGGCCTTTAGCTCATGTTTTCAATGTTTTCTTTCCCCTCCAGGTAGCAAGGACGTTTCTGGTGCTTTGCCTACTCCCACTCGCCCTGCTTAAACTTCGAGTCTCCGAAAAATCTGACTTGTTGAAGTGTTATTTGTATGTTAAACCTTAATTAGGTGGCATGTAGATATGTATGTACAATTACCAAGGGTTGAACTATGGGTTGTGTAAGGACATGTAAAAGAGTTGAGAAATTTCGTTTTTGACTTGTATATACTTTTCTATATGTGATGTTTAAAATGTCTTAGAATGTGGAGATTACATTGTGAACAGTGTAGAATGTGTGTAAAGGAATTGATGGTGTGCGTCACAAGAGGGGTGATGTATACTATCCTCACGTCTCCTTTCAGGTTATGCAGGTAAACTTGGGAGGGGGTGTGACATAGGCCCACACTTAGTGTTGGAAGTTAACAAGTTATAAAGATTAGTTTGGGAAGATGACAAGCTAAAGTAGGTAAGTAAAGAGGGGGCTGAGAGCCTTAAGGCATGAGTAGCATGCGTTGAAGATTTACTCTGCGTTTGAGGAGCCTGTTCAAATCCTTGATTGAAAAGAGCAAGTGTTAAGATCAAATATCCTCATCTTTTCTCGGAATAATCTTACTTAAATTTCGAGGACGAAATTCTCAAAAAGAGGGTAATGAATTGGAAGCCCTAACTTGTAAGACATGCTTAGCCTTGGGAGAAGGTAAGCTAAGAAGAAGTCATGTGTTATGCATTGTAAGGAGGAATGGTGGCCGAGAGTGAAGGAGCAAAAAACTGTTAAGTGTTGGCTACGGCTATGCGTTGGTAAGGTTGAAGAGTTGTTATATTTTGATAGGGCTACCATGCGTTGAAGGTTGTTACCATGCATTGGTAAGGCTACTTAATGTTGGAGAGCTGCTGTATGTGATGGACTGTCGCTATGTGTTGAAGGTTGTTGTCATGCGTTGGACGATGCTAGCCTAGTGACGGTAAAAGTAGCATTGTGTGAGTATGCGTTCAAGGTTGTGATGTGTCCAAGCTTGTTAAGCACTTGAGCCAGCAATCAAGTATTCTAAAGAAGGTTGCGTTATTTGGATAAATGGAAATTAAATTGATTAAAGAAAGGAAAGAAAGTGGAGGTTAAGTCGGCAGCATATATATATGAGTGGGTTGAGTGGTTAATTATTTTAAACACATTCCAGAGCTCGAGTCGGTTCCATTTTGCAGATGAGCAACAAATGGTAGGTAGAAGAAGGTGTTCATAATGAATTCAAGTAGAATTTTGTTGGTTTTGGTGGTGTAACTGAAGCTAGAATAGAAGAGTTGATTGCTGTCGTGCAATCTGAATAACGTTCAGTATTTGGAGGATAGCGTCTGTGGAGGTTGAGTTTAGGGCTGAGAATTTGAGGTCGATACGTTAACTCAATTCTTAACAACTTTTATGTGAAGGATGTTTGAGCTAAATTTGAAGAGAAATATGTAAAATTTATGGTGAAGGTAACTATTACTGATTTGCTAGGCGATTGCACTCTCAATAAATCTTAAATTTAGTCCTTCCAAATTAACTTTTACTGAAATTAGTTAAATAATAACAATAATTTTCATGCTTGTAAATATAATATGTGAATTTGTTTCCAAAATTTATAGTAGAAATGTTATATAACAAAAAGTTTTTTACCCTATAACATTGAGATTAAATTTACGTCTTTGGAAAGTACATTGCCTAAAATTAGGCAATTGAAAGTAAATAACTAAAGATTGAACAAACTTCAAGGTATCAAAACCAAAATAGTTTTTAACTTTATAATAATTTTTTTTAAAAAAATTATGAAATTCAAAGGACATTTGGAATGGGTGGCAATTCGAATATGATATTTTTTGAGAGAGCGAATAAATGATTTATTGAGAGTGCAATGACTAAAATTATATAATTTAAAGTATATAGACTAAAATTAAACAAACTCCAAAGTATATGAACTAAAATAATATTTTAACATTTTTATTAATATATAATTTGAAAAAAATTATCTATAGATAATAAAATAAAAAAAATTATGTAAGCCATTTTTAATTAGCTACACTTCGTCAAAGTCGTGACACTCCAATCGTGTGAGTGCCTTTTCTACTTTTTGGGGAGAAAAGGGGCTTACAAGAATATTTGTAGCTAGGCATTTGTCAGTATGAATGGAGGGAAGAGTTATGTTGTTTTCACAACCATTGTAAGAGAGGACCAGTCTTGTGTGTTTTTTTGTTTTTATTTTTTTACGGATAACTTTATTTTCAAGATGGCAATGTGGTTTAACCCAAAATTTGAAAAGAATGATGTATGATTCCTTATCATGTTTGAAAGCACTAAAAGCGTGTTAATTAATTATTAGTAGAAATATGAGATTAGTTACAATTATACCTTCAACTTTCAATAATCAATTATGTCTTTGTAGTTTATTAATGGTTGCAATTAGTCCATTGTTTTTAAATTAATAATTATGATCGGATATTTTAAAATAAAAAAAATTAAAGATTCTCTTTCCTCTCACATCCCTTCCTCTCTCTCCTCTCTCTTCTCCCTCCACCTTCCCTCTCCATCTTCATCTTCATCTTCATCTTCCTCTCCTCCTTCTCTTCTAAAAAAAGTCTTCGTGGAGATCTCCGGAAATGACTTAAGAGAAGTTTTGAAGCAGTTGTAAAAAACAAAGGGCAATCTTTCAAACTATTGAAAAATAACAAAAAAAGAAAAAGGAAAGTTGGAAGTTCCAAATTGGAGAACAATAACGTAATAATTATAGGACCAACTTCTATAAGTTATGCTGTATAGTGAGGGCATAGCAGTATTTCCATTCCCCTCCATTCTACTTGTTAAGTCATGAATTATTTTGTAATCTCGCTAGTATCGTTGGTTTGCTAGTCATGTAATATCGCTGGTTCTCTGATCACTTTCCCTGTAATCTCGCTAGTTAAATTTTGCCCACCTAGCCTTCCCTGTAATCTCGCTGGTTTCGCTGTGTTTTTGTTGGTTAGGTGTATCTGCCTTCTATTAAAAGAGGTTGTTTCTCTTTGGAAATAATTAAGCAAAATAGAATCAGTTTGTTTATCTCCTCTTTATTCTCTACTCTCAAACTTCTTCTTGGTATCAGAGCGACAATGGCCGACGCCACTAAGAAAGATTTGCCTGCAGATCCCATCACACTCACATGTTGTTCATCTATTCGGAACAATCCTGATCCCAAAACCAGCCCTGAAATACAACTCGACCCAAATAGATATCAAGTCTGATCTGGGACAATGCTAGTCGAAATTCCCAACTTCACAAACCTTCTAAATCAGGTAATGTCGATCAAACATGACAAAGGAAACTTCCTCCTCTGGCAGAACATCGTGATGTCCATCCTAAGAAGCTATAAGCTAAAAGGCCATTTGACGAGAGCAACCCCTCCTCCTGACTAGTTAATCGTCATACCACCATATATGGTTGGCTGCCGATCACCTCCTTATGGGTTGGCTGTATAACTCAATGACCACAGCAATTGTAGCCGAAGTCATGGGGCACGATGAAGCAAAAGCTCTTTGGGAGTCAATACAAGAATACTTTGGTGTTCACTCAATATCTCAAGAAGATTTCAACCGTCAAATGTTGCAACAAACAAGGAAAGGTAACACAAAAATGGGAGATTATTTGTCTACTCTGAAAGGTTACTCTGATAACCTTCAACTGGCTGGTTATCCAATGGATATGCGAACTTTCACCTCCTATATTCTTGCTAGTCTTGATGATGAACTTACTCTAATCGTTTGTGTAATAAGAAGTATGAATCTGTCCTAGAGTGAACTCCAATTTGAACTTCTGTCGTATGAACAAAGAATGGATCATATTTAAACTACTAAAGGTACTGTCACTATAAATCAAGCTTCAGCAAACTATGCAAATCTTGAAAAACAAAAGACTGACCCTTCCAACTGTAGTCTAAACTAAGGAAACCGTGGAAATCCCTCTGCACCTCAAACAGGAGGACGTTCTGGAGGCAGGGGAAGGTACCCCTCAAACTCTTGCCCTATTTGTCAGTTGTGTGGAAAGATGCGCCCTTATCTGCTATCATCGCTATCAGAAATCTGATGCTACTATTCAACAATACTCTTTTAGAAATTTAGACTCCTCTCAACCTAGTCCTGAACCAAGCTCACCCTCAGCCTTGATGGCTTTCCCTAAAACTCTTTAAGACTCTTCTTGGTATCTTGACATTGGGGCCACCAACTACATAGTAGCTGATCTAGGCAAACTTTCTCTCAAAGGTAAGAACACTAATCTCAAAAACATTATAGTGGGAGATGGCTCTAAATTACCTATTTCTTGCATAGAAACTGTGGTTGTGAAAACTCTCACTGGTACTTTAGTTATCAAGGTTATTCTTATTGTTCCTTTGATTAAAATGTATCTCCTCAGTATATCACAACTTACTAAAGATAACCCTGTCATAGTTGAGTTTTATGAGAACTTTTGTTTTTTTAAGGAAAAGAAGTCCAGGGAGGTGTGCTTGATAGGGAGCCTTGAGAATGGTTTTTACAAGCTTCGCAGTGCAAGTGAAGTCTTAGTAACCAAGATACTAAATAAAGAAACAAGGAAGTCAATCTACATGATAGTAACCAACTCCATGGACGTCGAAGTATAAGTAATGGTTCCCAAGATGTGATTAAGATAATTAGTCATGTTGTTTTGGCTTGTACAAAAGATGTTTGGCACCACAGATTGAGTCATCCATTTCTTAGAATTTTGAATCAGATCTTTGAAAAATGTAATGCTTCTACTAAAAGCAATGAAAAAATGAACTTTTGTGAGGCTTGCAAATTCGAAAAGTCCCATAAGTTACCATTTAGTTTGTCTGTTTCTCATGCTTCAAAACCTCTTGAACTCGTTCACACTGATTTGTGGGGACCCTTTCCAGTTCTTTCCTCCAATGGTTATAGGTATTACATAGCTTTCTTGGATGATTATTCCTGGTACACATGGATTTTCCCTCTTACTTCAAAAGGCAATGCCTTTAATGTGTTCAAACAGTTCAAGCTTCAAGTTGAGAATCAGTATGGGTGCTAGATTCAAATAGTACAATGTGATAATGGAAGTGAGTTTCAGCAATCTAATACTTATGGGATTGAACAAAGATTCAAAGTTCAGTTTTCTTGTCCATACACATCAGCTCAAAATGGTCACATTGAGAGAAAACATAGACATATTGTTGAAACCAGTCTTACCTTACTTGCTCAAGCCAGAATGCCTTTACATTTTTTGTGGGAAGCCTTTCACACAACAATCTACCTAATTAATTGAATGTCATCCTCTACCATTAGAAACCTCACTCCATTTTACTTGTTAAAACAAATGCATCACGATTACACTTTTCTGCGTGTGTTTGGTTTGACCTATTACCCATGCCCACGTCCTTACTAGTAGCACAAGTTCGATTTCCACACTGAAAAATGTATCTTCATCGGATACAGTGATCAACACAAGGGCTATTGTTGCCTAAATGATGTTGGCCGCACATATATATCTTGCCATGTAACCTTCAATGAAACTGAATTTCCATACCAAGACTTATTTTCCTCAACCCATCCATCAAACACCCTCACATTTACTACCATCCTATCTTGGCTTCCTTGTTTTCTATCATCTACACCTGACCAACCTCACTCCCTTCTTCCTGTTCATAATCCTTAATCTATCTCCTCACCAACCAAACCATCTTCTCCTATCCAAAACTTCCCAGTGAATTCTTCTTCCTCTCCCGAGCATTCTCCTTTATCTTCCTCTCCTATCTCCACTGCAACCCGCAATTCCTCATCCTCTACTGTGCCTTCACCTCCTCCCCATAATACTTACACCATGATCACTCGTGCAAAAGCTAGCATTCACAAACCCAAGCTTCCCTTCACTAGCCTTACCCAATCATCATCCTCTGTTGATTGGTCACAAATGGAGCCTATCAAATTCAGTGATGCTATTCAATATCCTTCATGGAAATTGGCTATGGATGAAGAATTTGCTGCCCTGCAATGGAATCAGACGTGGATTTAGTTCCACCTTCCCCTCATCACAAACTTGTTGGCACCAAATGGATTTACAAACTCAAATGTGATGCTCATGGGACGATTTAGCGCTACAAAGCTTGCCTTGTGGCCAAAGGGTATCTTCAGACCCCTAACATTGATTATGGGGAGACCTACAGTCCAGTTATCAAACCATCTACCATTCGAGTCGTCCTCACTCTTGCTGTAACTTGGAAATGGCCTATTCGTCAATTAGATGTAAGTAATGCCTTCCTCCATGGTACTCTAAAGAAAGATGTATACATTGCTCAACCTCAAGGTTATGTGGATTCAAAATTTTCTTCTCACATTTGCAAGCTTCATAAAGCTCTATCCCTCAAACAAGCCCCTTTGGCATAGTATGATCAGCTTCGGTCTGCTCTTCTCTCGTGGGGATTCTGCCAATAAAGGCTGACATGTCTCTATTCACCCTTCATTCTCCTCATGGCATTATCTTCCTTCTTTGGTTTATGTTGATGATTTCACCCTTACTGAGTCCCAACCCAAGCTGCTTGATCAATTCGTTCTTTCTCCTATGATTTTGGGTAAGTAACTCGGCTTGAATGATGACCCTTTAATGGAAAACCCCCACCTTTATCGCAACACCCTTGGGTCTTTGCAATATCTTCTCCATACTAGGTCGGATATTGCTTTCATCGTGAACAAACTGAGTTAATTCACCCAATCTCCAACCACCTGTTACTAGCAAGCTCTCAAATGTATCTTCAAGTACCTTTAGGGTACCCTCACCCTCGGCCTTCACATCCAACGTGCTCTTCATTTTTCCATTACAAGTTTTTCGACACCAACTGGGCAGCTTCTCCCGATGACCGCAAACCTATTGGTGGCTATTGTGTGTTCCTTAGACCGACACTCGTATCATGGTCCTCTAAGAAACAAGCAGTCGTTGCAGGCTCAAGCACTAAATCTGAATACTGTGCCTTCTCCCATGTTGCATGTGAAATTATGTGGCTTCGCTCTCTTCTTCACGATCATTGAGTGCTGCTTCCCTCCATTCCAGTCACTTGGTGTGACAATCTCTCTGCCCCAACTTTTGCTTATAATTCGGTTTTCCATGCTTGCACAAAATATATTGAGATTGATGCTCATTTTGTTCGTGATCAAGTCCTTGCTCATCAGCTCCAAATTCGACATATTCCCTCCCATGAACAGATTGCCGACTGCCTCACAAAATCGTTACCACAACGCCAAAATTAGTTTCTTTGTGACGAACTCGGTCTTTGGTTTTCCTTCACATCTCATTTGCAGGGGGATGTTAAGTCATGAATTATTCTGTAATCTCGTTGGTTTGCTGGTTCATTGGACATGTAATCTCACTGGTTTGCTAATCACTTCCCTGTAATCTCGCTGGTTAGACTTTGCCCACCTAACCTTCCCTATAATTTCGCTGGTTTCCCTGTATTTTTGCTAGTTCGCTGGTCATGCAATCTTGCTGGTCTTACTGGTTCGCTAGTCATGTATTCTCGTTGGTTCGCTGATCACTTTCCATGTAATTTCGCTGGTTAGATTTTGCCCACCTAACCTTCCCTATAATCTTGTTGGTTTCCCTGTATTTTCACTAATTCTGAATTTAGTTCGTAGCAAGAGGGATAAAACTGAAATGAAAAACTAGTCTTTTTTATAGACCATAAAGCACCTATACCTAACAAAATTAAGTGAATACCCAAAATGGCAGTCATTTTATTTCTATCTTTCCACACATAACCGAAGAATGGAAAAGATTCTTCAAGGGTCTCGGGGCCCAGAAGTGCATGATGCCATGAAATAGGGATTAAGTGGAACAGAATTGACTGGGTGATAGAGTCGTGAAAACACCAGTTTCTTCCATATTTTGGACCTTAGCTCCATGGAACAATATACTACTGCTGAAACATGGAACTTGTCCAGGGTTGAGCCCTGGGATTTGACGGCGGACTTAAAAAGCCACCTACAGACGCTTTACGCCCATTCTCGATTCTACGAGAATTTTTATGAAAGCCTTTCATTTGCTTCTCTTCGATGGAAGTTTTATTTCCCCAGAATGTATCCTAATTTTTGGCCTAATTCTTCTTCTGACGATCGATTCAACCTCATGGGCGAGGAGGGATTCGAACCCCCGACACCGTGGTTCGTAGCCACGTGCTCTAATCCTCTGAGCTACAGGCCCCACCCCGTCTCCACTGGATCTGTTCCCGGGGGTTCGAATCCCTCTCTCTCCTTTTGCTCGTCGAATAGATTGATGTGTCTGCCTTCTATTAGAAGATGTTATTTCTCTTTGAAAATAATTTAGCAAAATAGTATCAGTTTGTTTATTTCCTCTTTATTCTCTACTCTCAAACTTCTTCTCTACTCAATTTCATTTTTGTTTGTTCTTCTTGTATTAACAAACATAACGTCTATCAAATATTAAAATCCAAAAATAGTCATCTTAGTAATATATATTTGAGAAAGTTGATGGAAATTGGAACATGAAACAAGTGTGATAGTGATGTATAACAGTATGAGTGTGGTGTTTACATCTTAATTTTTGTGCAAGTGCATTAATTGTGTTGAGACGTTTATAACAATGTTAATTGTATTACTGTAACTTTTGAAAGAACGAGTATTTTTTTAGGTTAAATTAATGCTTTTGATATTAATTTCAAAAGTATCCCTAAACTTTTAAAAGTACTTTGGTTAAAAAGTATCCCTACCATTATATTTGAATACTTTGGTTAAAAAATACCCCTAAATTTTAAATGTTTTATTAATACCCTTAAACGACTTTCAAAGAAGTTCGAAAATACTTTTATTGATAGTTTATGAACGAAAAACTTTTTTTTTTCTAAGTTTTAAATATTAAGGAAATGTAAGAAGTGAGATTAAGAGGGTATTGAAGGAGGGAGAGAAAAAAAAAATGAAAATTGGCAAAGTGGTAGGCTGCAAATTGAAGCATAGGAAATGGAAGAGGGAAGAAGTGATCTAAGGGATGTGATTAAACGGTTTTGTTTCATATACTATAAAAAATGACATTTTAGCTTTTTTTTAGGGATGTTTTTAAAAACAAAAAAATAGAAAAATTGTTAACAGTAATTACAAATATAGAAAAATTTTACTTTCTATTTATGATAGATTATGATATATCCAAATAGACATCTATCACTTACCAGATAAACACGAATAAATGTTTATCTGGATCTATCACAAATAAAAAATAAAATTTTGCTATAATTATAAATAATTTAATCTTTTTCTATTTATAATATTTTTTTAATTTAAAATACTAACTATATTATATAACTTTTGAAAATTGAGTGATATTTTTAATGAAATATTAATACTTATCATCCATATCCATATACTAATGGGAACAATTTTTTTAAAATTTTTTTTATCTGTCAAAACATAGTAATAAATTGTTGAAAATTTAGAGATATTTTTAAAACAATATTTACTACTGTTTTCTAACATTAACTATAAGAATACTTTTTATTTATTTTTAAGTTCAAAAGTATGTTTTATCATTTACCCTCTTTATTATACACATGACAAAATTTAAAGTAGTTTTAATAATTAGGCCTATAAATATATCTTGCTACATAAAAAACTCTCAAATCTGTTTTATCATTTACCCTCTTTATTATACACATGACAAAATTTAAAGTAGTTTTAATAATTAGGCCTATAAATATATCTTGCTACATAAAAAACTGATTTGAGAGGTAGGGATGTTTTTGGGAGAAATATAAATAGATGGATGGCGAGGGGTAAAACACCATTCTATGTTTCCTTTTTCTTTAAAAAAATTTTAAAAAATTAACGTATGACAATTTTTTATCGAACAATTGCTTGAACTATACTGAGGTAGTTACAACCCACCAGTTAAATTTTTATGATAATTTATTACAAGGCGCTCACCCTGTGCTGAACAAATTCAAATGCAATGGTGCCTCAGATTCTGCACCCTTCCTCTCTTTTGTCCATCATAAACGCTGCACGTGCCACGCTCTAAACCAAATTAACTTCTCTGCTTCTCTGCGCGTTATTTTATCCACTCTTATTCCTTTTTTTTTGGGTTTAACTACACATCTTGTTTTTTTAAATTTAATTTCAGATTCTTACTTATTTGAGTCTATTTGGCAGCTCACGTCAATACAAATTTCAAAATAAAATATTTAGGCAACGTTTATCCACCCTTAATAAAAAATTAGTTTAATCATAATAAAATTTTATTAATAGATTAACTATAATAGCTTGAATGACAAATATAATTGGGTTGTTGTTTATTGCATTTACATGAAATTATGAATCTTATCATATTTATTGTTGCCTTTTTAATGGTAATGGTAATAGTAAATGTACCAAAATTTATTATTTCTCTTTTGAAATAGTAACAACAACGGTAACGGTAACAATAATGATACGAAATAATTTCCAAACGCAATTAGATTGAGCACCCTCTGCTGTTAATCATTTTTCGTTTTTTTATTATAAATTTTGAAGTGAGTCACATGTGTTAGTACAAATACATAATACAATTAAACAACACCAAAGGTAATCAAATGAGAGCCACTTTTCACATCATACCATTGATTTATTACATTTTTACTGGGGTAAACATGACCTTAATATAATTAAAGTTGTATTTCCTCTTTGCCCATACGTATTTTTTTAGTAGATTTAGAAATTAAATTTTAATTTAAATAATTAAAATTTTTTTTTTAAACTATAACTAGAAAAATATTTAGGTATATCTTATGTTACATTTATCTTTGTACATATGTTAGATGATATATTATTAAATTTGCCCCCTTTGATATCAACTTAAGTTTTTAAGTCATTTGGTAATTTAACATAATATTAGAAGAGATGATCCAAGAAGGTCATGTGTCCAAGTCCTTAAAATGTTATTTTTTTCTTGATTAATATTGATTTCCACTTGGCATAATATTGTGTTTATCTTTACCCACTAAATTAAGCTTAAATCAAGTGATTTAACACCATCCAATTATTCAATTATATTTTGCTACATGACACATTATTCTTATTCTTATTTAAGATGCCTTTAAATTTTTTCTTTGTGTGATTAGAATGGGATGCACAAAGATTAATGTATCTTGAGATTTACCTAAACTTGATATTTAAGCTTGTTTGAATGTTGCCCTCCCGCCCCCAACTTATATTCTTGGATCCATCACTTCACCCAAATTTTGCTTATATATTTTCAAACTATAAAACAAGTTGTCAAATCAGGTCTAACTCATTGGTAATTAGTATGTATTACATCTCATTATATTTGAGATTAAAAGACAAAGCTATAGGAGTGTATGCCTAAAAGTGAACAATATATACCATTGTGGAGATAGGTGGAGGTTTCGTTGTCCTTATTAATTGGAATGAGAGCCATAATCTAAACCTAGCTATGTGGATGATCCCAACAATTTTGAACGAAAGTAGTGAGTCTTGTGAATAAATCTCTAGATCAGATAAAAAGTGATCGGAGAAACAAGAAAGTAATAGTTTGATAAAGCTTCCTATTAAGAATAGATCTTTGATTGAGAGGAGGAGATTAAGGGGTGCAACAAGTGGTTGACGATCAAAAGTGGAGAAATGAGAGAAGACTTAATGTGGTACTTTGTTCAAGGAGAGAAGTGTTATGATCATGAGTATACAAGTGATGACAATTATCTAATCAATTGGCATAAAACCTTTTGGAGTGGTTCAAAAAACAAAATCACAAAGGCGTATACCTAAAGTGGATAATATGATATAATTATGGAGACAGCTGGATGATTATGTTGTCATTATTTTGTAATATAATATAATTTATAATACATATCTTAATTTAATAAAAACTAATTAAGTTTATAACATGAAATTCTATACTGGGTAATGTTTTTATCTCTTATTTTTTTCAATATAATTATACCATTTTAAAGTTTTAAATTCAAAATTTAGATACACTGAAGGACATAAAAATGTTGTTTACGAGATTTACATTACTTGAATCACAAAAACTAAAAACAATTTTCAAAATAGAATAAAATATCATCTAATCAAACACATATTCTCTTCCTTAGTGAATCTGAAAACATATAATAAAATTTAGATTGTCTATCAAACAAGTTTGATATTTATCCACTTCGAATTTTTTTTTGGGTTAAATTACAAATTGCGTTGCTATTACTTTGGAGAATTGTTCAGTTTTCACAAGGTGAATGAGCGTTTAAAGTATGTTCAATTCAATCCTTGAGAGCTAGAAGCAATACTATTATATATAAATATAAATATATATATGTTATTGTTAATGGTTCAGACGTAGATGTGATCTATTAGGAGAAGATATTATGTGTTGTATTTGTTAATGGGTCCATTATTGACGTATAGTAATTATTAGAATAATAGTTTTCAGAACTTTGAAACTATAGAACTCTTGACCAAAATATAAATCATAAATATAATGATGTAGAACATTGGTCAGTCGACTTTGATATGAATAGGAGCGAGAATAATCTATATAATAATGAAATGTATTCAAATATTATCATTGGGAAATGATTGAATTCAAATCCAAAATTGAATTAAATTTTCACTCATATGAGAGGTGGATATCTATGTGAGATCATGAAATTGATTACAGAGGGGAGTGAGAAGATTAGCTGGCAAATTGGTTCAAGTTGGCATGGGAACTAATAGAGAAGTGTGTATATATATACACATTTTAAAAAAAAAGATCTTAATCAGTAAATAATAATGATATGCATGCAGAAGATATTATATGGAGATTTGCATGCAAAACCTTATAATTAAAAATTCTTAAAACTGATTGTGGAGGAAACAACACCGCGATTTTCGAATCTATGTTTTTGTTATTTGGGTTAATCAATGCCAAATAGTAATAATGACACAATTTGGATGCTAATGTATTTGTGTGTCTTGTGTGTCTGTATTTGCTTATTTTCATTAAAGAAGGACAACTATTATTGTTTTTTCTTTTTTGTTCATGAGATTTTCCTGTCCAACTTACTTTGACTTTTGCTTGATCGCCAATTCTTAATGCAGTATATTTCTGGAGTTTTGTTTGTGCATATATATACATACATACATACATACATATGTATGTATGTTCTTTTGCCTATAATTTTCTCATTGAACTAATAACATGGTGAAAAACAAAAGTCCCTTGGCCTTTATCGAACAAATTTGTTGTGTTCAGCATATTTATTTTGATAAAAAATTACAGTGACACACGCATAGTCTAACTTAGTGAATAATCACTTAGACTCTCTCTAAGCATGAGAATTCCTCTAAATAAAACTTAGGTTTTCCTTAAGTGTGAGACTTTCTCTCAACAAAAACTTCAATCTTTCCATTGAAGACTACTTCATTTGAAAAACTTAAGCTCCCACTAAGTATGAGAATCCATTCTCAAGATGTAGGAGAATGTTTAAATATGATCTAGACCATTGTTAGCATAATTACATTAGATCTATATTAAATAGATTAACCCTAAGATCATTCATGCCAAATTGTCAAGAATAAATAACATATTGGATTCCATTGAGAGATTGATGATAGTTTCAAGATGACTATTGTCTTCCTCAACCAAAACTCCAAATGCCCTTAGTGGGATCTCTTTCTAGATGAGATTCAAGAAAGACTGAGTGCTTATTGTTTTGGTGTGTTGGGGACCATAACTCTAAGGTCTCTTTCTATACTAGTTTAATTAGGGTTCCCATTAAACCCGAATCAATAGAGGAATAGGCTTCTACCCATTAAGTCTATACTCAATTGGGAATCTAGGACCTTTAATTAAATAGATCACATAATTGGGCACAATCTAATAAAATAACCCAATGTGATAAAATACTAATCCACATACATAGCTCATATTTTAACTATATGTATTTTAATTTAAAATACGTCTAACAATGTCCCACTTGGGCTATGTATGTGTACTCGATGTAATTAATTCACATGGACCTTAAGCGCACATAAATAAGTTATTTCAATAATAGAATTTCCCTTTAGTTCAATCTGGCCCATCTCTTGTATCAACATGGAATCAAGGCAGCTTTTGTCACTACCCTCGTAACTAGACCTTCCTTGATTACCAGTTTCAATACATTCAATGACATAGATCAAGTATGGATGGATAGCATGGAAACTACATGCAAAGTGATCTAGATCATGCCTGTTTCTAAATGGTCCAAATTCCTTCGTGAGATCATTCAAAAGAAATTGTATGTTTAACCGCATTTCCTAAACTGCATGCATGACAAACAAGTTCAGATAATAAAACATAAACTATCAACTTTGTTCTATATAGAAAATAAATAAATTAAGGTCAAAGATATCCTTAATAACAAACTCCCACTAAACTATGAGATAAAAAAAGTGATTGACACCCATGTGAGCAATGTGCTCATGAAACAACCATAGAGTTTGTTCCTATGGGTTTCTATCGAATTTTGACCATTCCGAACTCTTTCTTTCACAACTAGAAACTTTATGTTTACATACTTTGACTTTGTTTTGCTTTTGTTGTTGTTGGAATACATCACTGCTGACTTATTGCCACAAAATAATTTTAGTGGTCTTTCTATGCCTATTACTATTTGCAGCCCAATGACAAAAGTTTGCAGCCATATTCCATGATTGGATGCCTCATAATATTCTATAAACTCGCAGCCATGGTAGAACAAGTCTTAAGTGTTTGTTTCACACTTTTCCAAGATACAACTCCTCCAGCCAACATGAAGATATAGCTTGAAGTGGATCGCAAAGTGTCTTGGCATCTAGCATAATCGGAATCAGAATATCCAATGATCTCTAAACTTATGATCTCCTAAGTGAGCATATAGTCTTTTGTTCTCTACAAATACCTCATAATCCGTTTGGCTGCTTTCTAATAATCCATCCCCGGGTTGCTCAAATATTAGCCTAACGCTCCAATTATGGATGCAATATCTAGTCGCATACATACTTGAGCATACATTAGACTTCCAACAGCTGATGCATAAGGAACCTTCTGCATCTCCTTACTCTCGAGTATGGTTTTGGGGCATTGACCTAAATGAAATTTATCACCTTTAGCTATAAGGGTGTCTCCTAGTGCACAATTTTTCATGTCAAATCAACTCAAAATCTTTTCAATGCTTTTGTGACAATCTCAAAATACCTTGAGAATGATCTCACAATATTTCAATTGCTAATACAAAAGAAGCATTACCAAGATCATTCATCTCAAAATTCGTTTTGAGGAACTTCTTAGTGTCATACAATAAACCTACATCATTACTTGCTATGAGTATGTCATCGACATATAACACCAGAAAGATAGATTTACTGTCACACCCCCTCCCTGATAACCTACTTATCTTGTGATGTATACCATCCATTTCTACAAACTAATCCTATGAGTTCATAACATACATATTGCTCCTTCATACATCCAAACCATAACATATAGAAAGTTATATATATCGATAATTCAAACTTTCAACTCATCCACAAGGCACTTATACAGAACCATATTTCAACTCCCAGCAAATGTACAATTAGGTCTACATGCCACCTATATAAGGTTTTACATACATACAACTCTTTAAACAGGACAAATTTATGGAAACTTGAAGCTTAAGCAAGGCGAATTGGAGAAGGCAAAGTACCAGGAACGTCCTTGCTACCTAGAGGGAAAAGAAAACTTGAAAACATGAGCTAACAGCCCAGTGAGTGACTAACTTTTAACAAACTAATTTTAGTTCGAAAATTATCAGGATTTAAACAAATTCTGACAGCATGAGTAAAACATAGAATCATCTCATATTCATTGATGAAATCATGTTTAAATGTCCTTATCAAATCATACATGGCTTTTCAACAATTCATAAATAAATCAGTATGGTTACAATACTTCTCCTTATTTGAGGTAGAGCAAAACTCAACACCCCAACATCGAAAACAAATAAGGCTCGATGCAGAGCAGAACTCAACGCACCAGCATATAACCTCTATGTGCACATAGGTACATGACGGCTTGCCCAAGTACCTTCTCCATGTCCTTCAGTATTGGGTCCCGAGGAAACTCACGTGCCTTCTCATGTCCATCAGCACTAAGTCTCCTCTAAAACATTTTCCTTTAAGGAAAAGAATACTTTATACAAATAGTTCATATGCTAATCTTTCATGAGAAAACAGGGCAATTCTTAAATCAGTAACATTTCATAAACATACTTTTCAATATCGTTTAACAAAACATAAACTGTGCTTTGTAAATTGATTGATCACAAAATCATAAATAAATTAGAAAACCAAACTAACATGTACAACAAAATCGTTGAAACAAGAAAAGTGTCACTCACAGCTCTTTCTAGGCCTTGAGTGGATTATACGTCTTCCTTATCTCCTCTTGGCCTGAAATAAACATTTTTCCTTACATTACGCTTCTTTTTTACTAGCGACACTAGGATACTAGAGACACTAGGATAAACGAGACTAGCGAGATTACCTGAGGAGCGAGACCTAGCGAGAGTCAGCGAGATTTGTGAGACAAAAAGCTCCTCTGCACCACCAGCGAGATTTATCTCGCTATTCACTCTCCAATTCTCAGCGACACCAGCTTCCTAGCGACACCCGACAGCAGAGTTTCCTCCTTTTGTTCTCACTTCCGTCAGTTAAAAGTCATACTTCCAGCCATATTTAGAAATTATTTCCTTCTACAAACTTGTAGAGAAATATGCTTTCTAGCTTACCTCAAACTTTCGTGGCTTAACTCGTCCTTGTTCATCAGATATTGCAAGATTTCTCCGCACTACTCCAGATTGCACAGAAATTCCTTATCAGTAACTTCCAACTAAAGGTTTACATGTTTTCTATTCCATTTCAACTCAGGCATCCTTCATAAAAGTTGTTCAGAATTGAGTTAACTTACTAACCTTAAAATTTCAGCCTTAGACTCGATCTCCTCGATTCTTTTTACTCCAAACATTAGATACTGTCCAGTCTCTGCGTCCACAAACAATGTTCTGTTCCAACTTAGAT
Source organism: Citrullus colocynthis (assembly GCA_031780015.1). NCBI lineage: Eukaryota > Viridiplantae > Streptophyta > Magnoliopsida > Cucurbitales > Cucurbitaceae > Citrullus > Citrullus colocynthis. Next base: position 545,286 of record QLSR01000126.1, on the reverse strand, counting down.
TTCAACACCAAAACGAGTAGGCTTCTATCCAAAATCCACAAGAAAATCTTCTTCTACCTTCCCTTGTAGTTTGTCTGAAAAATGGAACCGACTTAAGCTCTCAAAAATGTCTAAAAATGATAAAATATTTAATTCACTTACCTATATATATACTGCCGACTAAACTCTCTTAGGCAGGCTGGCGCGCAAGGTTCCCTTTCTTAATTCAACGTAAAGCACTCAACGCAGCCTACCATCAACACCTTCAGCAGATAACCACCCTCAACACATGGTGCCCTTAATGCCTCGTACCTTCAACGCATACAACTCAATCAATTATACCCGTCTTCAACGCATGGGGACCTTAACTCATGGCAACCTTACCAATGCATGGTAGGTCAAAAACATTTCTTTCCCCACCAATGATCAACTTCTCTTCCAACGCAAGTGATTGCTTCAACTCATAACTCTTCGTGATTTCACCTTCAACGCATGGCCACTCAAAAGAAAAATGTTCTCTTCTTTGCTTTCATCGACGCATAGTCTTGGCCAATGCTTAGCTCTTCCACTCTCGGCTACTTTTCCTCTAGCAACGCATAGCCACCATTTCACTTGCCTTCTCCCAACACTTAGTATTATAAGCTAGTGCTTACATTTACTCCCATTGAACTGGTGATATACACAATCTTCCAATATATTCAACTCAAACCCAAAAGAGGTAATTAGTTCATGGAATTTATGATACTATTGATGAGAGGCTTGCTTGAGACCATAGATGGGTTTTTTCAATTTGCACACCATAAACTTCGAATTACTAGACACAATTTATTGGTTGCACCATATAAATCGTCTCATCAATGTTTCCATTGAAAAATGCAGTTTTTACATCCATCTAATATAGCTCTAAATCAAAGTGAGCTACAAGTGCCATGATTACCCTAAAAGAGTCTTTTGACGAAACTGGAGAGAAAGTCTCTTTGTAATTAATGCTTTTCTTTTGAGTAAAACCCTTTGCAATAAGACAAGTCTTACCTTTCGATTTTGCTTTGTGAATCCCTTTTGGTTTTAAATATTCATTTACAACTTATGGGTTTCACTCATGATGGCAATTCGACAAGCTCCCAAATGTTATTGTCTTTTATGGATTTTATTTCCTCTTCCATAGCATTTATCCACTTATGAGAATTAGAACTTTGTAGTGCTTGTTGGAAATTGATTGGATCATCTTCCATTACACCCATATCATCCTGATGTTCTTGAAGAAACAGAATATAATCATCTGGAATTGCACTTCTTCTCTCTAGTAGATCTCCTTAGCGGCAGTTCTTGAGGTTGTTAAGTTTGAACTTCAGGTTCAACAACGAAGACTATAGTGTTGTCTTGTTCAATAATTGGTTCAATAGTGAAGTCAGGAATAGGAGCCTAAACACATCCATAACGATACTAGGAAGAGAAAGTAATTTCTCTTCAAAGATACATTTCCTTATGTTATCTTTCCCCGCAAACTCAACATCCTCAAGGAATCTGACATTTCCTATCTCAAACAATTATCTAAAAGTGAGATTAAAAGCTTGAAACCCCGAGAGCGCTTGAAATACTGATAACTTGTAGAAATACAAGTTATTATAGTCACTATTTGAATTAATTAGAGTAACTTTAGAGCTAAACGCATGATTTTGGAAGTTGAATTATGTAAAATGTATCACCATGCGTTGGCACTATTTACAAAACAAAATACCTAAAAAATTATGAGCTTTTCTTTTCTTAACGTAGGATTAAGAAGAAAAGAAACCCAAATAACCCAAGTATGAGAGACGAAGCTGCTGCGAGAACAAATGGAAACCCATGCGTCGAAACTATGCGTTGGAGACCATGTGTCGAGATCATGCATTGAGAAAAAGTAGATATAGATGCTTGGGCAAAAGCTGTCATGTTAATATGCAAAAGGATAACATGTTATCAGGTCATGATAGAACAAATGGGCCGACAATGTGAAAAGGCTGCGCAGCAGGGCATGGAATTTAATGTAAAGGTGTCAGGCATCATAAATTCACCTTTTTGACGCCTATAAATAGCCCAAAGCTTCTCCATTAAAAAAGGAGGGGAGAATCAAGAGAGAAACGCATGACAGGCGTGAAGGCTCTGCACACCTCCTCCACCATAACCAGCCTCCAGTTCGAGCTCTTCTGAGAGAAGGATTCTGAGAACTTTTCAGAATCATCTCCCAGTGAGTGAGAACCTTCACCCTATGGATTTTATGTATCAGATAGCTACCATCTCAAGCCTCCATGAAGCAAGACGTTGCCAGTGGCGGCTTGACGTCTTTCATTTCTGTTTTATCTCCATTTCCATCATTCTTACTTATGTTTTGTTAATGACATTCGAGAGAATGATTATTTTATATATGAGTTTGATTGACGATTATCTTCCATCCATTTCCATATTAAATATCTTACACCATGATGTTTGAATGCTAAATGAGTTAGATGTTGGAGTTAGTTTTTCTTAAACAATATGAAGTATGTTACATCCTGATGAATGCATATCATTAGCTTGCATAGCATTGTCTGACAAACAAATGCAGTAAGCACGACTGCTAGCTTGAGAGAATAGATAGTTAATCTTTAGCATCTATCAAGACTAGATGAGGTACAAAGATGTAGTTCATCTTTTGCCAACGCAAACTTACCATGCATCTTAGAGATAAGAGTAATGTGGCATCGAAACATCGAGAGATGGATTCACAAACTAAGTTTGTAGGTATATACTTATACTTAAATAGGTTTAAGTTTTGCGTCAACTCTACGTTTATCGCATGGTTCCATTCATTTTCAACGCATGCTATCTGACACTAAACAACATTTGACTAACCATCGCCGCATCCACCTCATTGTTAATTGTAGGAAATTTTATTCATTCTTTATATATAGTTTTAGACACACAACTCATGCACATATTTGTATAGTTCACCGCATAGTCATGCATCTATTCTCAACGCCTAGTTCTTACAAATCCCTGCGTTCGACCTTAGACTCACCAGGAAAACCTATAAGAGCTTATACTTGGGTTTTTTATAGGAAAACTTGCTTAATCATGATCATACTTGAGTAACTCTCGACGCATCTTTGTACGAAAATTCATATCTATTTTTGTGCAACAAGCTAAGAAACTCCATATAAATCGAACAAATATCTAATATTAAAATCAACAACAAGTTTTTGAAACTTGTAGAAATACAAGTTATTAAATACCAAAAAAAAAAAAAAAAAAAAAAAAGAAATAGCAGCTAATAGTTCTTGAGTCCAATTTTCTTTTGTTAGGCCTGTATGGCCTAGCCTTAGCTGGCAACCCTAAATGTGAAGATGTTAGGTTTCTTTTCTGTCCACAGGTCATAAGCGGTTTTAGCTACCGTTTTACTAGGTACCCTATTAAGGTTATATGCTGCAATCTTTAGTGTCTCACCCTAGAGAGATTCTGGCAAAGAAGAATGACTAATCATACTTCTTACCATATCCTTAAGTCTTCTGTTTCGCCTTTCCGCTACACCATTCATGCTAGGTTTCCCAGGCATAGTGTATTGCGGGACAATTCCAGATTCCTCTAGGTATTTGGCAAAGGGCCCTGGATGTTGTTCACCTGATCCATCATATCTACTGTAGTATTTACCACGACAATCAGACTTGACAACCTTTATTTTCTTTCCAAGTTGAAGTTCAACTTTAGCTTTGAAAGATTTGAAAACGTTCAAAGATTGAGACTTCTCATGAATTAAATATACGTAATAGTCATCTATGAACGTAATAAAGTATTGTTGTCCATTCCAAGAAGCCGTAGGGAATGGACCACAAATGTCTGTATGTATTAGTTCTAAGATGTTTGAGTATCTATTGGCACCTAATTTTCTTATGTTTGTCTGTTTTCCCTTAATACATCCCACACAAACTTCAAATTTATTTAGATCAAGGGAATTAAGAATTCCATTTGACACAAGTCTCTAAATTCTCTGTTTAGAGATGTGACCTAAATGCTTGTGCCATAAAGCTGCAGAATTCTCATTTAATTTACGCTTTGTACCACATGAATTAAATAACAAGATCTTGTTAAACGAAGTAAAGGAACCAAGCATACATAGATTATCAATTAAAGAACCAGTACAAATAAGCTTGGAATTTTGAAAAAGACTAACTTTATTATTTCCAAAAGAACAAGAAACACCAAACTTATACAAGCTGGAAATAGAAACTAAATTCCGTCTAAATGACGATACAACAAATGTCTCATTCAAATCCAAATAACATCTAATTTTTAAAAGTAATCTAAAATTCTCAATAGCTTCAACTTGAATTTTTTTGCCATTGCCCACATAGATGAATCTTTTAGCATCATTTGGCGGCCGGCTCCATAAGCAGTCCTGCATAGATATACTTATGTGAGTAGTAGCACCAGAATTTACCCACCAAGTATCTGTAGGCACAGAAGCTAGATTAACTTCAAAACAAACTAAAGTAAGAAGTTTACCCTTCTTTACATGCCACTTGGCGTATTTGGGACAATCTTTCTTGATGTGACCTTCCTTTTTGCAGGAAAAACAAGGATGTTCAGTAGCCTACTTCTTGTTTTTGTTCTGTTGAGATGTCCCTTCTACAGCACCCTTTAGATTTTCTTTTCTTCTTATCACGAGAGTAAGTTGCCAAATGAGCACTTTCTGTCCTTTCTCTCTTAATCCTATCTTCTTCTTGTACACATGGTGAGATAAGCTCATTAATACTCCACTTATCCTTCTGAGTATTATAACTTATCTTAAACTGAGTGAATTGTGCAGGAAGAGAGATAAGTACAAAATGTACGAGTAAAATTTATCTTGATATCTAGTGCCTCTAATTTACCTGCGATATTGGACATTTCCATAATATACTCCCTTATGTTTACATTGCCCTTATACCTCATGGAAGTTAAAGAAGTCAAAAGTCTTCATGGTTTTGTTGTAATGATTATGCTTTTCTTTGTTATTGTGCTTAAATTCTTGTTGAATGGCCATGTTTGAATGTTAGGTTAGGTATATGGTTGAAAGATTGTATATCTAACTATATCTATAACAAAGAATTGTTGTTAATCTATCATTAAAATAGTTAGGTTAATAATGAAAGTTGCTAAAGACTATTCTTAATGCCATGTAATTTGTATTGGTTTCAAGAAATTAGTAATCAACTGAGTTGCATAAGAAAATGTTGTTTTTGAGAGAAAATAACTTGGATTTATGTTTCTAGACTTAGCATAAGAATTGCAATAAAATTCATGAACCTTAGAATATTGCATGATGAAGTAAACAAGGATTCATTAACCTAGAACTCTCTTTAACTCTTGTGTTTCTTATTTACTTGCTTTTCTTTTTAGTTTTCCAAAATCACAACTTAAATTTCAATTCTCAAATAAAATTGATTCGATTCTACAATAGATAAGTAACTTAAACCTTCACAATTGAATTCTCAGTGGAACGATATTTGAACTTCACCGTCTTATATTATAACTTGACCCCTACACTTGCGGTTAACACGAAAAGTGCATATTAAGTTTTTGGCGCCGTTGCCGGGGATCCAAAGAAAGGTTTTTGATATTTAATATTCATTAGAATTGATAGATCTTTTGAGGTGTATATTAGTTGGTTGATAATTTTGTCGGTTAATATCTCGTGATAATACTAACCTCCTCCCTTTTAATCCAGAGATTGATAGGACCTATAGAAGGAATCTAAGGGCTCTACACAATCAAACCGAGGAGATGGCAGAGGAGATACCAAAGGCAATTCGGGACTACTTTCAACCGACATTACTGACAAATCAACTCGGCATAATGAATGTGCCCATTAATGTCAACAACTTTGAGTTGAAACCGAGGTTGATCCAAATGGCTAGAGAGCTAGCCTTTAGAGGAAGAACCAACAAAGATCCTCACAAGCACTTATGGTCCTTCTTGGAGATATGCGGAACGATAAAGATGAATGGTGTTTCTAATGATGCTATTAAACTAAGACTTTTTCCTTTTTCTTTGCAAGACCGAGCAAAGGATTAGTTGAAAACCATACTTTCGGATAGTACCACCACATGGGAGATTTTGGCTCAAGCTTTCTTGAACAAGTATTTTCCACTGGCTAAATTGCAAAGGCTAAGAATGGAGATTGGAACATTCCGCTAACTTCTACGGCATCCACTGCCAACCTTATACCTTGACCATCACCTAATAAGCAGTTAAATACAATACTTGAACATCATACTTAAAATCAGGGTTAAATTATTACACATGCATTGTTTTCCACTCAAAAGATATAATTACATAAGTTTCACAACAACATCCTTAACCTTTTATATGTACAACACATGATTAAGATCAAATGTTTACAATTCTCAAAATACTAAACACTGATGATGGGCCCAGACGATTTTCTGTGTAGGCTAAGCACCTCGGACTAGCTCGCCACTTGAAAAACAGAAAAACAAGAAAAACATGAGCTAGGTTACCCAGTGAGTGACTTGTTTTGTAAATACTTCCCTTTAACTCGGAAACTAATCATAGTGTAAACATTATAAAACAATACGTATAAAACTTTCAATTCAAAGTCATAACCAATGCAAAACATGCTCGAATAGCATTGTCAAATCATATATGTTTATTCCAGGAAAAGATACTTAAAAATTCAATTTATTTCAAACCATTTTCCTTACTTGAGGCGGAGCGGAACTCAACGCTACTCAATATAGAAAACATCCTTAGTTGGAGCAGAGTAGTCTCAACACACTTAACATCGAAAATCCTTAGCTATGTGGAGTAATCTCAACACAACAGCGTCTAGTATTCTTCTATGTGCACATAGATATCCTATCTTGGGTCACTCGAGTACCTTCTCCGAGTACTTCAATACTAGGTCCCGTTTACGAGATTTTTGCTACCCACATGCCTTCTCTATGTACTTCAGCATTGGGGGCAATTTCCATTTTCAAGTTACCCACATGCCTTCCCTAAGTACTTCAGCATTGGAAACTATTTTCACAAATGTTTTCAAACAACAACATGCTTTGAAAATAACATAATATAAATTCATGAGTTTTAACACTTCCAAATCTTTACAATTTCATTCACAAGCTTCAAAGCTTTTCATAAAATCATAAATTAACAAACAACATGCTTTTCATAAACTTATTAAACAACCAACATACTTTAAACGATTTGTAGTGTATAACACATACTATGCACGTTAAAACTTGTGAAATCACAAACATATAAACATGTTTACAAACATAATCTTTTCAAAAATAACACCTTGCTCAAAGTAAATATATTTTAAATAAATGGTCACTCACTACTTGTTCTGATTTAGTGGTATATACACATTTCCTAGCTCTTCCCGGCATGTAATAATACATTTCTCATTGTTAGACTTTCCTAAAATTCCCTTTAACATAACCAACAAGCTTTAAACATTTACATTTGTTTAACGGTTCACCACCGAGACCAAATTCCATCAAAATAATCATTAATGAACGAGACTCAAGCAACTAGCGAGACTAGACTAACGAAACTAAGTTGCAAATAAAACTGTACTAGCGATACCATGACTAGCTAGACTAGCGAGACTTACTTGATCAGCAAGACTAGCGATACCCAGCAAGAGTTGTGAGACGCAAAGCCTGCAGCGATACCAGCGACACCTGTCTCGCTGCTCACGCTTAATCTTTCAGTGTCGCTGCTTTTCCAGCAATACCCGTCTCCCACAACTTTCTGCCTTCACTTCTATTATCACTTTTATCTATTAAAAGTCGTATTTCCAGCCCAAATTAGAACTCTATTCCTTCTTCAAACTTGTAAGGAAATGTGTTTTCTAGTTTACCTCAAGATTTCAAAGCTTAAATCCTCTTCGTTCGACATATATTCCCAAGTTACTTCAAGTTGCTCCAAATCACTCGAGAAATCCGTACCAGTCGCTTCCACCTAACATTTAACATGTTTCTCTTCAAATTCAGCTCAACTATCCTTCATAAGAGTTGTTAAGAACGAGTGAACTTACTAACCTCAAATTGTCAGCCCTAAACTCGATCTCCACAGCTCGCTATCCTCCAAATACAAGACCTTGCTCAGATTGCACGACAGCAACCAAACCTTCTGTTCCAGCTTCAAATACACCACGAAAACGATCAGAATTCTACTCAAAGTTTCCCTAGAATCCTTCTTCTACCTCTCTTCATCGCTCAACTGAAAGATGGAAACGGTTGAAGCTTTTGATGTTACAGAAAATGATCGAAAACTCAGCTTTACACACTTAAACGAGCTGCCGGCTTACTTCCACTTTCTCTTTTATTTTATTTTATTTCCAATAATCAAAGTAACTCCTTCACCATACAAATGCAACCCCCATTGGCAAACTTGAACACTTGATTAGACGCATAGCACCATGCGTCAGTCCCATAGGCTCTCATGAACGCATGCTTGTCCAATGCAACCCTTTACTAACCTCAACCAACCCATGACCACTTGCCCAACGGCCTTAACGAACGCATAGCACCAACCATCACCTGTGCTCAACCACACAGACTCATGCCTCAACAAGCCAACGCATCAACCCTCATGCTTGGATCGGCTACCCAAGATCTTCACTTATTTTCAAACCATCACCCATGCTCACTCTCATGGACGCATACCTCAACCTAGCAAACGCATAGCCACTCAAGCCAAAGGCTCTTGGCCATCTTTTTCTCAATCATCCTCCTAGTTTACTTGCCATCTTCTAAAGATAAAAGTAGGGCTTACTGCTGTCATATCAATATGCAAACGGATCACATGTTATCAGAGCATGACAGAACCAATGGGCTGACGATTTGAAAAGTTTGTGCAGCAGGGCATGGAATTTAATGTAAAGGTGTCAGATCATCATGAGTTCACTTTTTCGACACCTACAAATAGCCAAAAGCTTCTTAGTTAAAAAACGGAGGAGAAACGAGTTCAAGAGGCGAAAGCTTTGCACAAATTCTCCCTCACCATAACCAGCCTCCATTTTAAGCTCTTCTGTAAGAAGGATTCTGAGAATTTTCAGAGTCATCTCTCAGTGAGTGAGAACCTTCATCCTATGCCATTTATGTATTAGATAGCAACCATCTTAAGCCTCCATGAAGCAAGACATTGCCAGTGGCGGCTTAACATCTTCCATTTTTGTTCTTTCTTCAGTTCCATCTTTCTTATACTTTGTTAATGACATTTGAGAGAATGGTTTATTTACCTAATATAAGTTTGATTGACAATTACCTTCCACTCATTTCCATATTTAATACTCTACACCATGTCTACTTGTCTGATTAAATGTTAGAAGTTAGTTCTTCTTAAGCAATACTAAGCATGTTTACATCTTGATTAATGCATATCATTAGCTTGCATAGATTTGTAGAACAAACAAGTTTAAATAAGCACAACTGTCTAGCTTGATAGAATAGATGGTTAATCTTTAGCATTTATCAAGACTAGATGAGTTTCAGAGATGTAGTTCATTTTTTGCCAAAACAAACTTATCATGCGTCTTAGAGATAAGATTAATGTGGCGTCGAAACATCGAAAGATGGATTCTCAAACCCAAAGTTTCTAGGTATGTAAATATACTTAGATATGCTTAAGTAACAATTAGCTGCTGCGTTAACTCTATTATATCTCATGGTTTCATCCTCATTCTCAACGCATGATACCTAATTGTAAATGACATTTGACTAACACTCTTCACAACCACCTCACCATGTTAATTGTAGGAAATTGTATTTATTCTTTATGTATAGATTCATACACATAAAACTCCTTGAACATAATACTTATATAGACACCGCATAGAATATGTATTTAGTCTCAACGCCTAATTTATCATAAATCCCTATCATCAGGAAACCTATAGAAGCTTATATTGGGTTTTCATGGAAAAACTTGCTGATTAATTAATATATTTGAGTAATTCTCGATGTATATTTTGTAACAAAACAATAACACCTAAAGAAAGAAGGCAACAAAGATGCTTGAGATAAACTTAACATTATGCCCTTAATTGGTTAGGTAGACAAATTTTTATGTTATATTACATCATTCATAATCAGTAATACACCATTAACATAAAACATGAGAAATATCCACTTCTCAATTAATGACTCTCGTGTATACAAGATCATTAGATTTGTTCAAAGTCATAGGTTATGATAACTCTTATCAAACCTTATATTCAAAGATCTAATTGTTTGATTCATCTCTCAAATGAACCTATACAATTTTGCAAACTCTTTGCGTTTGATCTTTGAAAGTTGAACTCCTCAGTTTGTTTGTGTAGATGCATCCTTTAAATTCTTTCATAAAAGAATCTAAATGTTCATTTAACATATCTCATATGCAACAATGAACAATGCTCAAAAGGCTCAATTATGACAACAAGTGAGAAAATTAACCCATAGTCTAATTTCTTTCAATAGGTTTTACCCTTTTGCTATAAGTCTTACTTTGAAGATCTAAATCTTCTTATTTACAGATGTAGGTATCTTTCATAGATCTATTCACATCCTATGAGTTTTATCCCATCAAAAAAATCTACAAATCCAGACTGAGATGAAGTACAAAAACTTTATCTTGAGTTCATGACTTTGACCTAACAATCCTTGTCAACATCTCTCAACATGACTTTGAGGATGATAAGCCTTAAATGTCAACTAATACGACAATTTTTACTTCAACTAAGTCATAGTAAAGGTTGAGTTATCAATAACTCTCCCACTACAATGAAGGCTCATCATGTTTAACTAGGATTCATTGGACATTCAAATGTAATTAAATGGTTAATAACACTTATTAACTCTTAATGAATTTACCTGAAACCAAAATATCAACACTATTTAACATTAGAAAAGGTTATAGTCTTTTCTTTGTCGTCTTCCTTTTAAAATTAATATTTGTCATACAAATTTTTATTTTATTTAAGATTGCATAAAATATCATTCTCTTTCTCCATGAGGGCAACCTACTCTTAGGCATATTCACAAACATATATATTCCTTTAGGTTTGTTTCAGCATATGCATCTTAACATACCCATATCTAAAATGTGGTAAACTAGCTTACTACACTTCCATAATCCAAAATTGTCTCCCAGACAGTTTTGGGAGTCATTTTGGAGGAAATAATGTTCACAATGCAATCTCTATATATTGTACGCACTAATCAGAGTATGACAATGATGTGTAATTTATTAATGATGTGACCATGTTTAACAAAGTACTCATCATTGACATGAACAAGTCCAACAAGGTCAACTCTCTCCTTTTGAAGCATAATTTCATTCAAATTGTATTTAATGCTTAAGGTTGAGATATAATCTCATATTCTATCAATTAGGCCTAGTATTGAGATTTTTGTACTTTTATGATCTGATCATAATGTCTTGATAGACTTGCTTAATTGATTTAAACTTTAGTGTAACTTCTTTGAACTCTTCAAATCAAATACTTAAGTCGTATTAGATAATAATACTAATACACCAAATATTCATCAATTCAGTTGGTGAAATACTTACAATGTTTGTTTGACTTTTACATTCACAAGATGTCTTGGGTCTATAAGTCAAACATGTTCTTTCGTCTTTCGCTTTATCCAATAAGGTTCAATGACTATCTTGCATAAAAGGCAAGATCTTCAAACATGTAAAGTAATTTAACTCTAACTCTTAGAGAATTACCTGTACTATTCATTTTATAAATGTGACAACCCAACTTTTAACAACCAGTGCGTTGAAAAGTCCGAAGGATAGGAATAAAAGACCATGTTGGACGCATGGTCAAGACTGAAGTAACGCATAGTAAAAGTGGACGTATAGGAAGTACTCAAGCACCTAAAGAGAAAGAAGTAAAACACATAGACTTCTATTATAAGATATTTCTAAGTGATGGAAAGTAGAAGGTGGTGAAGTAGGCATACGAACTAGAACATGTGTTGGATGCATGCTAATTTATCTAAAAGGAAATAGTAATATAAGGAAAGGTTTAAAAGAATAACCTTGGAAATAATCAAGGAATGACTAAGGATAGGTAGATGGTCATGGACGCAGGATGGAAGTGAACGCAACAGGACCAATGCATAAAGGAAGAGCTTGAGAAGAATTTGTTGTCGTTGACGCTTAGCGGTATTGTGTAAACACTGGATTGTAATATGGCGATTATACGTTGAAGGTGATCACGAATGGTTGTTGTGTGCTGAAGTAGTCGCCGCGTCGATGGGAGAAGAAACGTATTTGACTTACCATGCGTTGGTGAGGTTGTTATGCATTGAGGTCCCTATGCGTTGAGACAGTTATCTCTACGCGTCAAAAACGATAGTGTAGTTAGTTAAGAGTTAGACAAGTGAGTAGGGAAGCTCAAACCTTAGAGGAAACTCAAGGAACGCATGAGGGCGCTGTATGGATGAAATGGCTGTCTATTTGAAAATATTGGACGAATAAGATAAGTTATAAAGGCTAGGTGGCTTCATATAAACTTGACACCTTAAAATAAGGATGTGTTAAAAAGGCATGTTAAGTGTTTCATGCAAGGTAACACTTGGACTAATGCATGGTTAGTCTATGCAGAGCGACATATGGCAATCAAGTGACAAAAGAGGAGTAGGATGGCAGGATCTCTATAAATAGGACCCTGGTACAAAAGTAACGACTGATGATTCTGAAGTAAAAATCCTTGAGAGAAGAAGGAGAACGAAGACGGAAAGAAGGAACCCCTTGCGTTGTAAAAGGAGGTCTGCGGCCAAGAAAGAAAGACATTCTTGACAACTTAGTCATCTGGTGTTAAAGAAGTTATCTTGCGTTGAAGAGGGGTCGACCTTGCGTTTGAAATGAATCCAACATTTAAGGTGAACACGGTGTTGAAAAGAGACGATGCGTTCAGGTTGACCTGGCGTTTAAGAGAAGTCGACGCATCCGAAAGAAATAAGAGGAGTTAGGCTGCACTTTGCAGTAGTCATCAACCTTGCGTTGAGGGTCAGGGTTGTGTCCAGCCAGACTGATAGAGGAATGTCAGTCTTGCATTCCAGAGTTAGAACGCTGTGACCAACTAAGCTACTGAGAGCTAGTGGACTAAAAGCTGAAGCCTTGCATTAAGGAGCTCAGGAAACGGGAATTTGAAAGGAAAAGAGGAAATTCCTTAAGAGATTTGTGACTCTTTCCTTTCTTTGAAAATGAATTTTTATTAAAAATGTTGTTACGAGATATGGTCTTGAGATGACTGTTTCTGTGAAAAGCATAATGCTTGAATATATTGTTCAAAAGGCATGTTTTACTTGACTGCTTTATGATAACGAAAGGCATGTTGCAAAAAATATATTTATCGAGGAACATCCTGTTTTCTGAAAAAGTCTTTGATGAACTATTTATGCAAATTGATGGAGAAAATGTTTTAGAGGAGGCTCAATGCTAATAAAGCATGTGAACTTCCCCGGGACCCAGTACTTGGGCAACCCGCCTATAAATGTTTTAGAGGAGACTCAATGCTAATAAAGCATGTGAACTTCCCTGAGACCCAGTATTTGGGCAACCCACCATATTCCTATGTGCACATAGAGGTTAAGTTGGCTGATGCGTTGAGTTTTGCTCCGCATCAAGCCAGGGATAATATCGGCGTTGAGAGCGTTGAGTTTTTCTCCGCCTCAACTAAGGGAAAAGATTGAAATGCCAAACAGTTTTCTGAATTATTTATTTTGATAACGATTCTATATGTTTCAGTATGGATTCACGAGATTGACAAGGTTTTGCGGAAGAACTATTTTGCTTAATCCTTGTTTTATGGATATTGTTTTGACATGCCTCTGCTCGAACTAAAGATAGTTTTTACAAAGCCAGCCACTCACGGAGCTTGTAGCTCACGTTTTCCTATTTTATTTTATTTTTCAGGTAGCGAGCGAGTTTGGGTTGCTTTGCCTATGCGGAAACCTCATCTGGGCTGTTCTTAACGGAAATGGTTGGACAATGAACCTTACAGAAGAGTCAAGGTTGCTGTCTTCACATCTCTTCTCGGGTTAAGAAAGGATAATCCGGGAGGGGGTGTGACAATAAAATTGATGATAATCAACTTTAATTGCCAAAGCTAAGTATCTTTTATGAGAAAATAATCTGTCTTTCAATTCTGCATTCAATAATCCTGAATATCACAGTGTAGTATTTGTATATGTTAAGGATTTTAACACATACTAATTGTACTTATCTAGGGTTGAACATATTTTCAAACAACTTTTGAAAATATGCTTTATTACAAAAACATTTATACCTTATGAATTAATTAGTAATAAAGTTTTAAGAAATTGAATTTCTGTTATGGTGGTGAAACCACCACATTCAACATAAGTATCAAATATGACATCTCATGTTTCCTACTACACTAACTAAGATGGACTTCCTAGTGTCAAACATGTAGAACCATTCTATGTCATTAAGTATTTTCCAAGAATTACAATCTAATTGTAGTAAAGACAAATTTGATAGTGAATTTTTATTCAACTATCCAGGTGCGAGTCTTAATTCTCCACAAAGAATCCAATAAATCAAATTTACTTTCATTCTTATTTTCTTCCCATTGAGGTATTTCTAAAATTCCTCATTGTGTGACTCCCCAAGCTAATAAGGAACAATTTCCTTACAGCTTAAGTCAATTGTACTTTTCCAAGTAATATTTTTTTCTCAAATTTTGACTTATATCGGTAATTCAAAATTAAAACCATGAGAGAAAATGACACAACATTGAAATATACAAAATATATTAGTTAATAACATGTAATCAAATATCCATTTAGATTTAACATTAAATTTTATGAACCCTATAAATCATGTCTAATGCTTATACTTCAATGATTTAGAACAAGTGCTGCCGAAGGATAGGTCAAATGCTCCTTCACTGGAATGAGACATTCTCAACTAGAATAACTCTTATTCCTATAATGTTTAGTTTCTATTATTTGGTCAGAACACCATTAACAACTTTAATATGCTCTTGTAAGTGTAACCTATCATTTTAGATCTTGTAGTTCTATCCCAACAAGCCTATCGAAGGGATGGTCAATATTGGAATCAGAAAACAATAATCCTATCCATTACTAGAGTTTAGCTTAGTATTGACCCATACAAACACCTTCCAAAGGGGGACGAAAGTAGGATATGTTGACACATGTTCTTTTCCCGCTTACTATAAATACTTTCTTTCATTCATCTTGATCTTGGCTCATGCAAAAACCTTCCGAAGGGGGATGGAAGCAGAGTCAAAGCAAAACCGCCACGAGGCCAAGCATGTGAATCTTACTAGAGAATATAAGACAGACGACATATCATATGCATCTATTCTCCCATTAAGTATTTTGAAATAGAGCTTCATTACTTGGACAAACTTAGGCTAAATAATTTATCTAAGTTTTAATTTTTTTGCCCAAACATAGCTCATATGTTTGGATAGTTTCCAATAATGTGAAATATCCCAAGTTTATTAAACTCTTTAACAAACTAGTCACATTATGTTTTAATAAAAGTTTGACTAATTTAACAGTTAGTTCCCAGGTGGGGTGTCTCGTTACCGTTAACTTAAATATCCCAGCTTTAGACAGAACCTTCCTTAGACAAAATTCCCTTAGAGGCAATCTTTTATTATTAAATTTTTTAATGCACCCATTTTTAACCATTTAAAATTAAATTAAAAGATCTATTTTAATCTAATCTCATCAAATAAGCATGTAATTTACTTTATTCTAATTTAATTAGAATTTTAATGAAGATAAATCAAAATTTTAAATGGTATAAAAAATTGAATCCATTTTATTTTTATCCAATTAAAATTAAACTAAGTATGCAATCTTACATAATTCTTCATTTAATTATCTAATATAACAATTTTATTTTAATTAAAGAAGAATCCATACATGAATCTCTACAAGAATTTAAATATAACACTTATATTTAAAATTAAAGAGAATCTCTACATGCATATAAATAGGAATTATCCTAACAATTTAAATATAACATTTATTTTTAAATAAAAGAGAATCTTTACATGCATCTCTACAATAATTTAAATATATCACTTATATTTAATTAAATAAAAGAGAATCTCTGCATGCATGTAATAACTTAAATATAACAATTATATTTAAAATATACATGATACACTTAACCTATGGTGGAATTTTAATCTAAATGGCATACTTTATGCACAACATTCAATTTAATTTAAAACACACATAACATGCTTAATTAAATTAAAAAAAGCAAAATTGACCGACATATTTGGCATATCCTAAAAACTAAAGATAAAATTCAAAATTACAATAATTTGAATTTCCAAGACATATCTTGGTCTCAATTTCTTCTTTGACCTTTAAAATTTAGGATTTGAAACAACTAAATTTAATTCTTTGAAATTTCAGCCGCACATACTTCAATCAAATCTGACAGATGCTTTGATGACGCATTGCAGAATTTCCAGATTTGAAAAATTCTAAATTTTCCAGATTTCAATATTTTGGGAAAACCAACATTTTTTTTTTCAAGAATTCACAGCACTTTTACATAAAAAAGATTACAATAAAACCCTAACCCTTGAGGGTTTTACAATTGATCTAATCAGAACTTTAATATCTAATGCCAAATATGCCTAAACAATCAACTCTACAAAGCTTCATCTATCTCATACATGAACAATTAAGACACCCATCATACAAGATTTTTAATTCAAATTAAGAATCAAAGATTGGCTCTGACACCAATTGTAGGAAATTAAATTCCGGCAGGAGCGTGAGATCGCGTTCTTTGATTTCTTGAAAGAATTAAAAAATACAAATAAAGAAGGTTAAGCAACATCTTTTGCCGATCTATAATTTCAACAAAGCCTTCTCCTCAAACTGATAGTCTTTTTTTTTTAGTCTTCAAGGAAAATTTTCTAGAGGAAGAGTTCTAGAGTAATCGTAGAGATTATTTTTGTAGAGAGTGTCTCTTCTATGAGGGGTGCCAAAGGCCCTATTTATAGAACTCTATAGGCTACTCCTAATCTAGGATTACCCCTCTGCAAAGATATTTATATTAACTATTTAATAATATCCAATATTAATAAATATTTATCCAAATAATATCTCATATTAAATGATTTAAAATATTTAAACCTTATTGAATCTCATCAAAATTAAATAATTAATTATTTGAATCCAATTCAAATTAATTAATTAAATGTAGTCTATCGCAAATAGACTGTGTATTTTGCTATTAGTTGTACATATTTTCAACAGTTTTGCCATTCAAGATAAGTTTTCTTATTTATATCGATTTCATCCAAATAAATAATTAACTATTTGAATCATATTCAAATAAATTAATTCTCCATATTTTAAAATTATACTTTGAATCTTATTCAAATAAACTTTATAATAAATCATGTAATTAATTGTATCCAATGCAATTAATATTTTCCCTGAAAAATTTGAACATTTCAAATTTTTCTTTCAACATAGTTGGTCCTTGTTGGTCCGTGGTGAGCTAGTAAGGGGACCTTGTGGACCTACAGATTATAAGATCCAATGATCTAAGATTAATTAATTAAACTCTTTAATTAAATTAATCTTCATCCATTAACTACAGGGCAAATCACTATAGACTCATAGTTGAACTCTTATGCAGTTTAGGACAAGTTGTGTCCATGGATATAAATAGTATAAGCAAGTCGATCCTTCACAAGTTGTTCATAATTACAGCTAGGTCAAATGTTCGTTCTACTCCTGTAATTACCTTTTAACCTTAAGTACTACTAATTTCTCTAATGAACAATTTGTTTATGGTCCAACCATAAACTAAGTCCGTCTCGGGCCAGTGAGAGGGGACCCTTGTTCAAGACCCGAAATTAGCACTTAAAGGAACTACTCATCTACTTACCCTATTTGGGGAATTTCATCTTGTGAAGTTATGTTCCCAGCTTCCCATTTAGTCAACTTGGGCCACTTTCACCCATACAAATCAAAGGACTGACCTCACAGACAGGAGTTCACAAGTCACTCAAGATTAAGACCGAGTCGCACATGATCATCCTATGAAATATTAATCTCATCAATTAATGAATTTACAACGAGAGATTAAATATTTCGCTGTCTAGTCTTATACAAACTCTTTGTATAGGATTCACCCACTCACATGTCTCCATTGATGCGCACTTTAAGTGTTAATCGCAAGTGTACGGGTCAAGTTATAATATAAGACGGTAAAGTCCGAATATCATTCCACTGAGGATCCAATTGTGAAAGTTTAAGTTACTTAGCTATTCTAGAATCAAATCAATTTTATTTGAGGATTGGAATTCAAGTTGTGAATTTTGGAAAATATAAACTAAATAAGAAAAGCAAATAAAGTAAGAAGCACAAGAGTCAAAGAGAGTTCTAGGGTAATGAATCCTTGTTTACTTCATCATGCAATATTCTAGGGTCTATGGATTTTATTGCAATTCTTATGCTTAAGTCTAGAAACTTAAATCGAAGTTATTTTCATGCAACTCAATTGATTACTAATCTCTTGAAATCAATACAAATTACATGGCATTAAGAATAGTCTTTGTTATGGATCTAGTTAAACGTTCAATCTTTCAATTATACATCTAGCCTAACATTCAAACATTGTCATTCAACAAGAATTAAGCAGAATAACAAAGAAAAACATAATCATTACAACTAAACCATGAATAGTCTACAATATCAACATGACTTTATAAACAAATCATCAAAACCCTAGAACTAAAGAGTTTAGCCACTCATAGCTTGAAGCAACATGTTCAAATAATATAAACAAAGAAAGAGTGTAAAGAAAAGAAAACTCCACTGAAAAGAGACTCTTGATTGAGAAGCATCGTCACGATGTCCTTGATCTTCACCTTAGGAACTTGACCGGCACCACGACTCTCTCTCGAACTCTTTTCCTCTTCTTTGCAGTTAACTCACTCTTTGAACTCTCTAATGAACTTTCACTCAATTCTCTTCTTCTTATGTCTGTTGGTCTGTAGATTGTTGATTAGAGCTGCTGGAAACCCTCTTATTTATAGAAACGGCCGCCCAAATTTCTTTCCAAAAACACAAAATCTTCAATCATGGAAAGCTGGCGCCGTGGCGCTGACCAATATGGAAAATTGGCGCTACCGCGACGCTGATTGTCATGGAAAGCTACCCTCAGTCGTAGTGATGAAATTGCGTTGAGATGACTTCTACTCTCGGGAAAAAACACCGCTGCAGCGCCGTACCGACGCCTTGGTGCTCTCCTGTTTTTAGCAGTTTTGGCGTTTCCTTCATTTTTTCACTGTATTTTGGGTCGTTTTTTATCTTTTGGTCTACACTTCTGATTTCTTTATTTGACCTAAAAAACACTAGCAAACAAGTGAAATCTAATATAAACTCCCTTAATTTGAGAGAATAGAAAGTAGTTTTCAAGTGCTTTTCATCCACATGAACTATTTGGATAAACCATTTGTAACTATTACAAAGTGAACCGTCTCCATAGTGTCACGAGGATAAGACACCTGTTGCGTTTGCAGATCTAAAGTCCAAAACTTATTGTTGCTTTTATCTATTATTAAGTTTACTATCATGTGTTCAACATATTATGCGTTTAACATGCTTAATATTATGCGTTAGTGGTCTGTCAAGTTTTCCTATCCTTTACCCAAGTATAAGCAAAGAATAAGGTTTTCTCGGTAAGTCCAAGGTCGAACACAGGGACTATGCAGATTTTAGAATTAATCGGATTAATTAAGTTGGGAGTGGTAACAAAAAATATTAACAAGGGATGCATCTAACTAAAGAAAGTGACTATGCGTTTAAATAAAGAAAGTGATAACATGTACACTGGATTAAAAGGTGGTGGATGGTAAGTTATGCGACACAGCAAAGTCAGCTGCGTGGATTAAATGAATGGGTAAAAATAGGGTTCGGGTTGGTTAATATTTAAAATCAGAAACGCATAGTGATAGCCTATTCATACTTGCGACTCTTCTCCCGGTTGTTAGCCGCTATGCGTTATATGTCTATTCTGCATAGGAGAGTGTTAAGTACCAAGGTTATTCCTATGTCTAGGTAACACTTCTTAGCCTTGTCAATTGAGTTCCACAATCACTTACTCTCTTGAGCAGTCTAATTATTACTACTTATATCGATTAGCTAGATGGACATACGCACCAGATTAAGATTACAATTGACAAGATGCAATAGTTACACTATGGTTCTTATTTAGATGCTAACGCAATCCGTGACCCTTGAAAGATTAGCTATTCATGGATTCAAAGTAATAAGCGGAAAGTGTAGAGAAATGGATAGACATGGAAGAATTGTAGATTAATGAATGAAATACAATCTTAGACAGTTCAATGTCTTGATAACAAATCTAAAATCAAAGCTAGAAAAAGATAGAAAGCAGGAAGGCGTTTCAATGTCTTGAGTCGCCGGGATGGAAGCGTGAAGTTTTGCTGTGAAGTGGTCAGGCGGATAGAAGACTTTTCTCTCTTGAGCTATTTGTCTCTTGTTGTCTTCTGGAGAGAACTCTGCTGTCACTTAGGAATTCTTTTGAGAATCAAATACCCTTTTTCAGCTTGCAGGTCTGCCCTTTTATAGAGGCTGTGTTCGTAATCAGTGGCAAATATGCGTGATTGGAGGCGCAATTGATGTCGTGCGTCTATCTCGCCTAATTGCGTAATTCTTGGTTCAATTTAGATCCACCACTTTAGCCACAGATCATGCATGTCAATCTTTCCGACAATTTCTCAAGATTCTGATTTGATTTTCCGCTGCCTTGCGTTTCTGGTCGATATGCGTTCATGGAGAACTTGGGTTCATGCGCTCACTTATGTCGACGCATCCATATGTTAGTAACGCATCATCCTGCGTTGAGCGGTTGTCTGCTTATCCACAGGTTGCTTATGTTCTTGCGTTAAAACATGCGTTTTAGGCTCAAAAAGCTATAAAATAATTATCTTTATCAATTTATAAGAGTACAACGCATAGGAAGATTTATCAATAGAATTCAACACAAACTACCACATGATTCTCTATTTCATCTCTATTTTTCTAAGAGAAAGGCTGTAATAACTTAAATTTCTACAAGTTATCAACACCCAACCTTATCGATATACTATGAACCTATAGGTTATTGCTTGAACATGATCCACCTATATGTCAACTACATACATGTTCAAGGCTTCATGCAATAACCTTGGATTTTTCCGTTAATGGATAAAGTAATATTGCATAATTAATAATTAAATTAATTAACTAATCAATTACGAGGCTTTAGGGCGCAAATTCCAATAGTTCATCTAGTCAAACACATCCACCTCAAAACTTGAGGGAGCCTCGACGTAGTAGGAGGGTTACAAATGAACCTACTTGTGATATGAATTTAACAGAAACTCTAACCGTCATATCTGATGGCGACAATGAGGATCCATTATCCTATAAATAGGCAATGGATGATGTGAACAAGGATGAATGAATCAAAGCCATAGATCTCAAAATTTAAGGCTAGACTAGTGGCAAAGGGTTATACCCACGTTGAGGGAGTGGACTATAAGGAAACTTTCTCACCTGTTACTATACTAAAGTCTGTCCAGATAATCCTGTCCATTGCCACATATTATGACTATGAGATATGGCAAATGGACGTGAAGACTTCCTTTTTAAATGGTAATCTTGAGAAGACTATCTATATGCAACAATAAGACGAATTCATTTCCAAAAAGGTTTGCAAGCTTAAACGATGCATTTATGGGTTGAAACAAGCATCTCAATCTTGGAATATAAGGTTTGATAATGCGATCAGATTTTATGGTTTTGACCAAAAGATTGATGAACTTTGTGTTTACAAGAAAATCAGCAACAGTTCAGTAGCTTTCTTAGTGTTATACGTGGACAATATCCTACTCATTAGGAATGATGTAGGCCTACTGACGGATGGGAAACAATGGTTAGTAGCCCAATTCCAAATGAAAGATTTGAAAGAGACGTAATTTGTTTTAGGGATCCAAATCTTCAGGGATCGTAAGAACAAAAGGGTAACCTTGTCTCAGGTATCATATATTGATAAGATGCTTGTCAGATATTCAATGCAAAATCTCAAGAGAGGTTTATTACCTTTCAGGCATAGAATTGTCTTGTCTAAGGAACAGTGTCCTAAGACTCCTCAAGAAGTTGAGGAAATGAAACATATCCTTTATGCATCGGTTGTTGGCAGCCTAATGTATGCAATGTTATGTACTAGACTTCACATTTGCTATGCAGTGGGGATAGCCAGTAGATATCAGTCTAATCCAGGATTAGATCACTAGACATCAGTTAAAATCATCCTCAAGTATCTTAGGAGAACAAGGGACTATATGCTTCTTTATTGGTCTAAGAATTTGATCCTTACAGGATACATTAACTCTGATTTTTAGATTTATACAGATTCTAGGAAATCCATATCAGGATCAATGTTTACTCTTAATGGAGGAGTTGAAGTCTGGAAAAGCATAAAGCAAGGTTGCATAGCTGACTCTACTATAGAGGCAGAGTATGTAACAACTTGTGAAGCTCCTAAAGAGGTTGTATGGTTTAGGAAGTTTCTGACTAATCTGGAAGTTGCTCCAGATATGTCAATTGCCATCCCCCTTTATTGTGATAATAGTGGTGTTGTGGCAAATTCTAGGGAGCATAGGAGCCACAAACGCGTAAAGCATATAGAGCAAAAGTATCATCTCATTCGGGAGATTGTGCATCGAGGGGATGTGATCGTCACGAAGATCACTTCAGAGCACAATGGTGCTGATCCGTTTACAAAGGCTCCCATGACTAAAGTGTTTGAGGGTCACATGGAGAATCTAGGTGTCACACCCCATCCCGAACTACCCTCCTGTAGCCCGAGAAGGAGCGTGAAGACAGCAGTCATCGACTTCTTGGTCGACTCCCACTGTCGAACTTCCTTTTATTTCCCATTTAACTACACTTCCATATCCAGGTTACCCATTTGCCCTCTTCGAGTCCCTCAGCATTGGGTACCTTTTCTATATTCCGGCTACCCTTTGGCCTTTTCCACATCCCTGAGCCTCGGGTGCCTTTTCAAAATTTTATAAAATACACAATATGTTTTGGAAACATCATACTATAAATCCATAAGTTAACCGTTTCCAAATATAATCGTTTAACACCAAACAACATGCTTTCATTAAACTCAATTTTAAAATCTTTAATAACAAACAGCATGTTCAAATGCTTTTAAATATAAACGCATGCTATACACATTGGGAACTCATGAACTCATATTCCAAACCAATGATATTAATCACAGAGAATGCATTTATATTTTGAAAAAAAAAATGTTAATGTTACTCACATAATACTTGCTCAAGGGTAGTTCTTTTTCCTTCTTTCTAATTTCTCTTTCCGGAGCTTCTTGGATGCAGCGTTTTGAAGTCTGAAATGCAAGGCAACTTATTTTCCTTTCTGTCAACTTGGTTGGACGCAACCCTACCCTTGAACGCAAGGTTGGTTACTTGAACGCAATGTGCAGCCTTGAAACCAACTCTTCTGGCTTCTCTTTTGGATGCGTCGACCTCTCTTGGACGCAAGGACCAACTTGAACGCAGAGTCCATCTTTGAACACAAAACTTCTTGTTGAACACAAGGTAGCTAGGTTGTTAAGAAGACCTCATCTCTTAGCCGCAGACTTCACCACAAACGCAAGGATTTACCCTTTTCTGCCTTCTCTCTACTTTCTCTCCAGAACTCAGACTTTATGATCATCCCCCCACTCTTTTTCCCTTAAGGTCCTATTTATAGTTTTGGGATGAATCCAACTTCTCTTCTCTTTTTGCCACTTGTTTGCCACCTGTCACCCTGCACGACACATCCAACATGCAACCTTGACACCTCCTCCTTATGAGGTGTTAAGTCCAAATGGACCCATGCAACCTTTACCAACTCATCTTATGTGTCCAACTGACTCCAATATACAAACTATTCATCCAACATAGTGTCCCCTATGCGTCCATTTAATTCTCTTTCAGGTTTTAGCTTCATTACTTTCCCTTACTCTTCGGCCATACTACCTTTGACCCTGTTTCTCCACTGCATACTATCAGGCGTCAATGTCTCAGACGCGCACTACTATGCTTTTGTACCTTCTACATAATACCATGCGTTCAACTCTCTTCCTTATGTCCAATTTTAGCTACATGTGCTTCTCTTGTGTGATAACACATCCGACGATGTGGTTTACCCTTGATAACCAAATCCAACTCAAGACCTTTCTTTATGCATTTGCACTCTTTGCGTTTACCTTTTCTTCGTTCTACGTCCATGACCTTCCTTCTATCCTTGAGGATTCCTTGAGTATCCCTCTATGTGTCTTTGAGTTATATTCCAGGGTTATTCATTTAACCTTTTCCTTGTACTTAATTATTTCTCTTATGATAAATTAGTATGTGTCCACCTCCAGCCTCCTTCCTTTAGGCTTACTTCTCAACCTTCTTACTTATCCAATTCTTCAACAAAATCTTCCTTGATGGAAGTCATGCGTTTACCTTTAATTATAATAGCATCTTTCCTCGATTCCACCTTATGCATTTTATTCTTCCAACGCATCACTACCCAACTTTAGTCCTCTTACTCATACGTCCCACTTGAGCCAAGCTTACACCTCCTTCCTTAATTACCTTTTATGCGTTTCACTTCTTTTCCTTCGAGCTCTCGGTTACTTCCTATGCGTTTACCTTTTTCCCCCGAGCTTTCGGGTTACCTTACCATACTTCAACACTTGCCTATTTTCTTTTCCACAGTGGTTACCTTCATCATGCATTTCCTTAGTTTTGACCATGCGTCCAACATGGTCTCTTACTAGATATGCGTCCAACTTAATTTAGCTCTTAGCTATGCTTTTTAACTCTTTCCATCACTTGGTGAGATTTCCTTTCCTTTCCTTAGATCATACTTCCAAGCTTAAAGACATAGTTGCGTTCTCTCAATCTGGTTATTCTACTTGGAAGAATTCTTAACTCCAAGAATTACTTTAATTCCAAGATCTAGAAATCAGTCAACGCAACCTTCCAATCCAATCCTTCTAATCCAAACTTATCTACGACTTATACTTACCCAATACTTAAAGCACAAACCTCTCCAAGTCCAACGCATACTCATTCCTACTTTTAGCAATATTTCTCGGCCAACTCCACATCCTTGTGATCCAATACCACCTATCTTGTCTTCTTTTCTTTTCAAGCTCTTAAATGCATAGGTTCAAGAAATAGGGTGTTACACTAGGTTTACGTGACAGGTCTCATCTAGTCTAGCACAAGTGGGAGGAATTACTGGGTGCATAATGTATGCCCTAGTTTATTGTTTTTTGTACTGTACCTTGTATCTTTATTTTGTATTTGTATACCCCACTAGCTTTAGAACAAGTAGGAGATTGTTGGGGTTGATACCCTAAATCTCATGGTCTTTTAGTTTGTAAGTTTTATTTGTATAAACAGATTATTTATTTACTAAAATAAATGTTACTTTATTCGACATTTAGTTGCATTAACCAAAAACCAATAAACTAAGATCCAAGGTTATTATCTGTAACTTAAGCATGTATATGGAGCTATACAGGTGAATAATGTTTAAGTAATAACCTATATGGTTTGTAGTAGATGGATAAGGCTAGTGATAGACTAGGGAATGGGTGTCGTATACCTCTCACTGCCAATAAAAAAAAATTTATGATTCATCGAACCAACAACTTATACTACTAAGTAGCACAAGCGGCAAGTCCGGGGTCAAACCACAGGGAGCCTGAGATACAATCTCTCTAAGCTAAATGGGTCTATGGAAAGCAGTAAAAGGGGTTTTGCTTGAGTGAAATGCGGGAATGTAAATTGCAGAATTTAAAGTGCAGGAAAATAAAAATGCGGGAAAAATAAAAGAAAACGACTTAGCTCAAGACTTAGGATCCAACCGATGTTTGATTTATCATAGGATTACTTAGGATTGCCTCTCTCAATTTAATGTGCTTAGCCAACTTGCCCGGAAAGCCTAGAGTAAGCGCCCTAATTATTAATTAATCACTTTAATTAAAACAACTACTTAGTTGTTTGCAGTCGATAGCATCCATAACAAACAGACAACCACATTAAGTTCTAAGGGTTCTGCTAAGACGATAAATAACCCGGAAAGCCTAGAGTTACAAATCGATTTTGTTCTTGAAATAGTTAATCACGCAATGTTTGCGATTAGATTATTGTCATCAACCTAATTTAATAATATAAGCATGCTTTAACCCTTTCCCATTTGAGATTAAAACACATTAGAGGATTCCTAATCTCTTGCATTCAAAGAATGAAGGATGGTTGATCAAGCCTATCATACATCTAAGCATAGAAATTAAATCACATTCAAGAACAAAGAAAAATCAAAGAAAAATATAGATTAAGAACAAAAATCCTCAAAATCAATACATGGGTTTCACGTAAACCTAAGCTAGCAACTCACCTTCGCCATGAGATTGATCCAAGATAAGCTTTACAACCATGAAAATAAACCCAAACATGAAGAAATACAAGGGAATGAGAAGAAGAGAAGAGGAAATTCGGATTGAGGGCTGAAAGCTCGAACTCACCACCCTAATTTGGAAAAATTTCCTTTTATAAAAAGGGCAGAGCGTCGCTCCGTTGCATTAGAGTGTCGCTACACTCTAGGTAGAAGTCAAAACGCCTACCTAGAGCATAGCGACGCAGCGCGCTGTGCTTAGGCGCGCGCGCACTTCGTCGCTTGTTCGTTAATTTCCAAGGGAGCGGTTGCTACGCTCTCATCATTTTTGCTTCGACCTTTGGGCTTAGAGTACTGCAGAACTATGCTCTACATTGCGCTGCTCTAGGGGCATTTTCGTAATTTTCACGTTTTGCTATGTTATGCATGATTTGCTCGAATCCCTATAAAATAGTATAATAAACACATAAAATTTACAAACAAGCCTGAATCGAGCTAGAAAAAATAGCACTTTTATGGTGCTATCAGCTAGGCACCTTATCCTGGTGACACTGCAAATATGGCCCACTTTGTAGTTGTTACAAATGTTGTAAAGTGCCACAAATGATATTAGCCTGATTATTCATGTGTAGATATGTGAGTGGGATATTCTATATAAAGAGTTTGTATAAGAATGGACCACAAAATGTTAACTCTCTATTTATAACACTGTTACTAGGAGAGACTTACATTTCATTAGGATGACCATAGGTGACTTGACAGGAATCTTGAGTGAGTTGTGAACTCCTGCCTATGAGGACGGTCCTTTGATTTGCATGGGTGAGAGTGACAAGTTTGCTGACTCAATATGCCTACCATTTTGGGGATTCGTCCGATTGAGGAGCTGGGAATATAGCTACACAAGAAGGAATTCACTCCTTCCCTACTGTTAGTGAAAGTGGAGAAATTGCTCTCTTTAGGACTGATTCCAGGACTTGAACAATGTGGCGCGACACCCTCTCCTGACCCGGAAGGGGTTCAGTTATAGTTGGACTATAACTAATTGTTCATTAGAGGAATCAATAGTACTTAAGAAGTTAGATGTAACTACAGAGGTAAAACAGTAATTTTGACCCAACTGTACTTATGAGCAATTTGTGAAGGGTCAACGCACTATTGATTGGTTATATCCAATGGACACATAAATACATCTATAGTGCAAAAAGTGCAGCTGTCAGTCTTTAGTGGAGTGATCGACAATTAATGAATTAAGATTAATTTAATTAAAGAGTTTAATTAATTAATCTCGTATCACTGGAGCTTCAATCTATAGATCTATAAGGTCCCTCGTTAACTTAATAAGAAATAATGAGAATCAAATTAGTTTGAATTAATTTGAATTGTTCAAATTAATTAAATGATTTAATTTTATTATATAAAATTAATATAACGTTTGTAATACATTATGATATAAAATTTATTTGAGAGAAATAAATAATTAAATGTGATTCAAATATTGACTATATGGATGTGAATCATATATAAACTATAGGTTAAAATTAATATACATATGATTCCTATTAATGTCATAGGTTATATGAGGGAATTTAAACTTAGGTTATATTATATGTGATATAATAAACTATAGGTTATATATTATATGAGATATAATATATGATTTGAATTCAATTATATTAATTAATATAATGATGTAGTTGGGAGTTATTTGATAACTCCCACATATACATCTCTCTCTTACATCTCTCTCTCTTACACTACTTTCCCGTGGGGGTTGTTTCACTTGATGTAGTTGGGAGTTATTTGATAACTCCCACACATAAATCTCTCTCTTATATGATTCACCACAAGGAAGATAGAAGTGATGTGAAAAAGAAAAATCTCTACAATTTCTCTTTTTCTTTCATTTTTCTCTAAAAAATAATTTGTCTTCTCCTTTTCCCAAAATTAATCTAAGCGAGCCCACACAACTCCATTGTGATTCTAACCTTGAGAATATTGGGGAAGATCTTATGGTGGTGACCAGAGTTATGGTGTTTGTGATCATTTTTTTGTGGAGAAATTACGAGAAGAATAGTTCTTCAAGGGTAAGTTACTTCTTCTCCCTTTTCATCTCCACAATTTTATGTTAGAAATCATGCTCAGTATAGTTTTGTTTATCCTAGTTTCCGTCTATTAAGTATTCTTTAAAATGAAAAATGGTTCACAACGCATTCAATTGCTTCCGCTTCAGAAAATTTAAATCCCTACAAGGGTATCCTATGCAAAGAGTTTGTATAAGACTGGACTGCGAAATGTTTAATTTCTCTTTATAATGCCGTTAATTGAAGAAATGAACATTTCATAGGATGACTACTGCGTTTGTAGATCTAAAGTCCAAAACTTGTTGTTGCGTTTATCTATTATTAAGCTTACTACTATGCGTTCAACATATTATGTGTTTAACATGCTTAATATTATGCGTTAGTGATCTGTCAAGTTTTCCTATCCTTTACCCAAGTATAAGAAAAGAATGGGGTTTTCTCGGTAAGTCCGAGGTCGAACACTGGGACTGTCACACCCCCTCCTAGATTCCCTTCTTAACCTAGAAGTGGGTGCGACCTACACACACTTGTTTCCATTATATCTTTAGACATAAATCAATACCAGAACAATTATACAAAGCTTTACGCTAGTGAAACATCAAAAGTTAAACATAATCTTTTAATTCAGTTTTCTTAACTCATAATTTTTCATAACAGGTATTTGTTCTACACACTGTACAAATCCCACTCTCACTATACTACAAGAATCATGTATGACATAAACATGTGCATAAACTCAGTATTTACAACTATCCCAGAGAACTAATGCAAAGTAAGCCCAGACGAGGATCTTTTGTAGGCTAGGCATCCCGGACATGCTCGCTACCTAAAACGAACAATCAATAAACAAGAAAGCGTGAGCCTAAAGCCCAGTGAGTGACTGAGTTATCCAATTACAATTAAATCCTTGAATTAATACTGATTATAATAACTACTATATATTTTAAAAGTACAGATTTCTAGGTCACCCATGGTGTTAACCAAAAGTAACACAATTATCTTTCCAAAGAGGTAGTGGAGCAAAGCTCAACGCACTCAACCTCATGAACCAATTCCCATTATTCATATATTCAAACGCCTTCACACTTCGTCCCTCGACGTTTCAACCCTCAAGTGCTTTCTCATGTTGTCCCTCAGCACTGAGTTCCATATCAATCCACTGCTCAAGTGCCTTCACTAGTGGTCCCTCAGCACCGACCTATCATGTACTGGTTTTCCATATGCCTTCTCACAAGGTCCCTCGGCATTGGAATCCATTTCAATTAATTTCTCAAGTGCCTTCACCCATGGTCCCTTAGCACTGTGTATTATATATCGTATCCCCATAGGCCTTCACCTCGGCTGTGAGTTGCATTTAGATAACACGCATACAGGATTTCATATGACATACTAGTTTTCACTCGCATAATGTAAAAAAATAATCCTTGTATGAAATAGAAGGTCACTCACGATTTGTCTTAGGCCCCGAGCGGATTATATGCCTTTCCGAGCTCTTCTTCGCCTGTAAAAACACATTTCTCACGTTAGGTTTTCTTTGAATTCCCTTTACATAATTATTAAGTATGCATATTTATATACCATTCTCACTCCATCACTGAGACTCTCTTTTCCAAATTATTCATCACTAGCAATACTCTATGTCACTAGCGAGACTACCAGCGAAAACACACCACTAGATACTGCACTAGCGAAACCGGAGTGAACAAGACTAGCGAGATTACCTTAAGAACCGATACCCAGTGAGACTTCAAGGAGAGTTGTGAGAGGCAAAGCCCTTTGCATTACTTGCGACACTTGTTCCGTTGCTCACTCTGTAGCTCTTTAACGATACTACTATCTTAACGACACCTAATGACCAATGCTTTCTTCCTTCCCTTCTAACTCTTTCTTTATCCTGCTAAAAACCACATTATAGCCAAATTCAGAACTTTCTCTCTTCTACAATCTTGTAAAGAAGTGGGCTTTCTAACTTACCTCAAAATTTCAGACCATAACTCATCCTCGTTTGAGAACTATTCTTAAATGACTTTGACTGCTTTGAATCATCTAGCAATTCAACTCCGATTACTTCCTCCTAAAAATTAACATATTTTTGCTCAGATTTAGCTTAAACATCCTTCATGGAAGTTGCTAAGAATTAAATTAACTTACTAACCTCAAAATTCCAGTCCTTGCTTCAACCTTCTCAGCTCACTCTTCTTCAAATACCGAATGATTGGTTCCAGCTTCAATATCACCATGAAAATGATCTGGTTTCTACTTGAATTCGATATAACCATCTTCTTCCACCTCTCCTCGTTGTTTGTCTCTCAGGATATCCTCCTTTCTTCAAAGCTTTCTACTCAAGTGAGGGCGAAATGGAATCAATCTGAGTTCGAAAATATGTCCAAAAAGGTTTAATTATTCGATGCACACACTTATATATCAATATAAATCACCGACTCACCAGCTCTACAATCATCATCCTTCTTAGATTAGCCAACACAACCCTTCCGCGCAAGGCTTCGGCAATGTATAGCCTCAACTTACCGTGCTACCAATTGCCCAATGCCCCATCGTCGAATAGCCGACTACCACATGGCCCTCTTGGCCCCTTTTCTATGCACCAACGCATATCAACCTTCAACGCATAGGCCATCTCACGCATAGCAATGCCAACCTTCTAACGCATTGTAGCCTTCAACGCATAGCTCTACTAACGCCAATTGCACCCTCCTTCCTTCACATATGCGTCCACGTCGAGCTGCCCTCTTCAACGCATGGCTACTAGCGGCAACTCTCATCAAGCTTCAGACATACTCTCAACGCATAATCACCCCATCACATGGCCAACACTTAGCCACTTTTGCTCCCAGGCAACTTGGCCAATTTCTTTACTCAATACCCGTCCCATAGTTTCTTCTTACTTACCTTCTCCCAATGACAGGTACGAGGCTTACAGGGACTATGCAGATTCTCTAATTAATTGAATTATTTGAGTCATGCGTTTACAGAAGGTGATGAGAAATGATGTGTCTAACTAACTAGAAAGCAATAAACCTAAGCTAATGTGGGTGATGGAGAGGTATGCGACACAACAAAGTTAGCTAGGTGGATTAAATGAATGGATAACAACAGGGTTTGGGTTGATTAACATCTAAAATCAGAAACACATAGTGATAGTCTATTCATACTTGCGATTCTTCTCCCAGTTGTCAGCCGCTATGCGTTATAAGTCTATACCGCATAGGAGAGTGTTAAGTACCAAGGTTATTCCTATGTCTAGGTAATACTTCTTAGCCTTGTCAATTGAGTTCCACAATCACTTACTCTCTCGAGCAGTCTGATTATTACTACTTATATCGATTAGCTAGATGAACATAAGCATCAGATTAAGATTACAATCGACAAGATCCAATAGTTACACTATGGTTCTTATTTAGATGCTAACGCAACCCGTGAACCTTGATAGATTAGCTACTCATGGATTCAAAGTAATAAGCGGAAAGTGTAGAGATATGGATAGACTTGGAAGAATTGTAGATTATGAATGAAATACAATTTTAGACAGTTCAATGTCTTGATAACAAATCTAAAATCAAAGCTAGAAAAAGAAAGAAAGCAGGAAGGCGTTTCAATGTCTAGAGTTGCCGAAATGGAAGCGTGAAGTTTTGCTGTGAAGTGGTCAGGTGGAGGGAAGACTCTTCTCTCTCGAGCTATTCGTCTCTGGTTGTCTGCTGAAGAGAACTCTGCTGTCACTTAGGAATTCTTCGAGAATCAACAACTCTTTTTTAGCTTGCAAGTTTGCCCTTTTATAGAGGCTGCGTTCGTAATCAGTGGCAAATCTGTGTGATTGGAGGTGCAATTGATGTCGTGCGTCTATCTCGCCCAATTGCGTAATTCTCTGTTCAATTTAGATCCACCACTTTAGTCACAGATCATGCATGTCAATCTTTCCGAAAATCTCTCAAGATTCTGATCTGACTTACCACTGCCTTGCGTTTCTGGTCGTTATGCGTCCATGGATAACTTGGGTTCATGCATTCACTTATGTCAACGCATCCATATGTTACTAACACATCATCCTGCATTAAGCGGTTCTCAGCGCATCCACAGGTTGCTTGCGTTTCTATGTTAAAACATTTGTTTTAGGCTCAAAAAGCTATAAAATAATTATCTTCATCAATTTACAAGAGTAGATTGCATAGGAAGATTTATCAATAGAATTCAACACAACCTACCGCATGATTCTCTATTTAATCTCTATTTTTCTAAGAGAAAGGCTGTAATAACTTGTATTTCTACAAGTTATTAATGACCATAGGTGACTCAAACTTAATCCTGAGTGGGTTATAAACTCCCAACTCAATTCTTGATCGTCTTCAAGCAAGGTAGAATAAAACACACAATCACACAAGATATGCTCAATCAATTATACAAGGTTTGTTACTCAAGACTCAACAATGAACTCAAATCACAATCAATCAAAGCAACACGAATTAAAAATGATTTTAAATTAATTCATACAGGAGTGAATTCAAGACCCTTCTAGTTAGGTCCTGGCACCCTAGAATGGTTTTAAATAGCTCTCAATTTGTTTCCCCCTACACTGACTCATGCACAAATTATCAAGTGTAAAAAAAAAAGAAAATCAAAGCAATAATACATCAGTTAGGGTGCCTGAAAGTGAACTCTAGGGCCCTAAACTCGTATTTATTTTACCTAGGGGTATTAGCTTTCACACATCACTGCAGGAAACTATACTCACTATTTTTTCATGAGTATCCTAACTAATCACAGTAAAGGTAGCTCTTTCTACCCCTAGTCATGCATACCATTATAAGTTCAAATTTTGTTTCTCATGATATTTTCATTTCAACACAACATTTTATATGCAGAATTTTAAGCAGGCATATAAATAATTTTTCTTCTTAGTGTTACATTACAACTCATCATACAAGACACTATCTAATATATGGGCCTATCGGAGTGACAACAAAAATACAAGCTAAGTAACACAATTATAAGCATGTGAGGCCTAATATAGGTAGAAAAAGAACTTAAGGGTGCATGAAAAATTAGAAATTCATTTAAAAAAGGGCTAAAAATAAAGTTTTTAAGAGCTGCCTTGAGTCTGCATGGATGGGGGTAAAAAGAGTTGCCTTTGCTGTGATCAGTAAGGACGCCTGGGAATTGATTAGGTATGAGTCCCTATAGTGAATGTGTGAAAGCTGGTGCCCTAGGTAAAGGAATGCAAGTTTAGGGCCCATGAAAAAAAAAATGATTGAACGACACCTTAGTAGACATATTACCTACTTGAAATGTGTGGATGCTTGAAGATTGGTGTATGAGCTAGAGTAAGGGGAAAACTATAGAAATTCTCTTAAGTCCCAATTTGAGTTCTAGCATTTTAAATTGAATGAGGCTTGCACACACACACATGGGAGATAGCAAGATTTGGCATTGCATGACTATAACAATATAGATATGTTTGCATGTTTCTACTTAAGCTTTAAATGCTATTCTCTAAGACATGAGTCAATTGCACACTTCATCTAAACTTCTTATTATTTCATTCTCTTCTTTGCTCTAGACTACCAAATCTCTAAGTTTGGAGTGGTGAAAAGCGCTTGAAAAGTGCTTTCTATTCTCTCAAATTAAGGGAGTTTATATTAGATTTCACTTGTTTGCAAGTAGCTTTCAGGTTAAAATGAGAAAAATTAGAAGAGAAGACCAAAAGATCAAAACCGAGCCAGAATATAGTGAAAAAGAGAAGAAAAACAACAATTTTGCCAAAATAGGGCAGCGCCGCGGCGCTATTTTCAGAAAGCAAGTCTGCTGCAACACAGTAGCAGTACCGCGACACTGTCTTTCCAAATTTGGCAGTGTCGCGGTGCCAGTATTCCTTAATTGAAATTTTTTTATTTTTGGAAAGTCTTTTGGGTGGCCAACTCTATAAATTGGGGAGTTTCTAGCAGCCCTAATCATCAATCTATAAACCAAAATCAATCAACCATCAATCTAAGCACAAAATAACACACCAAAAGAGCCTCAAAGAGTGAGCTAGTTGCACGGAAGAGAAAAAGAGTTCAAGAGAGAGTTGTGGTACCATTCAAGTTTTGACGTGAGAGCTAAAGAGATTGTGACGGTGCTGCCTTAATCAAGAGTCTCTTTTCAGTAGAGTTTCCCTTTCTTTACACTCTTTCTTTGTTTATATTGTTTGAACATGTTGCTTCAAGTTATGAGTGGCTAAATTCTTTAGTTTTAGGGTTTTGATGAATTGTTTATGAAGTCATGTTGATATTGTAGACTTTCATGGTTTTGTTGTAATGGTTATGCTTTTCTTTGTTATTGTGCTTAAATTCTTGTTGAATGGCCATGTTTGAATGTTAGGTTAGATATATGGTTGAAAGATTGTATATCTAACTATATCTATAACAAACAATTGTTGTTAATCTATCATTAAAATAGTTAGGTTAACAATGAAAGTTGCTAAAGACTAATCTTTCATGGTTTTGTTGTAATGATTATGCTTTTCATTGTTATTGTGTTTAATTCTTATGGACTGGCCATCTTCACATGTTAGGTTAGATGTATGATTGAGAGATTGTATGTTTAACTAGATCTATAACAATGAATTGTTGTTAATCTATCATGAGAATAGTTAGGTTTACAATGAAAGTTGCTAAAGACTAATCTTAATGCCATGTAATTTGTATTGGTTTCAAGAGATTGGAAATTAATTGAGTTGCATGAGAAAGGGTTGTTTTTTTTGGAGAAAATAACTTGGAATGAAGTTTCTAGACTTAGGCATATGAATTACAATAAACTCCATGAACCCTAGAATACTGCATGATGAAATAAACAAGGATTCATTACCCTAGAACTCTCTTTCACTCTTGTGTTTCTTACTTTATTTGCTTTCCTTATTTAGTTTATATTTTCCATAATTCACAACTTCAATTCCATTCCTCAAATAAAATTGATTCAATTATATAATAGCTAAGTAACATAAACCTTCACAATTGGATCCTCAGTGGAACGATACTCGGACTTTACGGTCTTATATTATAACTTGACCCGTACATTTACGATTGACACTCAAAGTGCGCATCACTTATCCTCAAAACCCACAACCACAAGTACCTCAGTCATTGTGATGCGCACTTTTCGAGTTTATTGCAAGTGTATGGATCAAGTTATAATATAAAACGGTTAAGTTTCGGATATCATTCCACTGAGAATCCAATTATGAAGGTTTAAGTTACTCAGGTATTCTAGAATTGAATCAATTTTATTTGAGGATTCGATCTTGAGTTATGATTTAAAGAAAAACTAAAAAGAAGAGTAAATAGATAAGAAACACGAGAGTCAAAGAGAGTACTAGGGTAATGAATCCTTGTTTACTTCATCATGCAATATTCTAGGGTTTATGGAATTTATTGCAATTGATATGCTTAAATCTAGAAACATAAATCCAAGTTATTTTCTTTAAAAAACAGCCTTTTCTCATGCAACTTAATTGATTACTAATTTCTTGAAACCAATACAAATTACATGGCATTAAGATTAGTCTTTACCAACTTTCATTGTTAACCTAACTATTTTCATGATAGATTAACAACAATTCATTGTTATAGATCCAATTAGACATACAAATTCTCAACCATACATTTAACCTAACATTCAAGGGTGGCCAATCAACAAGAATTAAGCACAATAATAATGAAAAGCATATTCATTACACAAAACCATGAATAGTCTACAATATCAACATAACTTCATAAACAATTCATCAATACCCAAAAACTAAAGAGTTTAGCCACTCATAGCTTTAAGCAACATGTTCGCAACAATATAAGCAAAGAAAGAATGTAAAGAAAAGGAAACTCTACATAAAAGAAGCTCTTGATTGAGGAGGAACCGTCAAGATGTCCTTTGTCTTCACGTCAGAAACTTGAACGGCACCACGACTCTCTCTTGAATTCTTTTCTCTCTTCCCTGTAATTAACTCACTCTTTGGACTTTCTAATGAATTTTCTCTGAATTCTCTTCTTCTTGTGTCTCTTGACGTCTTTAAGGCTGCTGGAAACCCTCCAATTTATGGAGTTGGCCAACCAAAATTCTTTCTAAAAATGTAGATTTTTTAAATTAGGAAAGATGGCGCCATGATGCTGGTTAATGGCACTACAACGCTGACTGTCATTGAAAGGTGGTGTTGCCGCATTGTTGGATGGCGCCACGGTGCTGTGTTTCATAATATCCTACCCTCGACGTCGTGCCGCAACACCGTGTCGGTGCTGCTGCCCTGAAGTCGGAGGCTGCTCTCGGGAAAAAATGTCGTGGCGTTGCCCTATTTTTGGTAGTTTTGTGATTTTCTTCTCTTTTTTTCTGGATTTTGGCTCATTTGGTTCTTTTGGCTTTCAATTCTCGTTTTCTTTATTTTGACCTGAAAACCACTAGCAAAAAATTGAAATCTAATATAAACTCTCTTAATTTAGAAGAATAAAAAGCACTTTTCAATCACTTTTCACACTGGCCAAGAACCAGTGTTGAGGAGCTCTCCATGTAGCACACAACATAAATGGCACTGATGTTTCACAGATTGGTCTCAAGCTAAGAAGGAAGCTTCCCATACTAAGTGTCCAGCCTACTGACAGCATTGGCCAGTTGAAAGATCTGAGAGGTCATACAATTCATATGAGTAGTGGTGGCATATTGAAATAGCTCCTAACTCTACTTGATCTGCATGGTAGATTCTGCCATGTTCTTGACCATGTCCTCCAGTGACATTCTAGAGATGTTATAACCTTGGTTCCCTTCATTGTCTCACCGGTTGTAATTATACCACTGTCCACCTTGTTGATTCCCCGCATAGTGCACTTTAGCAATAGGCTCCTAGAACTGTCCCCTAGTAGAGAAAGCCTGTTTCACAAGAAAAGATAATTCAGCAAGTTCAGCTCTTAATTCACTTACCTTGTGTGTTATCAACGTGACTTTTTGGCAGCTTGCATCCAAAAGTGTTGGCCATTTTCTGCCCATGGTGGATATGAGTTATCGGACCTTAGTGGGGGTCTTGCTCACTAGTGCACCACCACTACATGCTTCAATGGTACTTTTGTCACTAGGGACGAGCCATTCGTAGAAGTATTAGATGAACAACGAGATCTAGTGATTAGGTAGGTGGCATACAAATGCTTGAACCGCTCCCAGTATTCGTGTAGGGTCTCACTGGTGATTTGAGTGATGTTGTATATTTCTGTCTCGATTCTTGTCACTCTTGAAGCTAGGAAGAACTTTTACAAGAATTGCTTCTTCATTTCCTTCCATGTGGTCATCGAGCCAGCAGAAATAAAATAAAGCCAATCCTTGGCGTCGTCCTTCAGTAAGAACAGGAAATCTTTAAGGTTTATTTGTTCCTTAGTCATAGAGCCAGAGAAAGAAAAAAGTAAGTATATTAATCCTAACTTGAGTTCAAAATTACTTGTCGTGGCGGGATAGGTGATGCAGAGGGGCTTGTGGTCAACATTAGAGGCCGTAAGGTCCCTCAATGTACGCTCGTTAGGCTGTGTCATCGGTTCCTCTTCTTCTTCTTCCTGCGAGTGCTCTTCCTAGAACGTGCCTCTGCACTGATATGTTGTTCTAAAGCTCTTCGTTCTCTAACTTATCTTTTTCGTCTCCTTTGCTCCCTACCAACTTCTGCAAAATACAACAAAGCATTTAAATTCTAGGAGGATCAAGTCATATAAAGAAAGAAAAATTCAAGAACAAATCAAAGAACTGAAAACTGTTCAAATGAGAAATTTCTTGGCTCCTCGGCAACAATGCCAATTTGGATGGCGAAAATTGCCACCCAATCCCCCTCCAAATATTTTATCTTACTCATTAAACTGTAGTAGTGGCAAGATCGAGTCGATCAGGGAGCCAATGAATTTGTCTATCAAACAGTTATTGGCTCGAGGGTAACTAAAGGGGGTTTTTGAAGAAATTTTGTTAAACACGAGAAATTTAAAATTACGAAAAATAAAATTAAGATTGAGTTCGAATAATCAAAGTATCAAGCTTAGATTTAAGAGTTGTTTCGTCAATTATTTGCATCTTGATCACAAGTCCATCAGATAATTCTTGCAACACCTAATCTTAGCCATCTCACTTAGAATGCTAGGTGAGAGCCCTAATTATCTAATTAACCATTTAATTAGATGAACGCATCACAACCAATTGGCTAATAGCATTAGGAACTAGGAACGTGCCAAGTTGAATGTCCAACTGGAAACGCCAAATTGACATTCAAGATAATTTTTCCCTAGGTTGATTCGACAATATTAGTTGATGTGAATTTACAACTTACAAGCTAATTCAACCTATTGCTACACCATATTAACATGCAATTGAATGTCATGTATTGCAAATTAAGACATAGCAATTGATCATACTTCGAAAGCTGAAATACAAGCAAATGTCTTTCATAACATGAGAAGAATTTTAAAATATTACAAGAATTTTATAATTGAAGATCTAAACCTCACAAGTGTCAAATGAGGAAATCTATTGTATGTCTAAGCTATAAAACGTTACCTTTAGCCTATAATCTTCATAATGGAGATCGAGCTTCATTTCGATACATCCAACAATCAAGAAGGTGAAGAAAAGAGAAGAGAAGAGAAGAAAATTCGTGCTGAAAGTGGCTAGTGGCGATCTCCCTCGGCCTAGGCACCTAAACAATTCTTTTATAAAATCAGGTCAACGCCATGACACTAGGGTACAGCGTTGTGATGTTGACAAGGCTCCTCGCGACCATTATGTCGAAGCGCTGCGACGTTTACTACATTTCACCAAAATTCTTGCTCTTGGGAAAAAGTGTTGCGAGGCCATGACTTTAGGGGCAAAATGGTCATTTTACCTTTTCTTTCCTTGTTGATGCAACTGAGCTTCGTTTTGGCTCGAATACCAGGTTCTACCTCACAAGTGCTCGATATCTATAAAATAATGAAATAAACACATAAAATTTGAGGACAACATTGAATTAAGTGGAGCTAGATAACACATTTTCTTGCTATCACTTCCATGTAATGATTAAATCTATAGACACAACTTGTCATACAGTGCATAAGAGTGCAACTATAAATCTTTTGTCGAGTGGGTTATATTTCATAAATGAAATTAATTAATTACTTTTGTGTTGTTGGAATGTATAGCCTTTAGGTCCATAAAATCTCTAGTTAGCTCATATGAACAATTATGGTTCAATTTAATTGAAATAAAATTTGGAAGGTTCAATTTAATATTTAAATTATTAGATATATTAGATGTGGAAAAAAAAAACACATTTACTATATTTAATGCAATAGATGTCAAATAAAAATATTAAAAAATAGTACATTAAGTATCAAATAAAAATGATTAATGCATTAGTATTGGTTAAAGAAAGAGATATATATACAATGAGATTCATATAACAAAATATATATTGTAGGAGAATTTCAAATCATTTAATGAGTTAAAATAATCTAAATGTAAGTATTTAATATTATATATATTTCTATAAAATCAAGAGAGCATATTGCATTTAAGCTATAGGTACGTTGAAAAATGCTATGAAATCTTTATTCTATTAGCTCTCCATAATTCATACTGACTTGGTCCTTGCAATATTAGTGGCTAAGCATCACACCAATATTAAATCTTACGTTTTACAAGCTAGTAATTTGATTTTCTTTCTAATATTACAAATTTACGTTGTGAAAAAATTGTGAGATGACTTGTCACTCAAGTATGGATATTAAATTGAAAGCACAAACAAGTACTCAAACATGTAAAGAACCCAACACAGAGTGAAAAATAAATGCACACAAGAATTGGTAACCCAGTTTGGTGATAAATCACCTACGTCTGGGGGTAGTGTGCCCAGGAAAGGTAATTCACTAATATTAAGTTGTTAAGCAATTACAACAAAGTACTTATCTGTAAAGTATCAACTTCTTCAGTAACTCTTTCCAGTATAACCATGATGGTTGTAAATCCTACATTCACTTGTAAGTACTAAATTTAAGTATATGGTACCATAGTGGACTTATTTGTTTCCTCTCTTGTAGATTGAAGGAAGAGGTGGTGGAAACCGAGCATATTTTTTGTAAGTTGAATTCTAAACCAATACGAGGTAGATCAAGCTTAAGATTTACTTTGGATATTAATTGGAGCATAAAAGTAAATTTGAAATTAGAAGGAAGAAAAGAAAGGAAGAAGAGAAGAGAAAAGGAAAAAAAAATAATAAAATAAATAAAATAAAAAAAATATATATATATATATATATGAAGTTAGTGGGAAGTAAGTCGGTAGCCTGTATTTGTGTGTAGCGATTTTGGATCATTTTCTTCCATTTCTTAAGCCTCAACCAACCCAAAATGGTAATTGCATGTTGAAGGGAGGAGGAAGAAGTGTTTATCAATTAGACAAGAACTCTAGTCCAATTCTTGGTGCAATTGTAGCTAGAATTAAAGGCTTGTCTGCTATTGGGAAACCTAAACAAGGTCCGGGGTTTAGTGAATAACGAACAGGAGAAATCAAGTTTGAAGCTGGAAATTTGAGG
The DNA here is from genome assembly GCA_031780015.1 of Citrullus colocynthis. Taxonomy (NCBI): domain Eukaryota; kingdom Viridiplantae; phylum Streptophyta; class Magnoliopsida; order Cucurbitales; family Cucurbitaceae; genus Citrullus; species Citrullus colocynthis. The sequence goes on along the minus strand of QLSR01000126.1, from coordinate 504,115 downwards.
TTAGTAAGTTAATTCAATTCTTAACAACCTTTTTGAAGGATGGTTGAGCTGAATATGAAGAGAAACAGGTTTAATTATAGGTGAAAGTGACTGATACCGATTTTTCGAGTGATCTAGAGTAGGGTGAAATAAATTTGAATTTTTGGATGAACGAAGATGAGTTAAGCCCTGAAATTTTGAGGTAAGCTAGAAAACATATTTCTTTACAGGTTTGATGTTAATCAACCCGAACCCTTTCTTTATCCATTCCCACACATCTTTAGCTGAACTTACTGTGTCGCATGCCTTTCCATCTTCCACATTTAGTCTAGTGTACATATTATCGCTTTCTTTAGATCAAAAACAAACACTCTCCCCATTATTTCTTTGTTACCACTGCAACGCATGTAATTCACATAAATATTGAATCAACATAATCCCTGTGTTCGACCTCGGACTCACCGAGAAAACCTACTCCTTTGCTTACACTTGGTTAAAGGATAGGGAAACTTGACAGATCACCAACGCATAGTAGTCAAACGCATAGCATGCTCAAAGCATGACATGTTGAACGCATAAAGACATCCTTTAACACTTTGCGTTAGGACAATTTACACACATACAAAATCCAACAACAGCATTTAATTATTTGAAACATGATAATTGTTAACGAGTATTTGTGGAAGGTAATGCTATTATTTAATCTATAATTTTAAAGAAGCATGATGATTGTTGGTGAATTTTGGAAGTTTGAAATGTTAAAACTCGTGAACATTTATTATGTTATTTTCAAAACATGTTTCTTATTAATAGTGTTTTTGAAAAAGGCTCCCAATGCTAAAGATATCGGAGAAGGCATTTGAAGCCAGGATATAAAAGTGGTTCCCAATGTTGAAGGACTCGGAGAAGGCATGTGGGTAACCAGGATTTAAAGATAGCCCCCAATGCTGAAGGACTTGGAGAAGGCATGTGGGTGCCCTAAATCTCGTATATGGGACTCGTTACTGAAGGACTTGATAAGGTATTCGGGTAACCTAAGATATGATATCTATGTGCACATAGAGGTATGATAGACGTTGTTGTGTTGAGATTACTCCACATCAGCTAAGGATATTTGACGTTGGGTGTGTCAAGATTACTCCGCCCCAACTAAGGTTGTTTTCAACGTTGAGTAGCGTTGAGCTTTGCTCTGCCTCAACTAAGGAAAAACGTTTTTGAAAGTATTGCATTTCATGATTTTTTTGGAAATGAAATGTGTATGGTTTGTTAGCGTCATCTGAACATGACTTGTCGGGATATGGAAACGTTTTATTACTGCTTATTTATTTTTATAACTAGAATACAGTTTTGATTTATTTATGAATTAAGGAAAGGTTCCTACATGTCATTCACTAGGCAAACTAGATCATGTTTCTCCCTGTTTTCTGCTTTTCAGGTAGCGAGCGAGTCCGGGGTGCTTTGCCTACACGGCAACTTGTCTGCGCCCACCATTAGTGTCTAGAATTTTGAGCATTGTAAATATTTGATCTTAAACGTTTGTTGTACATATAGAGGGTTAAGGGGCGAAAGTTAGTGAACTTATGTAAATTAAAGATTGAATGTAAATTTGTATTATTATGATAGCTTAACTCTGGTTAAAGATTGATGTTCAATTATTGTATATATATATCTACTTATTAGGTGGTTGGTCAAGGTATAAGGTTAAGAGTAGATGTTGTAAGAGGGTCGGTGTCTACTCTCCTCACACTTTCTCCTAGGTTAAAAGGGTACCCAAAAGGGGGTGTGACAATGGTCACCTAGGCTCTCCCTAGATGTAAGACTACCTCTCAAGATTACTTGGGCTTTCCCTAAGTATGAAAATATTAGTGAGGAAAGCTTCTGTCTTCAACAACATGTGAAACTCACTCTCACCTTGATTATCTTTCACTGAACTCGGTGAACTCCATTCACATGAGAACTTAGGTCCCCCTAAGTATTGAGAACTCCCTTCTAAATGTAACACGTCTTAGGCTCCCTCTAAGAACAAGAAACCTTTCTCTGTAGAAACCTTAGGATCCCCCTAAGACAACAAGTATCTTTAATGACTTATTCTCATAGAGCAGCAAGGATGCACAGCAAAAATATAAGAGCAACTAACAAATCGTACATACGATCCACATCGCCACTAAGAATAAAATCTTCCTCTTCTGAATCCAGAAAGTGGCTACCCTAATAATCAACATAAATCACCTTTAATAAAATAATGCCAATAAAGGAAAACATTGGCTAAAACGGGAATAAAGACCATCGCTTCAATAAGGAAAGATATCGAGCATAAAATATCGGTAGTCAATAACCAGATAAGGAAAGAAAATATTCTATAGAAACTTCTAATGTCACAACCAGATATTAAGGCTAGTTTGGTGACATCAGCGAACCTTTCCACAACAGCTTTAAACAAATAAAGAGCCAACACAGATCTCCAACAAACTCCCCTTGTGGCCAAAGATTTTTAAGGCAGAACAAGTAAACCAAAAACTAATTACTGAGAAGATAGATTATAATATAACAACAAATTGTCTTACCAAAGAATAACACCAGTACCAGATAGAAACATTCAAAGGAGATTACAATAATGAACCCGAAATAAAATTCAGATCAACCAAAGATAATGCTACCAAACCAAAACAAAACAGACATCCCACAATCGCAATTACCCCGCAACAACAAAAAACCAACAAACCACACAACCATTTGCCAGCCATTCACAAAATTCTCCCCCTTCCTACCAGAAAATCAATCATGGCACTGACACGAAGAATCAGCAGACGAGCGGGACAACACTGAACATATCATCTTGAGAACATCATCCACTTTTGATTTACGAACAGTGAGCCTCTTAATCAAATGATCAACATCCTTAGCTTCATTGGACGACAACTAAATGATACGGCTGCCAAACGTGAGGCAATAAGCTCACGACTAGGAACATTAACAGGAGGCATTGCAGAAGAAAGGTTGATGCTCGAGATATGGTAGCTTTGCAGTAGATAGGGATGAATATTGAATAGACTAGAAACTGGGCCAGCAGGTTTCGATGCAACTAAAAGATGAGGTTTCTAAGAAAGCAGAATCCTATATATTGAATAGATTAGAAACTGGGCCACCAGGTTTCGATGCAACTAAAAGATGAGGTTTCTAAGAAAGCAGAATCCTACATATTGAAAAGTGCTTGAAAAGTGCTTTTTATTCTCTTGAACTAAGGGAGTCTATATTAGATTTCATGTGTTTGCTAATGGTTTTCAGGTGAAAATAAAGAAAGGAAGAATTGAAAGTCAAAAGATCAAAACCGAGCCAAAATCTAGAGAAAAAGAGAAGAAAAACACAAATCTACCAAAAACAGGACAGCGACGTGGCGCTTTTTCCAAAGAGCAATCTCTGCCTTCAGTGCAGCAGCTTCGACGAGCATTGCTGCATGACGCCAAGGGTAGACTTTTATGATGCACAGAGTCGTGACGCTACCTTTCAATGTCGGTTAGCGCCGCGCGCCATTGACTTAAGCACTTGAAAAATGTTTTCTATTCTATCAAATTAAGGGAGTTTATATTAGATTTCACTTGTTTGCTAGTAGTTTTAAGGTTAAAATGAGAAAAATTAGAAGAGAAGACCAAAAGATCAACCGAGCAAGAATACAATGAAAAAGAGATGAAAAACTCAAGTTTGCCAAAATTGGGATAGCGCTGCGCCGCTAAACCCGAGCGCAGTGTCTGCCACAACACAGTAGCAGCGTCGCGGCGCTAAAACTCGAGAGCAGTGTCACCACAACACAGTAGCAACGTCGCGGCGCTATCTTTCCATATTTGGTAGCGCTGTGGCACTAGTTTCCATATATACATTTTTTGTATTTTTGGAAAGTTCTTTTGGACGGCCAACTCTATAAATTTGGGGGTTTTCAATAGCCCTAATTATCAATTTACCATCAATCTATAGACCAAAAGAGACAAAAAAAAAAAAAAAAAGGAGAAAATTGAGTGAGAGTTCATAAAAGAGCCTCAAAGAGTGAGTTAGTTGCAAGGAAGAGGAAAAGAGTTCAAGAGAGAGTCGTGGTGCCGTTCAAGTTCCAACGTGAGAGCCAAAGAGATTGTGATGGTGCTGCCTCAATCAAGAGCCTCTTTTCAGTAGAGTTTCCCTTTCTTTACACTCTTTCTTTGTTTATATTGTTTGAACATGTTGCTTCAAGCTATAAGTGGCTAAACTCTTTAGTTTTAGGGTTTTGATGTATTGTTTATAAATTCATGTTGATATTGTAGGCTTTCATGGTTACGTTGGAATGATTATGCTTTTCATTGTTATTGTGTTTAATTCTTGAGGATTGGCCACCTTCGCATGTTAGGTTAAATGTATGATTGAGAGATTGTATGTTTAACTTGATCTATAAAAATGAATTGTTGTTAATCTATCACGAGAGTAGTTAGGTTGATAATAAAAGTTGCTAAACACTATTCTTAATGCCATGTAATTTGTATTGGTTTCAAGAGATTAGTAATCAATCGAGTTGCATGAGAAAGGGTTGTTTTTAAGAGAAAATAACTTGGAATTAAGTTTCTAGACTTAGGCATATGAATTACAATAAAATCCATAAATTCTATAATATTGCATGATAAAATAAACAAGGATTCATTATCCTAGAACTCTCTTTTACTCTTGTGTTTCTCACTTTATTACTTTCCTTATTTAGTTTATATTTCCCATAATTCACAAATTCAATTTCAATCTTCAAATAAAATAATTCAACTCTAAAATAGCTAAGTAACTTTAACCTTCACAATTGGATCCTCAGTGGAACGATATTCGAACTTTCCTATCTTATATTATAACTTGACCCGTACACTTGCAGCTTACACTCAAAGTGCGCAATCATTGACTAGTGTCGCAGCATCAGTTTCCATATTTGAAGAATCTATATTTTTGGAAAGAATTTTGGGCGGCCAACTCTATAAGTTGGAGGGTTTCTAGCAGCTCTAACATCAAGAAATCAGAGAAAAACACACCAAAGAGTGAGTTGGCTGCAAGTGAGAGAGAGGAGTTTAAAGGAGAGTTTGGTGTCGTTTGAGTTCCCGACGTGAAGACCGAAGGACATCTTGGCAGTTCCTCCTCAATCAAGGGCTTCTTCCTAGTAGAGTTTTCCTTTCTTTACACTCATTCTATGCTTAATATGTTTGTGAACATGTTGCTCAAAGCTATGAGTGGCTAAACTCTTTAGTTTTACGGTATTGATGAATTGTTTATGAAGTTATGTTGATATTGTAGACTATTCATGGGTTTGTTGTAATGATTATGCTTTTCATTGTTATTGTGCTTAATTCATGTTGATTGCCCATTCTTGAATGTTAGGTTAGATGTATGGTTGAGAGATTATATGTCTAACTAGATCTATAATAATGAATTGTTGTTAATCTATCATGAAAATAGTTATATTAACAATGAAAGTTGCTAAAGACTACTCTTAATGCCATGTAATTTGTATTGGTTTCAAGAAATTAGTAATCAATCGAGTTGCATGAGAAAATGTTGTTTTATAGAGAAAATAACTTTGATTTATGTTTCTAGACTTAAGCATATGCATCGCAATAAAACCCATGAACCCTAGAATATTGCATGATGAGATAAACAAGGATTCATTATCCTAGAACTCTCTTTGACTCTTGTGTTTCTTATTTTCTTGTTTTTCTTTTTTACTTTCCTAAATCATAACTCAAGATTGAATCCTTAAATAAAATTGATTCAATTCTAGAATAGTTAGGTAACTTAAATCTTCACAATTGGATCCTCAGTGGAACGATAATCGAAACTTAATAGTCTTATATTATAACTTAATGTGTACACTTGCGGTTAACACGGAAAGTGTGCATCACATGTCAACTGAGGATAACAAATTCGTAGTTTAAGTGTAAGCACTGACTTGTAAAACCAAGTGTTGGGGAGAGCCATGCGATTGAGGATATGCGTTGCTGGAGGAAAAGTAGCTGAGAAATAGAGAAAATTTTGGTTAAGTGTTAATAAAGACCATGCGTTGGTGAATGTAGTGGAGATTGAATTATTTGAGAAACCATGCGTTATTAATTGAATCACAAAGGGTGTGAGCCGAAGCAGTCGCTGCATAGAAGAATAATGGATCATTGGCGGGGAAAGAAATATACTTGAACCATGCGTTGAAGTCATCAAGCGCCGAAGACAGCCATGCATTGAAGTTACCATGCGTCAAAGATAACCATGCGCTGTAGTCACATTGCGTCCAAGACAGAACGGTCTTGACGTGATGAAGCTGGTGATGTGAATGAATATGTTGTATGTGTCGGAGGTGGGTGGTGCCGAAAACACCATGCGCTGAGAATGATTAATTGCTAAAGACGCTGGAGGAGAACATAGGCATGAGTGCCTTGCGTCGAAGGAAAAACCAGCACCAACCTACGGTGAAGGGTAAGTCGGCATTATCACCTTGGTACTTGTGAGGGATAAGTCAGCAGTATATATATAGGTGAGTTTAATTATTTTCAGACATTTCGAGAACTTAAGTCAGTTCCATCTTTCAGAGAAACCACCCGAGAAGGAAGAGGAAGGTGTTCTTATAGTTTTTGGGCGAAATTCTACCGGTTTTGGTGCTCAAATCCAAGCTAGAACAGAGGACTAATCATAGACGCACAGATTGAACAGTGGTGGTTGTTTGGAGTAGTACGACACAAGAAAGCCGAGTTTGGGGCTGAAATTTTGAGGTTAGTAAGTTAACATAATTCCTAACAAGTCGTATGAATGATGGTTAAGCTGAAACCGAAGTTTATCACATGAATCTTTACTTAAAAGCAGTAACTACAGAACTGCTATGCAATCCGGAGCAATGCGGAGTAATTTTGGCATAACTGAAGAACAAAAAAGAGTTAAGCCCTGAAATTTTGAGGTAAGCTGTGGAACTTAATTCTTTACAAGTTCGTAGAAGAGAAGAAGTCTTAATATGGGCTGGAAATGCATTATTAGCAGGGATTAAGTAGAGACAGCAAGCTGTAACAGTCAGCTTTGATAAAGAGAAACTAAGGCTCAAGTATTGATATAATAGCAAGTGAGCTGCACGTAAGGCTTGTTCTTGGAAATCAAGGTATAGCAGAAGGGTAAAGGATAACTTGTAGTATAGAATTTAGAGTTAAGGCTTGAGGATATACTAATGAAAGCTTAACCGCATGATGTACTATAAACACTGAGCATATGATAAGTTGTTGTTTATGTTCTTGTGAATGGAAAAGAAGTATAACAAGGGAAAATCTTTGTTTCAGGCAAAGAAGAGATAGGAAAGGCTTATAATCCATTCAAGGCCTAGAAAGAGTTGTGAGTGACATTTCTTTTACCTTAAAATGATTTTGTTGAACATAATAGTTCGGTTTTCCAATGAAATGTGAATTTCTGATTAAATGCTTTATGAGACAAACGTTATGTTCTTAAAGTTATTGAAAAGCATGTTGATGAGATGTTATTGATTGAATAATTGCCCTGTATTCTTATGAACGATTTGTATACGAATGGTTTTGTATGAAATGTTGTTTCTAAAAAAGGAAAATGTTTTAGAGGAGGCTCAATGCTAATAAGCATGTGAACTTCCCTGGGACCCAGCACTTGGGCAACCCGCCTATAAATGTTTTAGAGGAGGCTCAATGCTAATAAGCATGTGAACTTCCCCGGGACCCAGTACTCAAGGACATGAGAAGGTACATGGGCAACTCGCCATATTCCTATGTGCACATAGAGGTTATATGCTGGTGCGTTGAGTCTTACTCCGCATCGAGCCTTATATGTTTTCGACGTTGGGGTGTTGAGTTTTGCTCCACGTCAACTAAGGGAAAAAAATATTATATTTAAACTGTTTCCTTACGATTGTTTAAAAATCATGTATGATTTGATAAGGGCAATTAAATTTGTTTTAACTAAGGTTTGAAGTGATTACATGTTTTATATTTGATGTTGAACATAGTTTTACTACTGATGATTTCCGAACTAAAATGGCTTTGTTAAAATTGTCACTCACTGGGCCTTTAGCTCATGTTTTCAATGTTTTCTTTTCCCCCAGGTAGCAAAGACGTTTCTGGTGCTTTGCCTACTCCCACTCGCCCTGCTTAAGCTTCGAGACTTTGAATAATTTGACTTGTTGAGGTGTTGGTTGAATGTTAAACCTTTATACTTGTTAGGTGGCATGTAGATATGTCTGTAAAATTACCAGGGGTTGAACTATGGGTTGTGTAAGGACATGTAAAAAATTGAGAAAATTTTGTTTTCGCTTGTATATACTCTTCCATGTGTGATGTTTAATATGTTTTGGAATCTGGAGACTACAGGGTGAATAGTTCAGAATGTGTGTGAGGGAACGGATGGTATGCATCACAAGAGGGGTGATGTATACTATCCTCACATCTCCTTTCAGGTTGTGCAGGTAACTTGGGAGGGGGTGTGACATCAAGTGCCTTCTAGCCAATGTGACTCTTTATCTGATTCAAAATAAAAACATCATAATGAAATGGCGACTTGGTCCCAATTTGATCGATGAGTGTGGCAAGAGAAACAAAATGTCCGGATCTATAGAAAGATGGACACCAATTCGTGATCCCAATTAGATGGAGTAGAGCATACTTAACATTCAGAAATAGCAGATGGCAGCTTACCTTTCTTTGGACACGAAGAACGAGTCCTCTAGTGAGTTCAAAAACTAAATACGACAACGAAGGTCTCTATTCGATCACATTCTTTGGGATATTCCATTGAAGAAATTGATTAATAATAATAGGTTGTCACGCTCCTTCCCAAGTTACCCTTTTAAACCTGAGAAGGAACGTGAAGATAACCGACCTTACCCTTTTGTAATATCAACTATGCCTCTTTAGTTCCCGTAACATGCTCAAGCATACATAATCATAAAGAATACTTTTATTTAATGCAACAACTTAGGGTTTGTATACAATATAAAATGTTTCATAACTTAATATCCAACCCTAAATTCAATATACTATGTTATGGCATGGGAGACCTCGACTTCGAACAGCAAGGAGCACTCTTCTGCTACCTAAAAAGAAAAACATAAAAGAAAATGATCAGCTTACAAAGCCTAGTGAGTGGTCAATAAACAACTAGGGTACACACGACCCTTTTATAACATCACAATATAGATGAAATTATAACAACATATTTAACCATAACCGAGGCTATTTACTCAAACCTCAAACACAAAGCTTATCCCGATACCATACTTTACTCTAATAACTCTTTCTCTGGCTTACTAATTGAATCTGTTTCGTATGTGCACATAATCTTATCTTTGAGGAATCAAAAGCTAGACTCGTCGATCATCTGACCATCCCACAAGAGATACCTCCCACAGAATCAGGAACTAGGTTTCCGACAAACCCTTGACCATCCTGTGAGGTTTTAATCCCGACACAGGATCAAAAACTAGATGCTCAAATCCTCTGACCATCCCATGGCAGTCTTAGCTTCTTATCAAGCATTCTAAAAAACTAGTAACACTCATTGTTGACAGAGTTCTAGCTCTTTAAAGTTTTTTTCCCCTCTCTCTGAACTCGCTTATCACCCCCTCCCAAGTACCCTCTAACCCAGGAGTGAGTGTGAAGACAGCAGACACCAACCCTCTCACGACATCCACTGCCAACCCTAAACCTTAACCATTACCTGGTAAACAATTACACAATATTTTAACAACATAAATAAAACCAGGATTAAGTTATCACGACAACCAAGCTATCTCAAAAATGTTATAATTACAACAGCTTCTCTTGACTCCCTCAACCCTCACTATATGTACAACACTTGCAAGTTCAAAGATTTACAATTTTCAAGTTATTAGACACTGAAGACAGGCCCAGACAAAAATCTTGTGTAGGCTAAGCACTCCAAACACCCACGCTACCTGGAAAGCAGAGAAACAAGGACAACATGAGCTAAATTGCCCAGTGAGTGACTAGTTTAAAGTCTTCCTTAAACAATGTATGCAAAACATACATTCCAGCCATAATCCAACAATAACATGTGTAAAGCAATAGCTTAAACATACATAATCATATGTGGAAAAGATACATATAAACTAGTTTACTTGAAAACCTTTCCATAGTTGAGGCGGAGCGGGGCTTAACGCTACTCAACATCGAAATAACCTTAGTTGGGGCGGAGTAATCTCAGCACACCCAACGTCGAAAATCCTTAGCTGTGTGGAGTAATCTCAACACATCAGCATCTATACACATATTCCATAACCAGGGTCACCCGAGTACCTTTTCTGAGTCCTTTAGTACACGGCCCCTTAAACAAATTCCCGGCCACTCTCATGCCTCCTTCAAGTCCTTCAGCATTGGAGCCATTTCCATACATAAATTACCCACATGCCTTCTCTGAGTCCTTCAGCATTGGGAGTCGTTTAAATAAGATTATAACCTAACGGAAATTCATGAGCTTGAAACATTTCATACATCACAACACTATTCTCATGCTTAAATGCTTTCATTAATCTTATAATCATAAATCGCATGCTTTCCTCTAACTAATTGTACAGCCAGTATACTTCAGATACTTCCCATTATATAGCATATGACATAAATGTAAAGCTCATGAAAATGTACTATATGATCAAGTTTCAAACATATGTTTAAACAAGAAACTATGCTTGAAATAAACACTTTTAGAATCGAATGTCACTCATAACTTGTCCCGGGCTCTTAGCGGGTTATATGCCCTTCCTAGCTCCTCTCGGCTTGAAATAATACGTTTCCCTTTGTTAGATTTCCTTAACATTCCTTTTACATAAGAAACAAGCTTTAGATATGCCTAATATTCATCCCCGAGACCAAACTACCAAAAGAAAACCATCACCGAGACTATATTCCATGAAAAAATGCTCAACCGAGGCTCTACCTCATTCAAAAGTTCATTAATGATCAAGATTTAAGCCATTAGCGAGACTAACTTAGTAAAACAAGCCAAAAACCAACAGTACCAGCGAGACTGTGGAGGAGCGAGACCAGCGAGCTCAGCGAGGGCCATAACTTAGTGAGATTTGTGAGACAATTTTGACCAGCGAGACTAGTCTCGCCCTTGCTCCTTCACGCTTAACCTTTCCAGCAAGACCTACTTCTTTCTGCTGCTATTCTCGCTGCCTCCCAAACTTCTAGATATTAGAAGTCATAGTTCAAGCCTAAATTAGAACTTCTTCCCTTCTACAAACTTGTAGAGAAATATGCTTTCTAGCTTACCTCAAAATTTCAAAGCTTAACTTCACTTCGTTTGATAGATATTCTCAATTTACTTCGCCTTGCTCCATATCACTGAAGAAATTCGTACGAGTTAGTTCGACCTAAAATTTAACATGTTTCTCTTCATATTAAGCTCAATCATCCTCAAAATTTCAGCTTCAAACTCTGACTCTTCCGCTCGATATTCACCAAACATCGAACCTTGTTTATATTGCATGACAGCAAACAAAGCTTCTATTTCAGCTTCAATTTTAGTATGAGACCGGCCAAAATCCTACACAAATTTGCCCTAGATCTCTTCTTCTACCACACCTCGACGCTCAGCTAAAGAGTAGAATCGATTTGAGCTTGGAGATGGAAGAAAAACCTGTCAGCAAACTCACCCACTTCACATTAAACCACCGACTCCCTTCCACTACCACTTTTCTTTTCTCTTCTTTTTTATAATTTTATTTTATTTTATTTTTTCCATTCCTTTCTTTTTCTTTCTTTCTTTCTCTTTAATTTAAATAAATGAATAACTAATAAATAAATAAATAAGTAATCCGTTCTTACACCCCACTTAATAATCAAGATAAATTTTAGCTCGATTCCTTCTTAATGACTTAAATATGCAACTTACCACAAATGACTTCCGGCTTTTTCCTCTTCTTCCTTCGATCTACTAGAAAAAAATAACTTAGTCCACTTCGGTACTACGTACTTATGTTTAACACTTACAAATGAAAGTAGGGTTTACACTTGTCTTTGAGTCCAACTTGGTTTGAACCTCCGGCTTCCTACTAGGCTTCTGGAACTAAGAAAACAACAAGTAACAGCCCTTTGGAGCCTCAAAAAGCCTTTTGGAACACCTAAAAATACCCTTTTAGACACAGGAAGTTCACCTTGGATGTAGAGTTGCTCCCTTAGATGGAGGGCTGCATAAAGTTAGATGCAGGGTTTCTTTTTTTGGACGACTGACTGCACACCTTGGATGCCCAGTTGTGTAGTTGGATGCCTAGTTTTTCCTGAAAACACCCTCAAACTATCTCAAACAAGCTTTTAGAAGATGATTCTGAGTGAGTGAAGGAGTAAACTTTGAGGCCCATTTATAGACGTCCTTTTGAAGCTTAGTTACCATGTCTTTAATTCTTGGCTCAACATGTAACTCTTCCACTTGTCCTTCAACATGTGTCCATAGCCATGCAGATGACACCTTCTACTTGTGAGATGTTTAACTTATAGCATGCCACTTAGCACCTTTTCCACCTTACCATGCGTCCAACTCCTTGCTTGAGAAGTGCCTTATGAGTCGAACTTAAGTCTTGGTAGGCGTTTATCCCTTGATTTCTGAGCTACGCTTCCATCTTGCCTATTAGGTCAATCATGCGTCTAGAATCCCTTCAACCATGTATTCAATATGCGTCCGAAAATCTTATACTTAGCCAAATTTCCTTCAAAACCTTAGGCTATGCTTCCACCACACCCAACTTCTCTTGTACTTAGCCAAATTTCAACTTCTAAGGCCCTCCATGCATTACATACACTCTTCTTTGGCTAGGCTCAACTTTGCTTCTCATTTAACCTAGACGAGGTCTTCCATACTTAGCTAAATTTTCATGATTTTACTCCACAGGCTTGGGTTATAATTTTATCTTTAACGTTGACTATTCTTTTCCTTGTTTAGCATACACGTTCGAGATGAAAATTTCAGGTTTCACATAGGTGATATCATAAACTAATGCTTTCGAATGTAAACTTTTTGAAAGTCAGGAGTGGTATCATCAAAGTTAGCACATTGATAACAAACTCGCAAATGAGTTGCGAATAGTATGGTCCCAAATTGAGGACAGTTTTATCCAACCTCGATTCTAGTAGAAGGTCCATGAGCTCTAGACACTCTTGAGCATTGTCAGCTAGCTCCTTTTCATCCATAATATTTTACTTCCTCACATACTTCCACAAGTTGGCACTTTCCTCTGTATGGAAGGACACACCATCCAAAGGAATAGAGGAGACATTCCCACTGGTTGGCTATTTCCCTTTGGCTTTTGTAGAGGCTCTAGTGACACGGACAGTTCGAGTGGCCTCTTTGTTTGAGCTGCTCTGAAAAGCCCAATTAGAGTCTTCCTTAGAGGGAGTTTTTTGAACATCTTCCTTAGAATTCCCAGATACATGATCCTGTGACACAAGAAAAGCCTGAACATCTTCTTCGACATCTTCTTCAACATTGACTTCAACATCTTCGACATTGGCTAGCTGATGAGCCGTTTCATCAACATGAGCAGAACCGAGAGCTTCCTCACGAAACTCTAGACATGAGGCATGCTCATTTGCCTTACTAACTATATGGATGAACTTTTTATGTAAACTCTGTTTTCACTTGTAAGTACTAAACTTAAGTACGTAGCATTGTTGTGAATTTATTTGTTTTCTCTTTGGTAGATCAACGGAAGAGGTGGTGGAAACCGAGCTTAAGATTTACTTTGAATATTGTTTAGACTATAAAAGTGGATTTTAAAATTAGAAGTAAGAAGAAGGAAGAAAAGAAAGGGAGAAGGAAAAAAAATAAAGAAAAAAGAAATAATAGATAATAAATAAAATATAAGGAGGAAGTGGAGAGGAATTGTCAGTTGAAATTTTAGCAAAGGTGCCGACTGATTTTCCATTCTTCAAGCTCATAAACCGACTCAAATTTTGGCTGCGTGTCTAAGGAAGGAAGAAGAAGGTGTTTAGGGTGAATTGGTGTGGAACTCAGGTCGAATTTGTGGTGCAATTGAAGCTGGAATTGAAGGCTTGTCTACTGTTGCAAAACCTAAACAAGGTCTAGTGTTTGGTGAATAGCGAACGGAAGAAATCAAGCTTGAAGCTGGCAATTTGAGGTTTGTAAGTTAATTCAATCTTGACAACTTTTGTGAAGGATGGTTGAGCTGAATGTGAAGAGAAACAGGTTTAATTATAGGTGAAAGTGACTAATACCGATTTTTCGAGTGATCTGGAGTAGGGCGAAGTAAATTTGAATTACTGGATGAACAAAGAAGAGTTAAGCCCTGAAATTTTAAGGTAAGCAAGAACACACATTTTTCTACAAGTTTTTAGAAGGAAAATAATTCTACTTTAGGTTAAAAATACAACTTTTAGCAGTTAGAAATGCAGACAGAAGCGAAGACAGTAGCAGAGTGAGACAGGTTTCGCTAGAAAATCAGCGACACTGAAGGCGTGAAGGTGAGCAACGAGATCAGTCTCGCTAGGTGTCGCTAATCGATTTTTGCCTCACAAATCTAGCTAGTCTCATCGGTGTCACGACTCTCGCTAGTCTCGCTGGTCAAGTAAGTCTCGTTGATTTTTGCTTGGTCTCGCTAGTGCATATCTCACTGATTTTTGCTTAGTCTCGCTAGTGCATATCTTGCTGATTTTTGCTTAGTCTCGCTAGATCAAATCTCGCTGGTTTGAACAAGTCTCGCTAGTTTTATAATTTTGTTAGTAGCTGGTCTCGCTAGTGAGCTTTATCTTGAAGCTTAAGACATATTTGCTATACCTCAATGGGAATTCTAAGGAATCTAACAAAGGAAATTAAACCATTTCAGGTTAAGAGGAGCTAGGAAAGGCGTATAATCCTTTAAGGACTCAAGACAAGTTGTGAGTGATAATTTTATTTAAAATGAGCTTACTTTAAACAAAGTTTTTATGATAATTATGTTTAGCAATTTGTTTATACATTTATGTTTTCACGAGTTCTAAATGTGCTCTAACGAGTACTGGTTTGAAGAAAGCATGTGTTTTTATGTAAATGCATACTATGGTTTTGCATTTGAATTATTTGAAGCATGCTAGTGGTTACCGAGTCTTTATGAAAGGCATGTTATTTATTAATCTATGATTTTAAGGAAGGCGGGTGGTTGTTAATGAATTTGTGTAAGTTTGAAATGTTTAAACTCGTGAATATTTATTATGTTTTTTCCAAAGCATGCTGCTTTTGAATATTGTTTTTGAAAAAGGCTCCCAATGCTGAAGGACTTGGAGAAGCCAATTGGGTAGCCAAGATATAGGAATGGTTCCAATCTTGAAGGACTCAGAGAAGGCATGTGGGTAACTTGAGTATAGAGATAGCCCCCAATGTCGAAGGACTCTAAGAAGGCATGTGGGTGGCCTAAATCTCGTATATGGGACCTGATACTAAAGAACTTAACAAGGTATTCGGGTAACCTAGAATATGATATCTATGTGCACATAGAGGTATAATAGATGTTGTTGTGTTGAGATTACTCCACACAGTTAAGGATATTCAACGTTGGGTGTGCCGAGATTACTCCGCCCCAACTAAAGATTTTTTCGACGTTGAGTAGTGTTGAGCTTTGCTCTGCCTCAACTAAGGAAACGTGTGAAAAATGTATTGTATTTTCATGGTTTTCAGAAATGATACATATATGGTTTGATAGTGTTACTTGAGCATGATTTTCCAGGACATGAAAACGATTTATCACTGCTTATTTATTATTATAAATTGAATACAATTTTGAATTGTTTCTGAGTTAACGAAAGGTTTTTACTAAATAGATCACTCACTAGGCAACCTAGCTCATGTTTTTCCCTGTTTTCTGTTTTTCAGGTAACAAGCGAATCTGCGGTGCTTAGCCTACATAGTAACTCGTCTGAGCTTGCCATCAGTGTCTAGGATTTTGAGCATTGTAAATATTTGATCTTAGACCTGTGTTGTACATGTAAAGGGTTAAGGAGTGGGAGTTAGAGGTCTTATGTAACCTTTAATATTGAATGTAAATCAGTATTATTTTGATATCTTAACTCTAGTTAAAAATTAATGTTCTATCATGGTTTATATCTGCTTATTAGATGTTTGGACGTGATTTACAGTTGTACAGGTTAACAGTAGATTCCATAAGAGGGGCGGTGTGTAAACCCTACTTTCATTTATAACTACTAAATATAAGTATGTATTATCGCCGTGAACTTGTTTACTTGTTCTCCCTCTTGTAGATCGAAGGAAGAACTGGAGGAAGCCGGAAGTAATATTTGGTAAGTTGAATATTTAAGTCATTAAGAGAAAACCAAGTTAGAATTTACTTCGAATATTAATTGGGACGTAAAAACAAATTTTCTTTTTATTTTTCTTATTCCTTTCTCCTAAATTAAAAAGAAAGAAAAAGAAAGGAAAAGAAAGGAAAGGAAAGGAAAAAGAAAAGAAAAGAAAATTAATAAACAAACTATAAAAAAAAAAAAAAAAAGATAGTGGGAGGAAGTCGATTGAGTTTTACTTTTAGATTGGGAAGTTGCCGATTGGTTTTTCATCCATTTCCAAGCTCAAACCAATTTTGTTCAGCTGGGCATCGAGGGGAGGTAGAAGAAGATATCAAGGGCAGATTCGTGTAGGATTTTGGTCAGTTTCATGGTGAAATTGAAGCTAAAGCAGAACGGTTGCTTGCTGTCGTATAGTCTGAACAAGGTTTAGTGTTTGGTAAATATCGAGCGTAAGAGATAGAGTTTGAAGCTGAAAGTTTGAGGTTAGTAAGGTAATTCAATTCTTAACAACTCTTGTGAAGGATGGTTGAGCTGAATATGAAGTGAAACATGTTAAATTTTAGGTGGAAACGACTGATACGGATTTCTCGAGTGATCTGGAGCAGGGCGAAGTAAATTCAAAATATCTGTTGAACGAAGAGTAGTTCAACTCTGAAATTTTGAGGTAAGCTAGAAAACATATTTCTCTACATGTTTGTAGAATGGAAGAAATTCTAATTCGGGTTGGAAATGCTACTTTTAACAGTTAGAAGTTTGGGCAGTAAAGAGAGCAACAGCAGAAAGAGGTGGGCCTCACTAGAAGGTTGGTGATAACTTGTAGAAATACAAGTTATTATAGTCACTATTTGAATTAATTAGAGTAACTTTAGAGCTAAACGCATGATTTTGGTAGTTGAATTATGTAAAAAGTATCACCATGCATTGGCACTATTTACAAAACAAAATATCTGAAAAACTATGAGCTTTTCTGTTCTAAATGTAGGATTAAGAAGAAAAGAATCCAAAAACCCAAGTACTAGAGACGAAGCTGCTGCGAGAAAAAATGGAAACCCATGCATCGAAAAATATGCGTCGAGATCATGTGTTAAGAAAAAAGTAGATACAGACGCCTGGGCAAAAGCTGTCATGTCAATATGCAAAAGGATAACACGTTATCAGGTCATGGCAGAACAAATGGGCCGACGATGTGAAAAAGTTTTGCAGCAGGGCATGGAATTTAATGTAAAGCTGTCAGGTCATCATGAGTTCACCTTTTGAATGCCTATAAATAGCCCAACGCTTCTCCATTCAAAGGGGAGGAAGGATTAAGAGAGAAACGCATGACAGGCGCGAAGGCTCTGCACACCTCCTCTACCATAACCAGCCTCCATTTCGAGCTCTTCTGAGAGAAGGATTCTGAGAACTTTCAGAATCATCTCCCAGTGAGTGAGAACCTTCACCCTATGGACTTTATGTATCAGATAGCAACCATCTCAAGCCTCCATGAAGTAAGATGTTGCCAGTGGCGGCTTGACGTCTTCCATTTCTGTTTTATCTCCATTTCCATCCTTCTTACTTATGTTTTGTTAATGACATTCGAGAGAATGGTTTATTTTCTTAAATATGAGTTTGATTGACGATTATCTTCCATCTATTTCCATATTAAATATCTTACATGTAAGCCCCATACTTGTTATTGAGAGAAGGTAAGTAAGAAGAAACTATGGGACAGGCAAGTAAAGAAAATTGGCCGAGTTGTGTGAGAGCAAAAATGGTTGAATGTTGGCCATGTGATGGGTGACCATGCGTTGAGGGTATGTCTAAGCTTGACAAGAGTTGCCGCTGATAGGCATGCGTTGAAGAGGGCAGCTCAGCGTGGAAATAGATGTGAAGGAAGGAGGGTGCAATATGCGTTAGTAGAAGTAGGCGTTGAAGGCTACTATGTGCTAGAAGATGACATTGCTATGCGTTGAGATGGCCTATGCGTTGAAGGATGGTATGCGCCGGGCATAGAAAAGTGGCCGAGAGGGCCATGCAGTAGTCAACTATTCGGCGTTGGGCAATTAGTGGCATAGTAAGTTGAGACTATGCGTTGCTGAAGCCATGCACGAAAGATTACGTTGGTTAATTCAAGAAGGAAGATGATGGTAGAGTTGGTAAGTCAGTGATTTATATTGACATATAAAGGAGTGCATCGAATAATTAAACCCTTTTGGACATATTTTCGAACTCAGATTGACTCCATTTCGCAGACAAACAACGAGACGAGGTGGAAGAAGGTGCTTATATTGAATTCAAATAGAAACCAGATCATTTTCATGGTGATTTTGAAGCTGGAACCAGAAGCTTGATTATTGCTGATAAATCTGAACACCAATCGGTATTTGAAGGAGAGTGAGCGGAGGAAGTTGAAGCTAGGATCAAAACTTTGAGGTTAGTAAGTTGATTTAATTCTTAGCAACTTTCATGAAGGATGTTTAAGCTAATTCCGAGCAAAAATGTGTTAATCTCTAGGAGGAAGTAAGCGGAGTTGAACTGTTAGACAATTCAAGGCAGTCGAAGTTATTTGGGAATAATTCTCAAACAAAGACGAGTCATGGTCTGAAATTTTCAAGTAAGCTATGAAACTCACTACTTTACAAGATTGGAGAAGAAGGGAAGTTCTAATTTTTGCTGTAATATGGTTTTTAGCAGGATAAAGAAATAGTAGAAGGGAAGGAAAGAAACCGTGATATCAGGTGTCGCTAGACAGTGGTATCACTAAGGAGCTGGAGAGTGAGCAGCGGAACGAGTGTCGCTGATAACGCAAAGAGCTATGCATCTCACAACTATCACTGAAGGCTCGCTAGGTATCGCTCCTTAAGGTGATATCGCTAGTCTCGTTCACTCCGGTTTCGCTAGTGCAGTACCCAGTAGTGTGAATTTTGCTTGTAGTCTCGCTAGTGACATGGAGGACCGCTAGTTATGAATATGCATACTTAATGATTATGAAAAAGGGAGTTCAAAGGAAACCTAATGTGAGAAATGTGTTTTACAGGCCAAGAAGAGCTCAGAAACGCATATAATCTGCTCGGGGCCTAGGCAAATCGTGAGTGACCTTTTATTTCATACAAGGATTATTTTTTTAACATTGTGCGAGTAAAAACTAATATGTCTTATGAAATCCTGTATGCGTGTTATCTAAATGCAACCCACGACCGAGGACCACGTGTGAAGGCCTATGGAGATACGATATATAATACACAGTGCTGAGAGACCATGGGTGAAGGCACTTGAGAAATTGAATGAGATGGATTCCAATGCCGAAGGACCTTGTGAGAAGGCATATGGAAATTCAGTACATGATGGCTCAGTGCTGAGGGACCATGAAGGCACTTGAGCAGTGGATTAATATGGAACTCAATGCTGAGGGACAATATGAGAAAGCACTTGAGAATTGAAACGCCGAAGGACGAAATGTGAAGGCGTGTGAATATATGAATAATAGGAATTGAATTATGAGATTAATAGCGTTGAGCTCTGCTCCGCTGCTTCTTGGAAAGATATTTATGCTATATTGTTAAATGGCATGAGTGACCCAGGAATTTGTACTAATAAGATATATAGTAGTTTTTATGTAAGCACTGACTTGTAAAACCAAGTGTTGGGGAGAGCAATGCGATTGAGGTTATGCGTTGCTAGAGGAAAAGTAGCCGAGAAGTAGAGCAAAATTTTGGTTAAGGGTTGGCCAAGACCATGCGTTGGTGAATGTAGTGGGAAGTTGAATTATTTGAGAAACCATGCGTTGTCAATTGAATCACGAAGGGTTGTGAGCTGAAGTAGTCGCCGCATCAAAGAATAAGGGATCATTGTCGGGGGAAGAAATATGCTTGAACCATGGGTTGAAGTCACCATGCGTCAAAGACAACCATGCGCTGAAGTCACACTGCGTCCAAGATAGAACGGTCCTAAAGTGATGAAACTAGTGGTGTGAATGACTATGTTGTATGCGTCGGAGGTAGAGGCGCCAAAAACACCATGCGCTGAGAATGGTTAGTTGCTGAAGACGCTAAAGGAGAACATAGACATGAGTGCCTTGCGTCGAAGAAAAGACCCGAGCTAGCCTACGGGTGAGGGATAAGTCGGCATTATCATCTTGGTACTTGTGAGGGATAAGTTAGCAGTATATATATAGGTGAGTTTAATCACTTTCAGACATTTCGAGAACTTAAGTCGGTTCCATATTTCAGAGAAACCACAAGAGAAGGAAGAGAAAGGTGTTCTTTTAGTTTTTGGACGGAATTTCGCTCGTTTTGGTGCTCAAATCAGAGCTGGAACTGGAGACTGATTGCAGATGCACAGACTGAACAGTGGTTGGTGTTTGGAGTAGAACGACTCAAGGAAGCCGAGTTTGGGGCTGCAATTTTGAGGTTAGTAAGTTAACATAATTCCTAACTAGTCTTATGAAGGATGGTTAAGTTGAAATTGAAGTTAATCACATGAATCTTTAGGTAAAAGCAGCAACTACAAAACTGTTATGCAATCTGAAGCAACGCGGAGTGATTTTGGCATAACTGAAGAACGAAAAAGAGTTAAGCCTTGAAATTTTGAGGTAAGCTGTGGGACTTAATTCCTTACAAGTTTGTAGAAGGGAAGAAGTCTTAATATGGGCTGGAAATGCGTTTTTAGCAGGGATTAAGCAGAGAAATCAAGGCTATAGCAGTCTGCTTTGTTAGGGAGTAGTTAAAGCTCAACGTGGATATAACAGCAGGAGTAAACTGCACACAAGTATCCCTGGAATCAAGGTATACAGAAGGGTAAGGAACAATTAGTAGCTAAAGCTTTAGTGTTAAGTTTGAGAATAAACCTATGAGAGCCTAACCGCGTGATGAGTTACAAACATTGTGCGTGTAATGAGTTACTGTTTATGTTTTGATGAATGGAAAAGAAGTATAACAAGAGAAAATATCTATTTAAGGCCAAGAGAAAATAGGAAAAGCGTATAATCCACTCAAGGCCTAGGAAGAATTGTGAGTGACACTTCTTTTACTTTAAAATGATTTTGTTGAACATGATAGTTCGGTTTTCAAATGAAATGTGAATTTGTGATTAAATGATTTATGAAGCACATTTATGTTCTTAAAGCTATTGAAAAGCATGTTTATGAAATGTTATTGATATAAAAATTGTCCTGTATTCTTATGAACGATTTGTATACGAACGGGTTGTATAAAATGTTGCTTCTAGAAAGGAAAATGTTTTAGAGGAGGCTCAATGCTAGTAAAGCATGTGAGTTTCCTCGGGACCCAGTACTTGGGCAACCTGCCTATAAAATGTTTTAGAGGAGGCTCAATGCTGAAGGACATGAGAAGGCATGTGAGTTTCCCTAGGACCCAATACTGAAGGACATGGAGAAGGTACTTGGGCAACTCGCCATAGTCCTGTGTGCACATAGAGGTTATATGCTGGTGCGTTGAGTCTTGCTCCGCATAGAGCCTTATATGTTTCCGACGTTGGGGTGTTGAGTTTTGCTCCACTTCAACTAAGGGAAAAGTATTGTATCTAAACTGTTTTCTTATGACTTGTTAAAAATCATGTATGAATTGATAAGGGCAATTAAGTTTGTTTTAACTAATGTATTTGAAGTGATTGCATGTTTTATGTTTGTGGTTGAACTCGGTTTTACTACTGATGATTTCCGAACTAAAATGGTTTGTTAACATTGTCACTCACTGGGCCTTTAGCTCATGTTTTCAATGTTTTCTTTCCCCTCCAGGTAGCAAGGACGTTTCTGGTGCTTTGCCTACTCCCACTCGCCCTGCTTAAGCTTCGAGTCTCCGAAAAATCTGACTTGTTGAAGTGTTGTTTGTATGTTAAACCTTGATTAGGTGGCATGTAGATATATATGTACAATTACCAGGGGTTGAACTATGGGTTGTGTAAGGACGTGTAAAAGAGTTGAGAAATTTCGTTTTGGCTTGTATATACTTTTCTATATGTGATGTTTAAAATGTCTTAGAATGTGGAAATTACATTGTGAATAGTTTAGAATGTGTGTGAAGGAATGGATGGTATGCGTTACAAGAGGGGTGATGTATACTGTCCTCACGTCTCATTTCAGGTTATGCAGGTAAACTTGGGAGGGGGTGTGACATTTTATGATCAGCATTAACTCAAGGATTAAATTGTAATTAGATAACTTAGTCCCTCACTGGGCTTTAGGCTTACGCTTTCTTGTTTATTGTTGTTCGTTTTAGGTAGCGAGCGTGTCCGGGACGCCTAGCCACAAAAGATCCTCGTCTGGGCTTACTCGGCATTAGTTCTGTGGGATAGTTGTAAATACTTAGTCTAAGTACATGTTTTGTCATACATGATTCTTGTGGCATAACGAGAGTAGGTTTTGTACTGTATGCTGAACAAATACTTGTTATAATAAACTATGAGCTGAGAAATTTTATGTAAAACTTATGTTTAACTTATAATGTTTCACTAGCATAAAGCTTTGTACAATTGATCTGGTATTGAATTGTGTTTCAAGATATATGATGACGCGTGTGTGTAGGTTGCACCTACTCCTAGGTTAGGAAGGAAATCTGGGAGGGGGTGTGACATTACACCATGTGTTTGAATGCTAAATAAGTTAGATGTTGGAGTTAGTTTTTCTTAAATAATATGAAGTATGTTGCATCCTGATGAATGCATATCATTAGCTTGCATAGCATTGTCTGACAAATAAATGCAGTAAGCACAACTTTCTAGCTTGAGAGAGTAGATAGTTAATCTTTAGCATTTATCAAGACTAGATGAGGTGCAGAGATGTAGTTCATCTTTTACCAATACAAACTTACCATGCGTCTTAGAGATAAGATTAATGTGGCATCGAAACATCGAGAGATGGATTCACAAACTAAGTTTGTAGGTATTTACTTATACTTAAATAGGTTTAAGTTTTTCGTTTAGCTCCTGCGTTAACTCTACTTTTATCGCATGGTTTCATTCATCCTCAATGCATGCAATCTGACACTAAACGACATTTGACTAACCATCGCCGCGTCCACCTCATTGTTAGTTGTAGGAAATTTTATTCATTCTTTATGTATAGTTTTAGAAACATACAACCAACTCATGCACATATTACATGTATAGTTCACCGCATAGTCATGCATCTATTCTCAACACCTCGTTATTATAAATCCCTGCATTCGACCCTAGACTCACTAGGAAACCTATAAGAGCTTATACTTGGGTTTTTATAGGAAAACTTACTTAATCATGATTATACTTGAGTAATTCTCGATGCATCTTTGTACGAAAATTATAATATCTATTTTTGTGCAACAAGCTATGAAACTCAATTTAAAATAGAAATCCAATATTAAACCAACAATAGTTGGACAATACTGGGATCGTGAAAGAGCGAGAGCGATACGAGTCTCGTTGGTCGAATTTGTCTCACAAATCTCGCTGGTCTCGCTGGTCTCGCACGTCCATAATCTCACTGGTACTGCTGGTTTTTGCTTGTTTTCGTTGGTTTAGTTTCACTAATGGCTTGAATCTCGTACATTAGTGAACTCTTAAATGAAATATAGCCTCGGTTGAGCATTTTTTCATGGAATATAGTCTTGGGGATAGTTTTCTTTATGTAGTTTGGTGCCGGTGATGAATAATATGAATGTCTCAGGCTTGTTTCCTATATAAAAAGGAATTTTAAGGAAATTTAACAAAGAGAAACGTATTGTTCCAAGCCAAGAGGAGCTAGGAAAGGCATACTTTATACAAAGTTTTGAGTGCCAATTTTAATTAAAATAAGCATGCTTTATACAAAGTTTTCATGTTATTTACCATTGATTGGAAACATGTTATTATGTTTATGCTTTTCACAGGTTTTAAATATGCTATGATGCTTATTTGCTTAAAAGATGTGTTTCGATATAAGTGTATATTATGGTTTTGCATCGGAAATATTCAAAGCATGTTAGTTGTTAACCGAGTTTGTATAAAAGGCATGCTATATATATTAAACTATGATTTTATGGAAGTATGATGATTGATAAGGAATCTGTGAAAGTTTGAGACATTATAAACTTGTGAATTTTTATTACGTTATTTTCAAAGCATGTTACTTTTGGTTTATGTTTTAAAAGAAAGGCTCTCAATGCTAAAGGACTCGGAGAAGGCATGTGAGTAGCCGGGATGTGGAAATGGTTCCCAATACTAAAGAACTCGAAGAAGGCATCTGAGTAACCTGAGTATTGAGATAGCCTCAAATGTTGAAGGACTCAGAGAAGGCATGTGGGTGGCCTAAATCTTATATATGGGACGCGGTATTGAAGAACTCAGAAAAGGTATTCGGATAACCTAGGATATGATATCTATGTGCACATAGAGGGATGATAGACACTATAGTGTTGAGATTACTCCACACAGCTAAGGATATTCGATGTTGGGTGTATTGAGATTACTCCGCCCCAACTAAGGATGTTTTCAACGTTGAGTAGTGTTGAGCTCTGCTCCGTCTAAACTAAGGAAAATGTTTTTGAAATAAACTAAATTTTCGTGTATCTTTTTCTAAAATGAACATATATGGTATGACAATGCCACTTGAGCATGTTTTGCGTGGATATGACTTTGAATTGATGTTATTTACATATTGTTATAAAATGATTACAGTTTGATTAGCTTCTGAGTTAAATGAAGGTTTTTACTAGATATGTCACTCACTGGACATCCTAGCTCATACTTTCCTTGTTTTTCTGTTTTCCAGGTAGCGAGCGAGTCTGGAGTGCTTAGCCTATGCGGCAACTCATCTGGGCCTACCACCAACAGCATCTGTGAATTTTGAGCATTGTAAATAGTGGAACTTAAATTTATGTTGTACATATAGAGGGTTAACGACGATGTTGATGAACTTATGTAAATATATGGTTTGAGTGAAAATTAATGTTTATATGATAGCTTAACCCTGGTTAAAGTATGTTGTTCAATCATTGTATATATCTAAGGTATAAGGTTGATAGTGGCTGTTGTAAGAGGATCGGTGTCCGCTGTCCTCACACTTTCTCTTAGGTTAAGGTACCTGGAAGGGGGTATGACAAGTGGGTATCAGAGCATAAGGTTTTGGGAAGTGAGAACATGTATAGTAGTTAGGAGCACAATGAGTTTGTAATATATTGATGCTATGATGTGTTATAGGAACATGCCCGAAAGGACCAGACGAGGTAGGCAAGTAGACGCCGAGGCATAGCACGCTACCGGTGACGTGAGGGAGACCTCCGAGAGAGAGTCTAGTAACCCTCGGGCGAATGTGAACATGGAAGAGCAAATTTTTAATAGAATAGCCCAGAGACTGGTAGCTAGCGTGGAGTCAGCTCAAGGGGATCCTAAGAAAAAGTATGGAATTGAAAGGTTTAAAGCCTTAGGCGCCCAGGTGTTTGAGGGTACTACCATCCTATGAAGCCTGAGGTATGGTTGAATTAGGTAGCGAAATGTTTTAGGGTTGTAGAAATAAAAGTTATTATTGTCTTTCTTTTAGAAAAATAGAGTTTAAATAGATAATCATGTGGTAGTTTGGGTTAAATTCCTTTGATAATGTTGGATTGTATGTCCTAAAACTCGTAGTTTTTGTAAATAAGTGAATTAATTATTTATTAACTTTAAATCCAATTAAACTACGAACCCTTGGCTACTATCATGAGTACTTGGACTTTATGTAGAGACATAAACAGGATCCAGTTCGAGTAAGTAGCCTCAATAGTCTATAGTACATGGATCAGGTTGGGTACCTCTTCCTGGAGACACTATTGAATACGACCTGCTTCATGATTGTTACAAATGTTGTAAAGTGTCATAAATGAAGTGATCCTGATTTGCTCATGTAGAGACATGTGAGTAGGGGTATTCTACATAATGAGATTGTGTAAGACTGACCCTGAAATAATCACTGTTACGTATCAACACCGTTTACAATTAACACTAATTAATTTCACTTGTCGATGACCTATGTAAGCCCCGTACTTGACCTTGTGAGAAGGCAAGTTAAGAAGAGACTAAGAGTTGGGCGCTAAGTAGGAAAAGTTGGCCAAGTTGTGTGGGAGCAAAATGGCTAAGTATTGGCCATGAGTTGGTAGCACTATGCGTTGGTGAAAGTTGGTGTGGACGCAGATGTGAAGGAAGGCCATTAGGCGTTAAAGGCCACTCTGCGTCGAAAGCCACAATGCGTTGAACACTACCATGCGTTGAAAGCGGGTATGTATTGGTGCATAGAAGAATGGCCGGGAGGACCATGCGTTCGTCGACTATCCGGTGATGGGGTGTCGGGAAATTGTGACACACAAAACCGAGGCTATGCGCTGCTGAAGCCAAGCATAGAAGGTATGCGTTGATGAGATCAATATATAGAGATGAAATGGAGATTAAGTAGGTGATATATATATAGGTAGACTGAGTATTCAATTATTTTGATTATGTTTCAGAGCTCAAGTTGATCCCATTTCAAAGCTAAACAACGGAGGGAGGTGGAAGAAGGTGTTTATGTTAGTTTGATGTGGAATTCTCGTCGATTTTGTGGAGGAAACTTAAGCTGGAGCAGGGAATTTAGCCAGTGTTACTTAATCTGTGTATCACTCGGTGCTAGGGGAAGAACAAACTGTGGAAGCTGTGGTTTGGGTCGAAATTTTGAGGTTAATAAGTTAACTTGATTTCTAGCAATTTTCATGAACGATACATGAGCTGAATTTGAGTAAATGTGTGTTAAACTCCAGGTAGAAGAGAATGGAGCTGAGTTGCAGGATGATCAGGAGCAACTCGGGGTTGCTTAAGAATATCTCTCAAATGTAGAGGACTTTCCTTATGAGACTTTGAAGTAAGATAAAAGACATAGGTCTTTACAAGCTGTAGAAGAAAGGAAGTTCTGAATTTGGCTAGACTGTGATGTTTAGCAGGTTAAAGGAAGAAGTAGAAGGAAAGAAGGAAAATTTTGTCGTTACGATAGTAGTATCGCTGAAAGTGCGGGAGACTGAGCAACGAAGCGAGTGTCGCTGGTAACGTAAAAGGGGTTTTGCGTCTCACAACTCTCGCTGAAGTCTCGGTGGGTATCGCTCCTCAGGTAATCTCGCTAGTCTCGTTCAATCTGGTATCGCTAGTGCAGTGTCCTAAAGTGTGGTTTCGTTGGTAAACTCGCCAAGAGATATGGAGTGTCGCTAATTGTGAATGTTTTGGGAAAAAGAGAGTTCGGTGATGAAACATGTCACACCCCCTCCCAGATTACCCTCTTAACCTAGGAGTAGGTGCAACTATACGTATATGCGTTATCCTATATATTGAAACATAATTGAAAACCTATTTAAACATACAAACTTCTCTACTGATGAGAACATTATAAGGAAATCATAAGTTATACATAAGGTTTCTCAGCAAATAATTTATCATACAGGTGTATTTGTTAAGCATATGTTACAAAACCCCACACTCGTTATGCCACAGTGATCATATACAACAAAATTTGTGCTTAGACTGGTATTTACAACTATCCTAGAGTACTATAGCCAAGTAAGCCCAGACGAGGTTCTTCTGTAGGCTAGGTGTCCCGGACACACTCGCTACCTGAAACAAACAACAATAAACAAAAGGCGTAAGCTTATGCTCAGTGAATCCTCGAATTCATGCTGATCATAAAACTATTATATAGCTTACTAATACAATTTACTGGGCCACTCGTGACATTTAACAAGGAAACATAAACATTTATCTAATGAGTGGCGGAGCAAAGCTCAACGCTCTTAACCTCATACTTCGACTGCTAGTATTCATATATTCATACGCCTTCACATTTAGTCCCTCGGCATTTCAACTTCCAAGTGCTTTCTCATATTGTCCCTCAGCACTGAATTTCAATGTTAAGTCACTGCTCAAGTGCCTTCACTCATGGTCCCTCAGCACTGAGCCATCATATACTTGTTTCTATATGCCTTCTCACGAGGTCTCTCGGCATTAGAAACTATTTCAGTCAATCTCACTAGTGCCTTCACTCATGGTCCTTCAGCACTACGTATCATATATCTCCATAGGCCTTCACACAGGGTCCTTCGGCCATGGTTTGCATTTAAATAGCACACATATAGGAATTCACCTATTATATATATTCTCTTCCACTTGTACATTAATATGATAGTCTTTAATCAATTTGAAAGTCACTCACTGTTGTCTTAGGCCTCGAGCGGATTGTACGTTTTTCAGAGCTCTTCTTGGCCTGTAAAACACATTTCTCATATTAGGTTTCCTTTGAACTCCTTTTTCAAAATTATTAGGTATGCATGTTAATAACTAGCGATACTCTATGTCACTAGCGAGACTACTAGCAAGATTCACACTACTGGGTGTTGCACTAGCAAAACTTGAATGAATTAGACTAGCGATATCATCTTAAGGACGATACCTAGCGAGACTTCAGCGAGAATTGTGAGACGCAGAGCCCCTTTGCGTTTATCAGGGACACCCGTTCCGCTACTCACTCTCCCGCTCCTTAGCGATATCACTGTCTAGCGACACTTGATATCACAGTTTCCTTCCTTCTCTTCAAACTTCTTCTTTTATCCTGCTAAATATCATATTACAACCAAAATTAGAACTCCCTTCCTTCTACAATCTTGTAAGATAATTAGTTCTCTAACTTACCTAAAAATTTTAGGCCATGATTCATCTTCATTTGAGAATTATTCCCAAATAACTTCAGCTGTCCTGCTTTGCTTAGCAGTTCAACTTTGCTTACTTCTTCCTAGAGATTAACACATTTTCTCTCGGTTTTAGCTTACACATCCTTCATGGAAGTTGCTAAGAATTGATTCAACTTACTTACCTCAAAATTTCAGTTCTTGTTTCGATGCCCTCGGTTCACTCTCCTTCAAACACCGATTGGTGTTCAAATCTATCAGCAACAATCAAGCTTCTGGTTCCAGCTTCAAAATCATCACGAAACTGATCTGATTTCCACTCAAATTCTATTCAAGTACTTTCTTCTACCTCTCGTCATTGTTCGTCTGCGAAATAGAGTTAATTTGAGTTCAGACATGTATCTAAAAGGCTTAATTATTCGATGCACTCCTTTATATGTCCATATAAGTCACCGACTTACCAGCTCTAACTTCATCCTCCTTCTAGAATTAGCCAGCGCCACCTTCCACGCATGGCTTCGGCAACGCATAGTCTCCACTTACTATACCACTGATTGCTTCACGCCGGATAGCCAATTACCGCATGGCCCTCTCGGTCACTTCTCGATGTCCGACGCATACTATTCTTCAACGCATAGGCCATCTCAACGCATAGCGATGCCAACTTCTATCACATAGTAGCCTTCAACGCATACTTCTATTAATGCATATGGCACCCTTCTTCCTTCACATCTTTTTCCCTGCCGAGCTGCCCTCTTCAACGCATGCTTTTCAGCGCCAACTCTTGTCAATCTTAAATATCCCTCAACACATGGTCACTCATCGCCTAGCCAACACTTAACCATTTTCACTCTCCCCCAACTTAGCAAATTTTTGTTACTTACTTGCCCCATAATTTCTCTTTACTTACTTCTTTTAGTAACAAGTACGGGGTTTACAAAACGAGATTATGTATACTAAATAGTATAGAAAGGAAGTTTAAGAAAAAACCTAACGCGAGAAATGTGTATTAATAGGCCAGGAAGAGCTCGGGAAGGTGTATAATCCACTCAGAGCCAAGACAAGTTGTGGGTGATTACTTGTTAATATATCACATACTCTTAGCCAGTTATAATAATAATTGGTATGTGAAATCTGTCATATGGAGTAGTTATGGATTGATTGCGTTGTACTTTAAGAATTAAAGAATGTATATGATATTCGGTGCTGAGGGATCATGTATGAAGGCACTTGAATAGTTAGTTGATGTGGATTCCAATGCTCAGGGACAATGTGTGAAGGCATGCGGAAATCCAATGCATGTAATAGCTCAGTGCTGAGGGATCACAGGTGAAGGCACTTGAGCACTGTATTGAGAGGGAACCAAGTGCTGAGGGAATTAAATGCGAAGGCACATAGGAACTCCATTCTGATAAAACTCAATGCTGAGGGACAGTATGTGAAGGCATTTGAGGGATTATATATCGAGGGAATGAGTGTGGAAGTGTCCGTATATGGATGTGATGAGAAGTGGTACACGGAGTTGTGTGCGTAGAGCGTCGCTCCGCCACAGCTAAGAAAGAATAATTGTGCTACTAGTGTTCTATAGCATGAGTTAGCTTGAATTTCTGGTTATATAGACATGTGATGTTTTGATGCTTCATGCCAATTCATATTCAAGTAGTGTAATAATAATTGGGAAAATTTAAGTTTATCACTCACTGGGCATTCGGCTCACGCGTTTCTTTTGTTTGTTCGTTTTAGGTAGCGAGCGTGTTCGGGACGCCTAGCCTACAGAAGATCCTCGTCTTGGTTTATTTTGGACCAGTCCTTGGGATAGTTGTAAATACCCCGTATATGTAAATGCTTTATTTTGTCAAACATGTTCCTTAGGGTTGTAGGGGTTTTGTTTCTGAATGTATATAGAGAACACTCATCTTGAAGAGTTGGGTTAGTTTATGGAATAATATGGCATATAAATAAGATTGCATGAACATTAGTTGGTTGTTCTCTAGTTATTTTAGAATACAGGTGTGTGCTGGTTCACACTCACTTCCTGAGTAGTAAGGGTAGTCTGGGAGGGGGTGTGACAACCTAGATAACTTGATCTAATTCTTAAGCTATCTACGAACTCTGTTTATTCAGAATTATCCCTTTGATCTGCATAGGTGAGAGTAAGCTCAATAGTGCTACTCAACATTCCTCCCATTTCAGGGATAAGACTGGGTAGATAGATGGGGACATAGAATTTGCAAAATGGAATTCACTCCTACCCAACTTAGGAATAGTAGAGAGGTTGTTCTCTTAAGTGTGTTCCCAGGACTTGAACAAGGGGCCCCATCCTCTCACTGGCCCAAGGGAATGGATTTAGTGAGTAGATCCTAAATCAATTGTTCATTAGAGGGACAATGGTACTTGAGAAGAAAAGATGTAACTTAGAGGTAAACCGATATTTGACCTAGCTGAAGTTATTGAATGACCTGTGAAGGATTGACTTATCGATAATGGTTATATCAAATGGACACAAATATATCTACAGTGAAGAGAGTGCAGCTATGGGCTTTTAGTGGAGTGTTCCGTTAGTTAACGAATGTTGGTTAATTAGGTTACAGAGTTTGGCCGGTTAATCTCAGATCGTTGAAGCTCATGATCGTAGTTCTATTAGGTCCCTCTACTAGCTCATAAATGGACTAAAATCTTAGATAATGTGGTGAATAAGTTTGAACCGTTCAAATCTTGGCTTAAGGAATGAATGTCAGATATATATGATATATCGACGTTTAATTACGAATTAAATCTACAAATAGAGTTAATTATAATATTTAAGTATGATTTAAATATTAATCATATGAATAGGGATTCATATTAGTCTTTTAGAAAAATCGGGACAAGGGGAAATTATATTATTTCATTATTTAATATTAAAATAATATTTTATTATTTAATATTAAAATAATAATTAATTAATTAATTATTAAATTATATTTATTTAATTATTTAATTATTTTTTGAAATTAAAAACCAATTTTAATTCAATTTTTGGAAATTCATTGAAAATTGATTTTAAATGAAGATTGAATTTTCCCAGTAACTAAGCTAGGAGCTTGGTTGTCTTCTTCACAATTAACCAACAAATTAACTATTTTGTGTTGTCAGATTTTGATGCAATTGGATTGTATGTTATTATTTAATAAATAGAGATGATTTTAGCATAAAAAATGGTTAAGAATTTTGTGAAATTAAGGGTTAATTTTGAAAAATTCCATCCATTGTTCATCTTCTTCCCAACCTTCATTCTTTTTCAAATTCACCACAAATTTGGATCCCACCATCCAATCTAAGCCTAGAGAGAATAGTAGAGAAGACTCTTGTGGTGGTCTACAACCAAGTGGCGCTGAAATTCATCAAGAATTGAAGGAGAATTTGGAGCTTCAAGGGTAAGTGTTATTGAAACTTTGGTTTTTCCTTTTAATTGCATGCTTAATCCTCTAAATTGAGCATCTTAGAGTGAAAATTGATCAAATTAACTTCTACTGCATGCTCATTTATCCATAAGATAAATCTCCCTATGCGTTTTATTCTTGTGAAGTGACGAAGATAAATGTTTTAAAGCTTTTTGAACCTAAAATGCATGCTTTGATGCAGGAACGCAAGCAATCTATGAATGCGATATCATTTAGAAATGCAAGGCAGTGGAAAATCAGACGAAAATCTTGAGAGATTGTCGGGGGATTGATGTGCTTGATCCGCATCTAAAGTAGCGAATATGAATTGATCTGTAAATCACGCAATTATGCAAGAAGGATGCAAGACAACAATTCAGCCTCTAATCATGCAAATTTGTCAGTGATTGTAACACAACATCTATAAAAAGGCAGACTTAAAGACTGAAAACGTCGTTGAAACTGTCAAAAGAATTCTTAAGTGACAGTAGAGTCTTTTCCAGACGACAAGTAGAGACAAATAGCTTGAAAGAGAAGAGTCTTCCTTCCGACTGACCACTTCACAGCAGAATTCACGCTCCCACCTTGGAAAGCTCAAGAGATTGAGCAGACACACTATTCCATGCTTTCTATCTATTTGTTGCTTACTTATGTTTTAGCATATTGACAAGAGATTATATTTTCTAAGACATTTG
The DNA here is from genome assembly GCA_031780015.1 of Citrullus colocynthis. NCBI lineage: Eukaryota > Viridiplantae > Streptophyta > Magnoliopsida > Cucurbitales > Cucurbitaceae > Citrullus > Citrullus colocynthis. The sequence goes on along the minus strand of QLSR01000126.1, from coordinate 471,101 downwards.
TTCCATTCATTAATCTATACAACTTTCATGACTATCCATTTCTTATCACTTTCCACTTGCTGTTTATCATCCATGAGTAACTAACTTTCTTGAGGGTTACGAGTTGTGTTATCATCTGACTAAGAACCATAGTTTTGACTGTTCCATCTTGTCGATTGTACTTAAATCTGATGTTTATGTCCATCTAGCTAATTGATATAAGTAGTAATAATCAACTGCTCGAGAGAGTAAGTGATTGTGGAACTCAGTTGACAAGGCTAAAAAGTGTTTCTAGACATTAAAATAACCTTGGCACTTAACATTCTCCTATGTGTTATAAAGATATAAGCATAATGGCTGTCAACCGAGAGGTGCAATTCAGAGTTGTTGGTATGAAATAGATCTCACGATGCATTTTTAAATTTAGATGGTAACCAACCCTAGTCCTGCTTTTACCATTCATATAATTCCGTTATCTGAACTTTGTTGTGTCACATACCTATCCACTCCATCAATTTAGCTTACTTTTATTGCGTTTTATTTACTAAAATGCATCGCTTCTAATATAAAGAATTCTAGAATGTGCATAGTCCCTGTGTTTGACCTTGGACTCACCGAGAAAACCTCATTTTTCGCTTATACTTGGGTGAAGAATAGGAAAACTTGATAAATTAATACTGTATATATAGCACTGTTAGGTAGACAACAAGTGGCTAAACACTTTAGTTTTAAGGTATTAATGAATTATTTATGAAGTTATCTTGATTTTGTAGACTTTTCATGGATTGTCGTAAAGGTTATGTTTTTAATTATTATTGTGCTTAATTCTTGTTGATTTTCCATCCATATTTGATAAGTCAAATATTTAATTTGATGAATTACATGTCTAATCAAATCTATAACAATGAATTGTTATTAATCTCCCAGGGATTTAGGTTAATAATGAAAATTGCTAAAGACTAATCTTAATGTCATATGATATAATTTGGTTTCAAGAAATTAGTAATCAATTAAGTTGTATGACAAAATGTTGTTTTTTTAGAAAAATAACCAGGATTTATGTTTCCATATGATTTACAAGTAATTCCATGAACCCTAGAATGTTACATAATGAATTAAATAAGGATTCAATACCCTAGAACACTCTTTGACTCTTAATTTTCAACTTTACTTGCTTTCTTTATTGTTTTCTTAAACCAAACTTGATTTTGAATCCTCATATAAAATTAATTCAATTCTAGAATAGATAAGTAATTTGAGCTTTCAATTGGATCCCTAATGGAACGATATTCAGACTTAAACTATCTTATATTATAACTTGACTAGTGCACTTGCAGCTTGTATCAAGCTTTTGGCGCCATTGTCGGGGATCCAAAAAACAATTTTTATTACTTAATATTCACAAAAGTTGATAGATCTTAATTTGAGGTGTACATTATTTTTGTTGTTAATTTACCAATTTATGCCTTGTGATGATACTAATCTTCTTCTTCTTCATCTCGATATTGATAGGACATTTTGAAGGACTATAAGAGTTCAACATAAACCCACCAAAGAGATGGGGGAAGAAATACCTAAGGCGATCTGGGACTAGTTCAACCCACACTCCAGACAAATCAACTCGAAATTGTGAACATACCCATCAATGTCAACAACTTTGAACTTGATTCAAATGGCTAGAGAGCTTTCTTTTCGAAGAGGATCAATTGAAGATCCTTATACGCACCTTCGATCTTTCCTAGAAATATGCAAGATGGTAAAGATGAATGGAGTTTGTAATGATGCTATCAAACTAAGACTTTTTTCTTTTCCTTTCCAGGACAAAACGAAGAATTGGTTGGAAACCATACCACCGGAAAGTATAACTACATGGGAAATTTTGGCACTAGCTTTCTTGAATAAATATTTCCCACTCGCCAAGTCCCAAATGTTGAGAACGGAGATTGACACATTCGTCAACAAGAAGATTGATGCGCACTTTGAGTGTTAACCGCAAATGTACAGGTCAAGTTATAATATAAGACGATGAAATTCGAATATCGTTCCAACTAGAGATCCAATTGTGAAGGTTTAGGTTACTTAGCTATCCTAGAGTTGAATCAATTTTATTTAAGGATTGGAATCAATATTGTAAGTTAAGGAAAATATAAACCAAATAAGGAAAGTATTAAAGTGAGAAACACAAGAGTCAAAGAGAGTTCTAGGGTAATGAGTCCTTCTTTATTTCATCATGCAATATTATAAATTTCATAGATTTTATTGTAATTCATATGCCTAAGTTTAGAAACTTAATTCCAAGTTATTTTCTCTAAAAAACAACCCTTTGTCAAGCAACTCGATTGATTATTAATCTCTTGAAACTAATACAAATTACATGGCATTAAGAATAGTCTTCAGCAACTTTTATTGTCAACCTAACTACTCTCGTGATAGATTAACAACAATTCATTGTTATAGATCAAGTTAAACATACAATATCTCAATCATACATCTAACCTAACATGTGAAGATGGCCAATCCACAAGAATAAAACATAATAACAATAAAAAGCATAATCATTCCGACAAAACCATGAAAGTCTACAATATCAACATGAATTTATAAACAATTCATCAAAACCCTAAAACTAAAGAGTTTAGCCACTCATAGCTTGAAGCAACATGTTCAAACAATATAAACAAAGAAAAAGTGTAAAGAAAGGGAAACTCTGTTAAAAAGAGACTCTTGATTGAGGTAGCATTGTCACGATCTCCTTGGCTCTCACGTCAGAATGCGAAGGGCACCACGACTATCTCGAACTTTTTTCCTCTTCCTTGCAACTAACTCACTCTTTGAACTCTTTTATGAACTCTCACTCAATTCTTTCCTTCTTGTGGCCTCTTTAGGTCTGTAATTTCGTGCTTTGGATCGTTATTAGGGCTACTAGAAACCCCCAAATCTATAGAATTTTTTGCCGAAGAAATCTTTCCAAAAATAAATATTTTTTAAATAAGGAAACTGGCGCTGCGGCGCTTGCGTGCCATTTAAGGAAAGAGAGCGTTGCGGCATCATGGCTATGTTCCAAATCTTTGCTCTCAGGTTTTAGCGCCGCGGCGCTGCCCCAATTGTGGCAACTTTGAGTTTTTCTTCTTGTTTTCACTGTATTCTTGCTCTGTTTTGACCTTTTGGTCTTTTCTTCTAATTTTCTCATTTTAACCTGAAAACCACTAGCAAACAAGTAAAATCTAATATAAACTCCCTTAATTTGAGAGGATAGAAATCACTTTTCAAGTACTTATCACCACCCCAAACTTAGAGATTTGCTAGTCCTGAGCAAAGAACAAAATCAAATAATAGGGAGTTTAGATGAAGCAATGTGCAATTGACTCATTGTTGTCGCGCATGCAATGCTGAAGTACAAAACTTGTTGCTGCGTTTATTGATTATAATTAAGCTTCCTATGCGTTTATCATTCTATGCATCTTTCTTATGCTTAATATTATGCGTTTGTTATCTGTCAAGTTTTCCTGTCCTTTACCCAAGTATAAGCAAAGGACTAGGTTTTCTCGGTGAGTCCGAGGTCGAACACAGGAATTATGTTGATTCTATGTTTAAGTGGATTATATGCGGTGTAGGGGTAACCAAGAATAATTTGCGAGAGATGTTTGTTTCTAATCTAAAGAAAGCAATAACATGTACACTAAACTAAAATGTGGAAGATGAAAAAGCATACGACACAGGAAAGTCAGCTAGGCGAATTTAATGAATGGGTAAAAACAGGGTTCGGGTTGGTTAACATCTAACATCAGAAACACATGGTGATAGTCTACTTATACTTACGACTCTTCTCCCGGTTGTCAGCCGCTATGCGTTATATGTCTACAATGCATAGGAGAGTGTTAAGTGCCAAGGTTGTTCCTATGTCTAGGCAACACTACTTAGCCTTGTCAATTGATTTCCACAATCACTTACTCTCTCGAGCAGTCTGATTATTACTACTTATATCGATTAGCTAAATGGACATAAGCATCAGATTAAGATTACAATTGACAAGATCCAATAGTTACATTATGGTTCTTATTTAGATGCTAACGCAGCCCTTAACCCTTGATGGATTAGTTACTCATGGATTCAAAGTAAAGAGCGAAAATTGTAAAGAAATGAGTAGACATGGAAGAAATATAGATTGATGAACGGATTACAACTTTAGATAGCTCAATGTCTTGACACAAATCTAAAATCAAACTAGAAAACAAGATAGAAAGCAAGAAAAGGGCGTCAATGTCTTAAGTCGCTGGAATGGAAGCGTGAGGATCTGCTGTCACTTAGGAATTCTTCCAAGAATGAACAACGACCTTTCATCTTGCAGAGCTACCTTTTTATAGATGATGTGTTTGCAATCAATGGCAAATCTGCTTGATTGGCGGCGGATTGATATCATGCGTCCATCTCGCCTGATTGCGTAATTCTCAAGTCAATTAAGATCCACCACTTTAGCCACAGATCATGTTCGTCAATCATCCGACAATCTCTTAAGATTCTGATCTGATTGTTCGCTGCCTTGCATTGATGGTTGTTTATGCGTCCATGGATAGTTTGGTCGATGTCGACGCATCGTAGGTTGCTAACGCATAGTCTTGCGTTGAGTAGTTGTTAACGCATCTTCAGGTTGTTCGCGTTTCGTTCAGATCATGGGTCCATGAAGAACAGATTGTTAACGCGTAGTCCTGCATTAAGAAGTCATCAAAGCATCGTTTGCATTCCTGCGTTAAAACATGCGTTTTAGGCTCAAAAAGTGGTAAAATCATTATCTTTATAAAAATACAAGAGTATAATGTAAAGGAAGATTTATTAATAAAAATCAACATAAACTGCCGCATGCTTCTCTATTTATTCTTTATTTATCTAAGAAAAAGGCTATCATAACTTGTATTTCTATAAGTTATCACTCATGTCTCAAAGAATAGTATTTAGAGCTTAAGTAGAAACGTGCAAGCATATCTATATTGTAATAATCATTCAAGGCCAAATCTTGCTGTCTCCCATGTGTGTATGTGCAAGCCTTCTTCAATTTAAAATGCTAGAACTCAAATTAGGACTTCAGAGAGTTTCTTTAGTTTTTCCCCTACTCTAGCTCATGCACCAATCTTCAAGTTTTCATACATTTCAAGTGAGTAATATGTCCACTAAAGTGCCTTTCAATCATATTTTTTTTCATGGGCCCTAAACTTGCATTTTTTTACCTAGAAGCACTAGCTTTCACACATTCATTGTAGGGACTCGTACCTAGTCAATTCCCAAGCGTCCTTACTTATCACAACAAAGGTATCTCTTTTTACCCCTATTCATGCATATTCATTACAAGTTTAACATTTAAAAAAATAGGCAAATAAAGCTTATACATTTTTTTGTACACTTTTTTTCTTTTTTTTTTTTTCAAAGGCATGTATACTCTTTTCTTTTTCCTTAGTCTAAGATTACAAACTATCATGCGTTTCCACTCTCTAACCGATGGGGCCTTTTTGAGTCACAACCAAATACACAAAACTTAATTCTTCTTTCAGTTAAAGATTTTGAATTAAAGTGGCTATGTGCTCAATAATATGAGAGATTTTAAGGGACTTAAATGAATTTAACTCAAGATAGTGCTATTCTATTTCCACAATAAGTCATCTATTATGCAAATTCAAATCTCATTATGGGCAATCAACATCAAGGCACACAACCATAAACCATATTCCCATTTTTAAAAGCCCCAAAATTTTCAAAAATTTTCAAAATTAACATGCATATGATCATTAAAACCTTCAGTAACATGCATAGCAGGATAAGAAAACACACAAAAGTACGAGAGACACCTCCCACACCAAACCTAGAATCATGCATTGTCCCCAATGCATAAGAGCATCTAACAAAGAAAGAACAAGTCTAGGAGCAAGCGGGAAGCCACCAAACAAGCTTGGTGTAAAGAGTACTTTGTGTGATAAACCAAGATCCTGAGAGATAAAGCATATAAGTGACTCAAAGATTTATTGAAAATAAAATTAAAAAAAAAAGTAAGGAAAGCAATAAAATTGGGTTGCCTCCCAATAAGCGCTTGGTTTAACGTCTTCTAGCTAGATGGGGCTCACGAATTACAGTGGATCCCAAGGTGGTTTCTTCCTTCCATGAGTTGGATTGCCTTGAACGTTTAGTATTCGCCCACATTGACACTCACAAACATATTCATTAGCATTTAGTGAGTTAGTCAACAAATCATTATCAAGTTGAACATCATCTTTTCTACTGTAGTTAAGAATCATTAAGGAGTCATTATTCATAGATTTTATCAGACTCACCACTTCATTCTTAACATGCTTCTCCATGATTTGTTGATACTTCATTATAGGTTTTGGAGGCATGCAAGAAGAACTAAGAGAGTTATCACAACTAGAAACATGCTTCATAGAATTTTCTAATTTAACATTAAGCATGCCATTAGTCTTACCATTCAAAGGAAGCTCATCATGCATAGAGTTCTTACTAGAAAAGAGAGGCAATGTTACCTTTGTACTTGGCTTATGATGCTCATACCTTTCTACATCCGGATGCTTAGGGGTTTTATAGATGTCAAATGTTACCTCCTCATCGTTAAGGCGGAATGTGAGCTTTCCATCTTGCACATAAATGAGGACCCTTTCGGTGGCCAAGAATGGTCTCCCAAGGATTATTGAGACTTCGGCATCTTCCTCCATGTATATCACAAAGTCCACCGGGAAGATAAACTTGTTTACCTTGACCAAGATGTCCTCCACAATGCCGTAGGGATGAACATTGATCGGCCAAAAGCAAAGATATGTTAGTTGGTTGCACCTCTCCACCATTGAGTTTCCTAAACATGAATAAAGGCATTAAGTTAATGGAAGCTCGAAGATCACAAAGTGCTTTAGTAACCTTATTATTGCCTAAATGACAAGGGATAGAGAAACTCCCTGGATCCTTTAGCTTTAGAGGCAATTTCCTTTGTAGTGCTGCACTACATTCTTTGGTTAGTGTAACCATTTCATAGTCTCCATACCTTTTCTTCTTAGACAGCACATCCTTCATGAACTTGGTATACTTAGGCATTTGTTCTAATGCCTTTGCAAAAGGAAGGTTCATTTCCAACTTTTTGAATATGTCTAAGAACTTAAAAAATTGAGCATCAATCTTTCTCTTTTGAAATCTTTGAGGAAAAGGTAAAGTATTAGGGCTAAAAGAAGTAGAGTTAGAAGTACTCCCTATGTTGGACTTTGATTTCTCCTTTTCCTTAAATGCACTCTCTTTTTGTGGAACATCCTCTTCTTGTGGAGGTTCATCATCTTCATCATTGATCAAGGGAGTGGATAGCTTTTTCCCACTCCTCAAAGTCAAGGCCTTGCACTCCTCCCTTGGGTTTCTCTGGGGGCAACTAGGGAACTTACCCTTTTGCATTGTTTGGAAGGAAGTGGCCATTCGACTAAGTTGAACCTCCAAGTTTTGAATTGTCTTACCTTGGCTTTGAACGGTGCTTGCAATAGCTTGGACTGAATTTTCCAATGTGGTTTTCCTTGATCTTGACTCTTTGACAAAGTCAAGCATTATGTCCTCTAATGATGATCTTGCAACACATTGAATCCTTGACATGTTTGCAACACATTCTTGTTGTTAGCATATGAAAAATTCTTGATTCCTCAAGTTGGGATGATAGTGAGTCGGGAGTTGTTGTTGACCTTGGTATTATCCTCTATCCACATAATTGGCCACTTCTAACTCACTAGGCTCTTCTTGATTTGCCATGACCGCAAGGGAAGCTATTGATAGTAGACTTGCTTGAGCTTGGCTTCCTTGAGAAAATTTAGATAAAGCATTAGTGAGAGAAGCCAATTGAGCTTTTAGAGAACTTAACCTCGTCCATCTCATATCGTCCAGTGGCTTTTGGGATGATTGGAGAAAACCGTTCACATGGCCAATTGTACGATGTAGTTGCCAAGTCTTCTAGTATGGTATACACCTCTTGAGCCTTCTTTGAAAAAATTGAGCCTCCGGCGGTTGCATTTAGAATGGATTTGGTTGAGCTTGCCAATCCATTGTAGAAGAGTTGAATTTGCAACCAATTCGGTTAGCCATGTTGAAGGCACCTCCTCAAGAGATCCTTGTACCTCTCCTAAGCCTCATAAAATTGTTCATCCTCAAGTTGGCGGAATGTTCCAATCTCCGTCCTTAATCTATGAGATTTAGCCAGTGGAAAACATTTGTTCAAGAAAACTTGAGCTAAGATCTCCCACGTTGTGATGCTATCCAAAGGTATGGTTTCCAACCAATCCTTTGCACAGTCCTGTAAACAGAAAGAAAAAAGTCTTAGTTTAATTGCATTATTAGAAACACCATTTAAATTTACCGTCCCGCATATTTCTAAGAAAGACCGTAGGTGCTTGTGAGGATCTTCATGGTTCTTCCTCTAAAGGCTAGCTCTCTAGCCATGAGGATCAACCCCGATTTTAATTCAAAAGTGTTGACATTGATGGGCACATTTATTATGCTGGGATAATTTGCCGGTAACGTCAGTTGGAAGTAGTCTCGAATTGCCTTTGGTATCTCCTTCGCCATCTCCTCGATGTGATTGTGTTGAACCTTTAGATTTCTTCTACACGTCCTTTCAATCTCGGGATCAAGAGGGAGAATATTAGTATTGTCTCGAGGCATAAACCGACAAGAAAAAAATAAAATACAATAAAATACAATAAAAAAGAAAAATATAAAATACAATAAAATAAACTAAAAATAAATAAATAAAGAATCAACCAAATAATATACACCTTAAATTAAGATATATCAATTCTAATGAATATTAAATAACAAAAAACATTCTTTGGATCCCCGGCAACGGCGCCAAAAACTTCATGCGCACTTTGAGTGTTAACCGCAAGTCTACGGGTCAAGTTATAATATAAGACGGTGAAGTCCAATTGTGAAGGTTTAGGTTACTTAGCTATCCTAGAGTTGAATCAATTTTATTTGAGGATTGGAATCAATATTGTAAGTTAAGGAAAATATAAACCAAATAAGGAAAGTATTAAAGTGAGAAACACAAGAGTCAAAGAGAGTTCTAGGGTAATGAGTCCTTCTTTATTTCATCATGCAATATTATAAATTTCATAGATTTTATTGTAATTCATATGCCTAAGTTTAGAAACTTAATTCCAAGTTATTTTCTCTAAAAAACAACCCTTTGTCAAGCAACTCGATTGATTATTAATCTCTTGAAACTAATACAAATTACATGGCATTAAGAATAGTCTTCAGCAACTTTTATTGTCAACCTAACTACTCTCGTGATAGATTAACAACAATTCATTGTTATAGATCAAGTTAAACATACAATATCTCAATCATACATCTAACCTAACATGTGAAGATGGCCAATCCACAAGAATAAAACATAATAACAATAAAAAGCATAATCATTCTGACAAAACCATGAAAGTCTACAATATCAACATGAATTTATAAACAATTCATCAAAACCCTAAAACTAAAGAGTTTAGCCACTCATAGCTTAAAGCAACATGTTCAAACAATATAAACAAAGAAAAAGTGTAAAGAAAGGGAAACTCTGTTAAAAAGAGACTCTTGATTGAGGTAGCATTGTCACGATCTCCTTGGCTCTCACGTCGGAATTCGAAGGCACCATGACTATCTCGAATTCTTTTCCTCTTCCTTGCAACTAACTCACTCTTTGAACTCTTTTATGAACTCTCACTCAATTCTTTCCTTCTTGTTGCTCTTTAGGTTTGTAATTTCATGCTCTGGATCGTTATTAGGGTTGCTGGAAACCCCCAAATTTATAGAGTTTTTCACCCAAGAAATCTTTCCAAAAATAAATTTTTTTCAAATAAGGAAACTGGCACTGTGGCTCTAGTCCATAGCGCTGCAGCGCCATGACTATGTTCTGCATCGTTGCTCTCGGTTTTAGCGCCGCAACGCTGCCCCAATTGTGGCAAGTTTGAGTTCTTCTTCTTGTTTTCACCATATTCTTGCTCGGTTCTAATCTATTGGTCTTTTCTTCTAATTTTCCTTATTTTAACCTGAAAACCACTTGCAAGCAAGTGAAATCTAATATGAACTCCCTTAATTTGAAAGGATAGAAAGCATTTTTCAAGTACTTATCAAAGATGAGCAATTATATGAGGCTTGGGAGAGGTACAAGGACCTCTTGACACGGTGCCCTCAACATGCTTATCCTAATTGGTTGCAAATTCAATTATTCTATAATGGATTGACAAGCTCCACCAAATCCATCCTAGATGCCACTGCTAGAGGTTTCATATTTTCTAAAACTACCCAAGGAGCTTGCACCATACTTGAAGATTTAGCCAACATATCTTACCATTGGCCATGTGAAAGGTCATTAAGAACTACCACAAAATCTGCTGTTTTATATGAGGTGGATGAAGTAAATTCTCTCAAAACTCAAATGGCTTCCCTTACTAATGCTCTTTCCAAATTGGCTGTAGGGGGCCAAGCTTACATGAGTCCACCATGTATAGCATCTTTAGCCACCATGGCTACGGAGATGGCTATTGAAAAAAAGTTGGAGCAAATCGACAATGAGACGGGTAATTACGTTGATCGAGGACATTATAGAGGCCAACAACAATAATTTCCAACTCATTACCACCCAAATTTGAGAAATCATGAAAATATTTCCTATGCTAACAATAGGAATGTTTTGATGGATCCTCCTGGTTTCTTTACTGCAGACTCATCTCACACTAAAAAGAAGCCAATATAGAAGATTTAATTGATGATGAGGATGAGGAACAAGAGATGAACGAGACCATCGATGAGCCTATCCTAGAAGATGAACCCAAGGAGGTCATAGAAAAGGGAAAGGAAAAGGAAGAAAGGGTAAAGGAACCAACATCTTCAACTAAGTCATCTAACCCTTTACCTTATGTGCCCAATACCTTACCTTACTCTCAACAGTTCCAAAAGAAAAAAATAGACTCTCATTTTGTAGTCTTGGACATGGAAGAAGATTCAGAGATACCTATCATCCCTGGGCACCCATTCTTAGCAACTGGAAGGGCCATCATTGATATCCAACAAGGGAAGTTGTGTAAGACCCTAACTTAGAATTCTTAAGATGGCTAGTAAAAAAAAGAAGTAAGAAAAGAAGACTAGTTGAACGCATAATATTAAGAAAAGAATGGATATTCCATTAAGAGTGAGAATGAAGGATTAAAGGCATAGTTTGGAAATTGGTTAAAAATTTAGATGTATTTGTGAGCATAGTCCGGTTAATGCATAGATGGTAAAGCGTTAAAGCGTGGTACTTTAATTTAGAGGGAATTTGATATTGAATTTTGAAAAGGAAACAAGAATTAGGAAAAAGAGGAAACGCATGGCTCACACTTAAGTCTTGGAAATTAACAATTATGGGATTAGCTTTGTAGGGTGTTAAGCTAGAAAGAAAAGAGAAGCTGAGGAACCTTAAGGCGTGAGCGGCATGCATTGAAGGTTTATCATGCATTAGTAAGGATTTTGGTGTTGATAAAGAAGTCTATGCCTAAAGATAGGGATATTTAGTGTTTAAGGTAACTATGGTCGAAGGATTGCTATGCACTATGTGTTGAGGAGCTCAATTCCATGGTAAATGGAAATATAACTTTGATTTCGGGTAAACGCATAGGATGTAACCTCTCTTAAAGGGAAGAAAGTTGGACGCATGGTATGATGCGGTAAGGTTGTAGTGTGCGTTTGGGACATTGACACCTAGTAGTAAGCGGTGGAGAAACAGGTTTAAAGGTATTATGGCGAAGAGTAAGGAAAGTAAGTAATGATTAAAGGAAATTCAGTGGACGCATAGGGGCAGTATCATTGAATAAATAGTTTGTATATTAGAATATGTTGGGCATATAAGATAAGCTTATTAAGGCTAGGTGGCTTCATACAAACTTGACACCTTATAAGCGGGAGGTGTTAGAAGGCATGTTAAGTATTGCATGCAAGGTGACGCTTAGATAAATACATGGTTGGTTAAGTTGCAGCATGACATGTGGAAACAAATGGCAGAAAGAGAGAAGTTGTATGACCAGCCCTCTACTCTAAAACTATAAATAGGACCTTGAGGAAAAAGGAGCAACTGATGATGCTGAAGTAAGAATTCTTGAGAGAAAGGGGAGAGAGAAGGCAGAAAGGAGGAATCCTTGAGTCCGCAGTAGAAATCTGTAGTCAAGAGAGAAGATATTCTTGACAACTTAACTATATCTTGTGTTAAAGAAGTTGTCGTGCGTCTAAAAGGGTCAGCCTTGCATTTAAATTTCAAGGTGAATAATGCGTCCAAGTTGGACCTTGTGCGGTTGACTCATCCAAAAAGAGAAGTAAGGAAGAGTTAGGATGCACCTCGCGTTAGCTATCAACCTTGCATCCAAGGCAGGGTTGCGACCAACCGAGCTGCCAGAGAAAAATAAAGCCTTGCGTTCCAGGGTAAGAACGCTGCGTCCAAAAAGCTCGGGAAAGAGAAAATAGCGGGAAAGAGGAGAAACTATTCTTAAACTGTTTTGTGAGTGACACCTTTCTTTCTTTGAAAATGTTTTATTGGAAATGTTATTCTGATTTTATTATGAGCTATGATTTGATGAATAGTGTTTATTTGAAAAGCATGATGCTTGAACATATAGTTCACAAGGCATGTCTTATCTGTTTTCTATAAGCTGTTGAAAAGCATGTTGTGAGATGTAGTTTACTGAGAAATATATATATATATTTTTTTCATGAAAGGTTTCATATGAACTAATTATGTGAAATGTTGATTTCTAAAATGTTTTAGAAGAGACTCAATGCTGAAGGACATGAGAAGGCATGTGAGTTTCCCCGGGACCCAGTACTGAGGGACATGGAGAAGGTACTTGGGCAATCTGCCATATTCCTATGTGCACATAGAGGTTGATATTGCTAGTGCGTCGAGTTCTGCTCCGCATCGAGCCAAGAATGATTTCGATGTTGGGTGTGTTGAGTCTTGCTCCACCCCAACTAAGGATGTTTTTGACTTTGAGAGCGTTGAGTCTTGCTCCGCCTTAACTAAGGGAAATTGTTAAAGAACGAATTGATTTCATGTACAACTATTCTAGAATGTACTCATGTTATTTGATTAAGAAGTTGGGAAGTACGATTTTGCGGTAATGATGATTTGAATCCATGTTTTATGACTATGGTGTACAATAATTTGAACATGCCTCTTTCGAACTAAAGATAGTTTTACAAAATCTGTCACTCATTGGGCTTTTAGCTCACCCTTTCATATGTTTTCCATTTTTCAGGTAGCATGACAGTTCCCGTTGCCGATCAAAGTCGAGGTTTGTCAAGAGTTAATGGTATCAACGTCCTAGGAAGTGTGGTTAAATGGGCATAAGGGAAGTTTGACAATGGAATTCGATAATAGCGTCGATGACTACTGTCCTCATGCTCCGTCTCAGGCTACAGGAGGATAGTTCAGGAAGGGGTGTGACAAGTTGACTAAGGGTAAATGTGAGAATGTTGTCTTTAATATTTACAAGTCCCTGAGTCATCATGATGAGGTTACTACTTGCCATATGATTGACATGATAGATAAAAATGAATTACAACATTTCAAATTCACTCAATATACTGTTTTAAGATTTAGTCCATGAGCTAACAAGGGGAAGTAATGGACCTACAGATCAAGAGCTCCACGATCTGAAATTAACTGGCTAAACTTTTTAACCTAGTTAATTTATATTCGTTAACTACCAAGACACTCCACTAAAAGCCTAGTAATTGCACTCCCTCATTGTAGATATATTTCTGTCCACTTCATATAATCATAATAAGTAAGTTGATCATTCACAAGTTGTTCGTAATTACAACTGGGTCAAAATTACCATTTTACCCCTATAATTACATCTTGTTCCTTAAGTCTCATTTATCCTCTAATGAATAATTGGTTTGTGGTCCAACCACCAAAACTAGTCCCTCTCGAGCCAATGAGAGGGTGGGACCCCTTATTCAAGACCTGGAGTTAGCACATAAGAGAAGAACTTCTCTACTATCCTTAAATAAGATAGGGGTGAATTCCATCTTGCAGAACTATGTCCCCAATTATCTGCTTGATCTAATCCCTAAAATGGGAAGCTTATTAAGTCGGCAAAATTGGCTACCCTCACCCATGCAAATTAAAGGATAATCTCAAACAAACAGGAGTTCATAGTTACCTCAGGATTCAGATCGAGTTATCGACGTCATCAGATTGAAATAATAAGTTTTAACATTAAACAGTGTTAAAAAGTAAAAGTGATTATTTCATGGTCTGGTCTTATGCAAACTCATTGCATAGGACACTCCCACACACATGTTTCCACATGAATGATTTAGGATCACATCATTTGCATCAAATACAAAGTGGGTTGTATTCATAGTGCCCCAAGATCCAAGATAAGGTACCCAACCTTTATCCATATACTATAGACCGTTTAGGCTATTACCTAAACTTGATCCACCTTTATGTCACCACATAAAGTCTAAGTATTCACTATATAGCCAAGGGTTCTTAGTTTATTAGATTTAATAAATGCAATTCACATATTCAATAACAAATTTACTAAATAAATCTTGATAACAACTTTATTAAGAATAAGTTCCATAAGTTACAAACAATGAATGTTAGGTCATAAAACCCAACAATTGAATATATATATATATATATATATATATATATATATATATATATATAATTAAATAAAATTAGTTAATTACAATAAATAAATTAAAAAAATATCTCCTATTTAATTTAAATTTAAATCATATTCAAATAACCTTATCTCACATAACCCATAGTTTTAATATGAATCTCATTTATATTAATTTTAATTTATGGTTTTTATATGAATCTCATTTATATAATTAATATTTAAATCTTATTTAAATATTCATCTCTCTTATAACGTAAAGTATAAATTTTGAATCTCATTCAAAATATACTCTATATTATAATGTATCTATATACATTTGCTAATTCTATCACATACAATTAACTCCCTTATTAATTTGAATAATTCAAATTAAACCAAAATATTTTATTCTTATACAAAGCCTTAATGAGCTAGCAAGGGGACCTTATGGACCTATAGCTAGAAGCTCCAATGATATGAGATTAATCAATTAAACTTTTTAATTAGATTAATCAATATTCATTAACTGTAGGTCACTCCACTAAAGACTTGCAATTGCACTCTTCACACTATAGATAAATTTCTGTGTCTGATGGAATTAACTAATCCACAGTAACCCTTCACAAATTACTCATAACTATAGTTAGGTCAAATTATCGTTTTAGCCTTGTAGTTATATTTAACTTCTTAAGTATCATTGATCCATCTAATGAACAAATTGTTTATAGTTCAACTATAAACAAACCCCTCTTGGACCAGTGAAAGAGTGAGGCCTCATTATTCAAGACCTAGAATCAACTTTTAAAGGATTAATTTATCTACTTATCCTAAACACAGAAAGGAGTGAATTTTATCTTGTTAAGATGTAATCCGAGCTCCCTACTCAAACAAATCCCAAAAATGGTAGGCTTATTAAGTCGATGATCTGGTCACTCTCACCCATACAGATCAAAGGATTACCCTCATAGACATAAGTTTCTAACTCACTTGATTCAGGTCAAGTTACCTATAGTCATCCTATGAAATGTTAATTTCTTCAATTAACACCGTTATAAAGAGAAATTAAACATTTTGCGGTCCGATCTTATACAAACTCTTTGCATAAAATACCCCCGCTCAAATGTCTCTACATAAACAATTAGGATTAAATCGTTTGTAATACTTTACAATTTTTTGAAACAATTACAAAGTTGGTTGTATTCGTAGTGTTACCAGAAGGCATCCAACCTTATTCCTATACTAAAGACCTTTCGGTTATTACTTAATCATGATCCAACTTCGTATGTAAACCACACACATGTGTAAGTTTACATAAAATTGAAGGGAATTGAATCCCGGGCAGAAGCATGTGATCGTGTTCTTTGATTTATTGAAAGAATTAAAAATACAAAAAATAAAGAAAAGGTTAAGCATCTTACCTTTGCCAATTTATAATTCTCGAACCGATAGCCTTCTCCTTATAGTGTTCTTTTCCAAGAGATCTTCCTCGCTGTGACTCTGGCGAGGACCCGGTTTGTGGGAACCGCTTCTTTGAAAGAATGGGTGGAAGAATTTTCTTAGAATTTTTCTAAGAAAATTGGAAGAATTAGTAGAGGAAGATTTTTGGAGTAATTCTAGAGATTTTCTCTTAGAGAATGTGTTTTATGAAAGCTCCCAAGGGCCCTATTTATAGAACTCTATCGGTTACTTCTTATCCTATTAGGATAAATCCTCTGCATAGATTTTAAATAGCATATTTAATAATATCCAATATTAATAAATATCTACCCAAATAATATCTCATATTAAATGGTTTAAAATATTTAAATCTTATTTAAATATTTATTTTCTACAGAATCTTTGATTTGGATCTCATCCAAATTAAATAATTAATTATTTGAATCCAATTCAAATCAATTAATCAATTCTCTCTCTATTTATTTTTTGTAAAATCTTTAATTTTTGATCTCATCCAAATTAAATAATTAATTATTTGAATCCAATCCAAATTAATTAATTAATTAATTCTCCATCTATTTAATATAAATTTTATCCAAATAAATTAATTCTTCATATTATAAAGTTATAATTTGAATCATATTCAAATAAAATTTATAATAAATCATACAATTAATTGTATCCAATACAATTAATATCTTCCCTCATAAATTTGAACATGTCAGATTTTTCTTTCAACATAGTTGATTTTTGTTGGTTTGTAGTAAGCTAGCAAGAAGACCTTATGGACCTACAGATCAGAAGCTCCAACAATATGAGATTAATCAACTTTGACCACATTAATCAATATTCGTTAACTGTGGGTACACTCCACTAAAGACCCATAGCTGTATTCTTCTCACTATAGATATATTTCTATGTCCATGGATATAGACCAATAATAGCAAATTAGTCCTTCATAAGTGTTCATAACACCAGCTGGGTCAAATTACCGTGTTACCCTTGGGTTACCTCTAAATCTTTAGGTACCAGTGCTCCTCTAATGAACAACCTGTTTATGGTCTAACCATTAAATAGAGACCCCTCTCAAGCCAATGAGAGGGTATGGCTCTTTGTTCAAGTCTCGGAGACACCACTTAAGGGAACACTTATGTCACATCCCCTACCAAATTTATCTACATAACCTGAAAGGAGATGTGAGAACAGTATACATCACCCCTCTTGTGACGCATACCATCCATTCCTTCATTAAATATCCTGAACTATCCACAATATACATTTCACACCTTAAGACATTTCAAATATAACACATAGGAAGTTATATACAAGCCGATAATTCAAATCTTCAACTCATTCACATGCCCTTATACAAACCATAGTTCAACCCCTTGTAAATGTACATCTAGGTTTACATGCCACCTAAATAAGATTTAACATACAAGCCACACTTCAAAACAAGTTCGATTTTCTGGAAACTCGAAGCTTAAGCAGGGCGAGTTGGAGTAGGCAAAGCACCAGGAACGTCCTTGCTACTTGGAGGGGAAAGAAAACTTGAAAACATAAGCTAACAGCTCAGTGAGTGACTAATTTAACAAACTGTTTTAGTTCGAAAATCATCAGGAATAATACTAAGTTCAACGTCATGTTAAAACATGAAATTACTTCATATACATTAGTTAAAACATACTCAGTTGCCCTTATCAAATCATACATGATTTTCAGCAAGTCATAAAAAAATAGTTTAGTTGCAATACTTCTCCTTAGTTGAAGTGGAGCAAAACTCAACACTCCAACGTCGAAAACGAATAAGGCTCGATGGGGAGCAAGACTCAACGCACCAGCATATAACCTCTATGTGGACATAGGAATGTGGCGGGTTGCCCAAGTACCTTCTCATGTCCTTCAGTACTGGGTCCCGGGGAAACTCACGTGCCTTCTTAAGTCCATCAGCACTGAGCCTCCTCTTAAACGTTTTTCCTTTAAAGAAGCAACATTTTATACAAACAAATCGTATGCAAATCATTCATAAGAACCCATGGCAACTATTATATCAATAACATTTCATAAACATACTTTTCAATAACTTTAAGAACATAAAGTACGCTTCATAAAACATTTGATCACAAAATCATGTTCCATTGGAAAACTGAACTATCATGTATAACAAAATTGTTTTAAAGTAAGAAAAGTGTCACTCACAACTCTTTCTAGGCCTTGAGTGGATTATACGTCTTTCCTATCTCCTCTTGGCCTGAAATAAATACTTTCCCTTGTTATACTTTTTTTCCATTCACTTAAACATAAACAACTCATCATATGCACAATGTTTATAGTTCATCATGTGGTTAGGCTTTCATTGGTTTATTCTCAAGTCTTAAACACTAAAACTATTACTGCAAGTTGTTCCTTACCCTTCTGTTATACCTTAATTTCAAGAAAAATTTTCGTGCAACTCACTTCTTCTGCCACACCAACGATTTGAGTCTTACCTTCTCCTTAACAAAGCTGATTGCTGCAGCTTTGGTATCTCTGATTCATCCCTATTAAAAACACATTTCCAGTCCAAACTAAGATTTCTTCCCTTCTACAATTTTGTAAAGAATTAAGTTCCACAACTTACCTCAAAGTTTCAAGGCTTAACTTTTTTTCGTTCTCCAGTTATTCTAAAATCACTCCGCGTTGCTCCAGATTGCCTAACAATTCTGTAATTGCTGCTTTTACCTAAAGATTCACATGATTAACTTCAATTTCAGCTTTACCATCCTTCATAAGACTTGTTAGGAATTATTTTAACTTACTGACCTCAAAATTTCAGCCCTAAACTCGGCTTCCTCGATTTGTTCTACTCCAAACATCAACCACTGTTCAGTCTGTGCGACTAAGAATCAATCTTCAGTTCCAGCTCTGTTTTCAGTACTAAGACGAGTAGAATTTCACCCAAAATCTACAAGAACACCTTCCTCTACCTTCTCTTCTGGTTTCTCTGGAAAATGGAGCCGACTTAAGCTCTAAAAAATGTCTATAAATGATTAAACATTTAATTTATTCACCTATATATACTACCGACTTAACCCTCACAAGCACCAAGATTTATGTTGCCGACTTACCCCTCACCCGCAGGCTGGCGTGGGGTCCTCTCTTCGACGCAAGGCTCTCATGTCAAAATTCTCCTTCAACGCCTTCAGCAACTAACCAAACTCAGCGCATGGTGCTCTCAACGCCTCTTCTCAACGCCTCCTACTTTCCATGCATGCAACTCTGTCATTCACACCACTAACTTCATCCCGTCAAGACCGCTCTGTCTTCGACGCAGTGTGACTTCAACGCATGCTTCAAGCATATTTCTTCCACTACCAACGATCACTTATCCTTCGATGCGGGCAGCTACTTCAGCTCACAACGTTTCGTGATTCAATCAACAACGCATGGTTTCTTAAATAATTCAACTTCCCTCTTCATTCACCAACGCATAGTCCTGGCCAACACAGCCAAAATTTTGCTCTTCAAAAATTTTGCTCTCATTCTCGGCTACTTCTCGGCTACTTTTCCTCTAGCAACGCATGGCCTCAATCTCATTGCTTCTCCCCAACACTTGGTATTACAAGTCAGTGCTTACAACTTATCTACTTACCCTAAAAATGGGAATGAGTGAATTGAGTAAGAAATTTGAATGAGCTAATCACTCAAACTCTGCATCTGTGCTCTAGTCTCCATCGCGAACCAAAAACTATCCTATTGGATTCTAAAAAGCTCTTGTTGCATGGAGAAATTATTGTTGTGTAATTCTCTAACTACATCTTCTAAGAACATACCTTGGTCGGCCTCCTGAGCAAACTTCAACAGCTAGGGAATGACAAGGTGGTAGAAATACGATGGTGGTGCATAGGAGGCCATAGTCATTGAAAGGAGTTATCCATCCGGGTGCAAGGCTTGGGTTCCCAATGACTATAGTGATCCCTCGAGGCATGGCTACTTAGTGTCAGGCTCCTTTGATGTTGCCTTTTAGTTAATAGCCGAAGATCACCAAGCATATGTTTAAGCTCATTAATTTGCTTGGCCTCTTTTTCTCACCGCTCAACAACTTGCTCTACGCACCACACATAGTACATACTATGCGCTTTATTAGCCATGATAACTTGACACAAGAAAAGAAAAATAATTAAAAGCAAAAGAATGATTTAACTAGGAACTTGACTAAACAAAACAAAAACAACATTTCCTTTAGGTGTTGTTTAATTCACAAAGAAAGTTGATCAAAAGAAATTTACAATACCAAATTGTACTTCTATTACTATGATGGCATAATAATATTGGCAAGTTCGGGTCAATCCACAAGCAGTAAATGGGTGTTGTATGTGACAAAGAATTTAGGTGTGCGAAAATTAAAAACAAGAAAATAAAGCAACGTGCAAGCTTCAATTCGATAACTAAGACATACATACATGAGGGGAATGTCAATCTAAACATACATATATTTCTAAATAAGTTCAGATCCAAAAACAATAAATCATGAATATGAAATTCATTTAAATAAACTTACAAAACTTACAAGAATGTTTTAGGGTGTTGATGTCATTAATTACTTCATTAAATCACGCTTTAGTATTTTCATGGAATTATGTGCAAACAATATGCTTAAGTCTAGCAACTAATATCCATATTATTTTCTCTAAAAAACAACAATTTGTTATGCAACTTAATTGATTACTATCTTTTGAAACCAAATTAAGAGGCATAGCACTAAGATTAGTCATAATCAACTTTCTTTAATAACCTAGCTATTTTCATGAAAGTTTAGTAGAGATTCAATACCATAGATCCTATTAGACATACAATCACTGAATCATACATCTAACCTTACAATTATTGATGATCAACACTAGAAAATAAAGCAAAGTAGCATTGAAAAACATATCATTCAACTACATCCATGAAAAACACTAAATCATTAACTTAAATCCATAATTAAATCATCCAACATCCTAAAACAATCAGTTTAGCCACACATAGCCATCAAATACATACTTGCATATAAGTTCTCAAGCATGAAAGTAAAAAGGAAAGAGAAACTTAGGAAGAAAGACTCTCGAATTGCTTCCCGGCATTGAATCTCCACTCGATCGATACCTCAAGATCTCGAATGACCTTAAACCCTTCTCCAACACTTTCCACTTTTTGTGATAACAAACTCATCCCTTTAGGCTCTCTTTTCCTTTGTGTTTTCTTTTTCAGTGTTGTTGAAAACCCCTCAATTTATAAAACTTTGCCACCAAAAATATTTTCCAAATTTTCAAATTCTTCAAAAAAGCAAACTCCAAATTTATGGAAAGTTGCGTTGTCCAAGAGCGTAGCAACGCTTTCGTCACAATATGGGTAGTGTAGCAACGCTAAGAGACAATGTCGCGACGCTGTCCGTCATAATTTCCTATCTTCAAATGCAGGGACGCTTCTTCTCAGCGACGCTATGATCTTTCAGTCTCCCAATTTTGATGCTTTCGGGTTGAGAGCGCCAAGGGCAAAGCAGTGATGCTTCTTCTTAGTGCTGCCCTGTTTTCAAGGTTTTCCATCTTTTCTTCTACTTTTCGTCCAGTTTTAGCTTGGTTTGGTTCATTTGGCCTTTGACACTTAATTTCTCTATAATTATCTGAAAACCACTAGCAAACATATAAAATCTAAGAAAAACATCTCTAATTTAAGAGGACAAAAAAGCACTTTTTGAGTGCTTTTCACTCCCTGAAATGCAGCTCCCAAGTGGTAGGCGCTAGCCAATTTTGGCTAATTTCCATTTTTCCCCCCATTTGTTGCTAATTGGTTTGGACCAAAATTTCATCCAGAAGGTCTCAATATTCTCCTTTGCTCATTTTCCTATCAAAATCATTAGACTAAACATTAAGTTCACTTGAACTAACAAAATTTAGGCCGAGATAAATAGCTCTTTTGTAGAGCTATCATTAATGTTGGGATTTATGTCCTAAATCTCATAGTCTGTAAATTTGTAAACAACTATTAATAAATAAAATATTGCTCATTTTCAAATAAGTGTTATTTATTTGCATAACTCAAAATCCAATAAACTAAAATCCCCTTGGACAGTATATGGTTGACATGCAAGTGAATTATGTTCGAGTAATGACTAAAAAGTGCTTGAAAAGTGCTTTTTATTCTCTTAAATTAAGGGAATTTTTATTAGATTTCACTTGTTTGCTAGTGGTTTTCAGGACAATATAAAGAAAACAAGAATCGAAAACCAAAAGAACCAAATCGAGCAAAATTCAAGTCAAAAAGAGGAAAGAATCCCAAAATTCTCAAAAACAAGGCAGTGCTGCATCACACTGCCACGACACGTTTTTCTGAGAGCATCAGTCATGCACAACGTTGCAGCTCGGCGCTAAGGGTGGGATTTAATGACGCACAGTGTCACGTCGCCATCTCATAGCGCAGCAAAAACCTTATAATGTCGGTCAGCACAGTGACGCCATTTCATAGCACCGCGATGCTAGCTTTCCTTACTTGAAAAATAAACAATTTTGGATTAAAATTTGAGCGGCCAAGTCTATAAATTGAAGGGTTTCTAGCAACCTAGACATAGAGAACAACACAATACAGAGTCTCAAAAAGTGAGTTGGCTGCAAGGAAGAGAGAAGAGAGTTTGAGAGAGAGTTGGTGCCATTTGA
Organism: Citrullus colocynthis; assembly: GCA_031780015.1. NCBI lineage: Eukaryota > Viridiplantae > Streptophyta > Magnoliopsida > Cucurbitales > Cucurbitaceae > Citrullus > Citrullus colocynthis. The sequence goes on along the minus strand of QLSR01000126.1, from coordinate 448,342 downwards.
GTTCCTGACGTGAAGACTAAGGACATCTTGGCGGTTCCTCCTCAATCAAGAGCTTCTTTACAGTATAGTTTTCCTTTCTTTACACTCTCTATATACTGAAATTGGTTTTGAACATGCTACCTAAAGCTATGAGTGGCTAGACTCTTTAGTTTTAGGGTATTGATGAATTGTTTATGAAGTTATGTTGATATTGTAGGCTCTTCACAGTTTTGTTGTAATGAATATGCTTTTCATTGTTATTGTGCTTAACTCTTGTTGATTGGCCATGATTGAATGTTAGATTAGATGTACGATTGAAATAATTATATGTCTAATTGGATCTATAAAAATGAATTGTTGTTAATCTATTCTGGACATAGTTAGGTTAACAATGAAAGTTGCTAAAGAATACTCCTAATGCCATGTAACTTATGTTGGTTTCAAGATGTTAGTAATCAATTAGGTTGCATGAGAAAAGGTTGTTTTTTATTTTTTAAAAAAAAAAAAAACTCAGATTTATGTTTCTAGACTTGAGCATATGAATTGCAATAAAATCCATGAATTCTAGAATGTTGCATAATGAATTAAACAATGATTCAATACCCTAGAATGCTTTTTGACTATTGTATTTCAACTTTACTTACTTTCCTTATTAGTTTTTCTTAAAACACAACTTGAAGTCAAATCCTCAAATAAAATTAATTCAATTCTAGAATAGCTAAGTAATCTAAACCTTCACAATTGGATCCTTAGTGGAACGATATTTGGACTTAACCGTCTTATATTATAACTTGACCCGTGCAATTGCAGTAACACGAAAAGTGCACATCAATGACCTAAAAGGTCTAATAGTATATGGATAGTGTTGGGTACACTATCCTGATAATACTATGGATATGACCTACTTTGTAAATGTTACAAATATTGTAAGTGTTACAAATGGTTTGATCCAAATTGTTCATGTAATGATATGTAAGTGGGGTATCCTTTACAGTGAGTCTATATAAGACTAAACCACGAAATATGATCTCTCTTTGTAACACCATTAATTGAAGAGATTTATGTTCCAAACGATAACCATGTAACTAGATCTCAATCATGAGTGAGTTATGAACTCTTGCTCATAAGGGTGATTCTTTTATTTGTTGGCATTAGTTGCCGACTCAATATGCTTACCATTATGGTGACGATAACGATGAGGAGCTGGGAATATAACTTCATAAGATGAAATTCACTTTTTCCTAACGTTAGGGAAAGTAGATGGGTTGTTCTCTTAAGTGCTGACTCCAGTACTTGAACAATGAGGCCTCATCCTCTCATTGTCCTGAGAGAGACATTGTTTATGGTTGGACCATAAAGTGAATTGTTCATTAGAGAATCAGTGGTACTTGAGGTGCAAGAGATAATTATAGGGGTAAAATGGTAATTTGACCAAATTGTAATTGCGAACAAGCTGTGAAGGATTGACTTACATAGTATGGTTAAATCAATGGAGTTCATAAGATTATAGCTATTGATCTTTAGTGGAGTGCCCCATAATTTATGAATGATTATTACTTTAACTTAAGGAGCTTAATTAATTAATTATGTATCATTGTAGTTTATAACTATAGGTTCATTAGGCTCCTCTGCTAGCTTACAAATAGATTAAAACAAGGATTTTAAAGTGGAAGAAATTTGAAGGGTTCAAAATTCTTGTAAGGAATTAATTGTATATGATACAATTAATATAATGTATATAGATACATTATAATATAAAGATAATTTTGAATAGAATTCAAATAGGAGAGAATTAATATTTGAATAAGATTCAGATATTATCTTGATATGAATTGGATTTATATTTAAACTATAATTTAAAATTAATATGAATTGGGATCCATATTAATACTAAGGTTATAAGAGGTATGTATATTAGAATATGATTCAAATATACATGAAATTAAATATCAGATATTTAATAAATATATTAATTAAATTTAGACTTAATAAATATTTAATTTAATTAATTTTAATTAAGTTAATTAATTAAAATCAATTAATTAATTAACTCTCCTGCATTGCAGGGGAGCAGGTTAGTGGGGGTGAGGACCTCACGTATTAAAGTTACAGAACTATTTTGCAATTGAAGAAGGGAACTTTTTTTCTAAAAAAAAATCTCACCAATCTCTCTCTAACTCTCTTGCTCTAAAAAAATTGACAGAGAAACTGTTCTCTGACAAAAGATTTTTCCCTACTCTAAACTCCCAATTGGATCCCACCATCCACCTTGTTCCAGAGCAAATAGTTGAGAAGATCGGTGGTTGTGTCTTGTTTTTGGAGCTTTAAGAAAGTGGTTCGTTTGTCGTGCTATCTTCATTTAAGACCAGGGAAGATTCCAATAAGAGTTTCAATAAAGGTTTGTTGCCCCACCCATAACAATCCTCTCAAAGCATGCTTAAGTTCATAATTATTATTGTTCTATAAAATTTTCTTGCAATAAAATTGGGGCTAAAGCGATCAAATGTTTCCACTAGGTTCAAAAATTGGAAATTAAAACTTTATGTTAAAATACATCTTATAAGGTTAGAAATAGGGTAATCTTTTATTTGTTTTAATAGGATTAAAATAAGATAATAAAAGATTAAATTTATAAAACATTGACTATAAGGGACCTTTGTCTAGGAAGGTTCTGTCTAGAATTGGGGTATTTAAATTGACTGTAAGGGAACACTCCTACCTGAAAACCGACCGGGAAGGTGAATTAGTCAACATTTTTCTAAGCATGCAATAAATGATTAAAGTTCATTAAAATGTTTAATAAATGATAATCATATGTTTTTAAACTATCTAATATAAGTGTTATATTGGGATAATTAATATCACTTAGACAAATGACTTAGCCTAAGTTTACCTAAGTAATGAACCCTATTTTGTAAAATGCTTAGTGGGAGGTAAATTATATATGATATATCCGCATTGTGAGATCCATACTCGGCCTCATGATGCCCTAGGCGCATCCTCCCTTTAAAAGGTGTTTGCATGAGTCAATATCAAGGTGAATAGAGGGAGTATTTATAGTAAGGGGGAGAAGAATATGTGTCAACATTCCTACGGTCTCCTTCATTAGTTTGAAAAGTGAGATTTCGTACTTGACCTCGTGGTGCCCTGGGCACACCCTTCCTTCAGAAGGTGTTTGTACGAAGCAATATCAAGGCAAACTCCAAAAATGGATAGAGTCGTCTCAGTTTTTGCACAAATATTATCCTTCCCTTCGACAGGCTGATTGGGGCGGAACTTTGGGATCTAAAATGGAGGATCACACTTACAATAATTAGTTAAATAAGTTAATGTTTTGTTGACCAAAATAATAGTACTAAACATTATAGAAATAAGAGTTGTTCTAGTGTATTGTTTGGTTGAGACTGTCTTAACTCAGTAAAAGAATAATTGACTACCCTTCAGTAGCTTTTAGTTCTAAATCACTGAAGTATTGCAAAATAATATGATTTTAAGGGGTTTTGCATTATTTTGCTTGCTAAAATTAGACTGGGTTTTAAAGAGTTATGCAATTTTCTAACTTGGATTAAAATTTGTTATTTCAACAAAAACAGTGACTAGTGTTGTAATTAACCTACTTTCTATAGACAAACTCACTAGCAACAATTACACAACATGGAAAAACACTATTAACACTGTGTTGGTAATTGACGACCTAAAATTTGTCTTAATTGAGGAATGTCCTCAAATACCCGCCCCTAATGTTGCATGAAACGTTATTGAGGCATAGGAAAGATGGATTAAGGCCAATGAAAAGGCCCGTGCATATCTCTTGGCCAGCTTGTCTGATGTTCTTGCCAAGAAGCATGAGAACATGGTATCTACTATAGAGATCATGGAATCGCGGTGTGATATGTTTGGACAACCATTCACGCAGATCAAGCACGATGCAAGATCAAGTTCATCTTTTATGCTGAAGAAAGTCAAGTTCATCTTTAATGCTTGAATGCAAGAGGAAACCTCTATTAAAAAACATGTTCTCAACATGATGGTCCACTTCAATGTGGTCAAGATGAACAAGTCGATTATTGACGAAGCCAATCAGGTCAGCTGATAACTTGTAGAAATACAAGTTATTATAGCCCTTTTCTTAGAAAAATAGAGAATAAATAGAGAAGCATGCGGTAGTTTAAGCTAAATTCTACTAATAAATCTTCCTACGCGTTTTACTCTTGTATTTTTATGAAGATAATAATTTTACCACTTTTTGAGCCTAAAACGCATGTTTCAACGCAGGAATGCAAATGATGAGTTGACTACCTCTTAATGCAAGACTGTGCATTAGCAACTGATGACGCATTAACATCCGCCAAGTTTCTCCATGAATGCATAATCACCAAAAACGCAAGGAGCGGAAAATCAGATCAAAATCTTGAGAGATTCTCGGAAGATTGACATACATAATATGTGGCTAAAGTGGTGGATCTAAATTGACCCAAGAATTACGCAATTAGGCAAAATGGACGCATGATATCAATTTCGCCACCAATCAAGCAGATTTGCCATTGATTGCGAATGCAACATCTACAAAAGGGCAGTCCTACAAGATGAGAAAGGGTTGTACATTCTCGGAAGAATTCCTAAGTGACAGCAGAGTTCTCTCCAGAACACAACCGGAGACGAATAGCTCTAGAGAGAAGAGTCTTCCTTCTGCCTGACCACTTCACAACAGAACCTCACTCTTCCATCCCAGCGACTCAAGACGTTGACGCCCTTTTCCTGCTTTCTATCTTGTTTTTCTAGTTTGATTTTAGATTTGTGTCAAGATATTGAGCTATCTAAAGTTGTATTCCGTTCATCAATCTATATTTGTTCCATGTCTACTCATTTCTCTACACTTTCCACTTTTTACTTTGAATCCATGAGTAACTAATCTATCAAGGGTTAAGGGTTGCGTTAGCATCTAAATAAGAACCATAGTGTAACTATTGGATCTTGTCAATTGTAATCTTAATCCGATGCTTATGTCCATCTAGCTAATCGATATAAGTAGTAATAATCAGACTGCTCGAGAGGGTAAGTGATTGTGGAACTCAATTGACAAGGCTAAGTAGTATTGCCTAGACATAGGAACAACCTTGGCACTTAACACTCTCCTATGCATTATAGACATATAACGCATAGCGGCTGACAACCGGGAGAAGAGTCGCAAGTATGAATAGGCTATCACCATGCGTTTCCGATGTTAGATGTTAACCAACCCTAACCCTGTTTTTACCCATTCATTAAATTCGCCTAGCTGACTTTGCTGTGTCACATGCCTTTTCATCTTCCACATTTTAGTATAGTGTACATGTTATCGCTTTCTTTAGATTAGAAACAAACACCTCTCACGAATTATTCCTGGTTACCACTACAACGCATATAATCCACTTAAATAAAGAATCAACATACCCTGTGTTCGACCTTGGATTCACCGAGAAAACCTACTACTTTGCTTATACTTGGGTAAAGGATAGGAAAACTTGACAGATCACAAACGCATAACATTAAGCATAAGTAAGACGCATAGTATGTTAGAAGCATAGGAAGCTTAATCATAATAAATAGACGCAGTAACAAGTTTTGTACTTCAGCACTGCATCGCAACATCAGCTTTATTTTGAAGACTCTTCGGAAAGTTTCCTTCAATTCTGTAGTAACGCTGTTATGAACAAGTTTGACTACAACTTAACTATCCTTCTGAATGAGCTGCAAACTTATGAGTCCTTAATGAAAGTCAAAGGTTCGATCTCTAGGACTAAGTCTGGACCTTCCTCTTCTGGATCAAAGAAGTTATACGAAAAAGATGTGGGAATGGGAATAAAATTATCCCTCATGCTACTGCCCAAAAGGGTAAGAAGGACAAGGCTGCAAAGGGAATTTGTTCCCATTGCAACCAAGACGAGTATTGGAAGAGGAATTGCCCCAAATACTTGGCTGAAAAGAAGAAAGCCAAATAAGGTAAATCTGATTTACTTGTCTTAGAACCCTGTTTGGTGGAGAATGGTTATTCCGCCTGGATAATAGATTCAAGAGTCCTTAATCATGTTTGTTCTTCTATACAGGGAATTAGTTCCTAGAGGCAGCTAGACACTAGCAAGATGGCTCTGAAGGTTGGAACAAGAGAGATTGTCTCAGTCCTTGCTATGGAGAGCATAAAATTAATTTTTAGAATTTTTTTTAAATTTTAAATAATGTTTTCATAGTTCCTAACATAAGAGGAACTTAATTTCTGTTTCCTGTTTGATAGAACGAATGTATTCAATTTCATTCAATGTAAATAAAGTGTGTTGTTTATTTCAAAGAGTGGTGTTGAAATTAATTTAGCAAAATTAGAAAGTAATTTATATATGCTAAGATTGTTAGCAACAAAAATGCTCCTTAATACCAAATGATTCAAAATAGCAACAACACAAAATAAAAGACAAAGAATTTCTCCTAAAGAAAATGCCCATCTTTGGCACATAAGAAGGTCACACAAACCTCAATAGGATTGAAAGGTTGGTTAAGAATAGACTTCTAAGTGTGTTAGAAAAAAATTCTTTACCAATATGTGAGTCATACCTTGAAGGTGAGATGACTAAAATACCTTTTACTGGAAAAATGTTATAGAGCTAATGAACCTTTAAAACTTATACATTCAGACACTTGTAGTCTGATGAATGTTAAGGCAAGAGGAGGGTTTGAATATTTCATCTCTTTTATTGATGATTATTCAAGAATTGGGTTTTTTTACCTAATGCAACATAAGTCTGAAGCTTTTGAAAAGTTCCAAAAGTATAAAATTGGAGTTGAAAATTTATTGGGTAAAACAATTAAGAAACTTGATCTGATCGAGGTGGAGAGTATATGGATTTGAGATTCCAATACTATAAAATAGAACATGAAATCACATCCCAACTCTCAACACCTAGTACACCTCAACAAAATGGTGTATCAGAAAGGAGAAATAGAACATTGTTGGACATGGTTTGGTTTATGATGAGCTATGCTCATCTGCTTGATTCTTTTTGAGGTTGTGTAGTAGATACTGCAATTTACATCTTGAACAATGTTCCATCAAAAAGTGTTTCTAAAACACCTTTTGAGATATGGAATGGTCATAAATGTAGTTTAATACATTTTAGGATTTGGGGATGTCCAACACATGTGCTAACAACAAACCCAAAGAAACTGGAACCTCATTCAAGGGTATGCCTATTTATAAGCCATTTCAAAGAAACTAGGGGTGATCTCTTTTATTGTTGGGTTGGATGTCCTAAAACTCGTAGTTCGTAAATAGGAATATGAATTCTATTTTCAATAAAGTTGTTGATGTTTATTCAATAAAGTTATTGTTGAATTAATATTTCATAACCCTAAATCCAATAAACTAAGAACCACCTGCTAGGGGTATCCTATGCAATGAGTTTGCATAAGATCGGACCATGAAAAGTTTTTTTACTTTATAACTTCGTTTCCTGTTAAAATTAACTATTTCAAATTCGATGACTTAGGTAACTCGATCTTAATCTTAAGCTAACTATGAACTTTTGTTTACTTAGGGTTATCCTTAGATCTACATAGATGATAGTAGGCCGAGTTCGTTGCTCAATTAGCCTCCCATTTCAAGGGTAAGACCACGTAGATAGCTGGAGGCGTAAGGTGCAAGATGGAGTTTACTTCTACCCATATTAGGGATAGTAGATAAGTTATTCCCTTAGGTGCTAACTCCAGGTCTTGAACAAGGGCCCTACCCTTTCACTAGCCTGAGAGGGACTCGGTTTAGTTGTTGAACCATAAACCTATTGTTCATTAGGGAATCAATGGGACTTAAGGAACTAGAAGTACTCACAAGGGTAAAGTGGTAATTTTGACCTAGCTGTGATTACAGACAACCTGTAAAGAATGGACTTACTAATCATGGTTATATCAAGTGGACAAAAATATATCTACAGTGAGGAGAGTGCAGCTACTGGGCTTTAGTGGAGTGTCCCGGTAGTTAATGAATATTGATTAAGTAGGTTGAAGAGTTTAGCTGGTGAATCTCGTATCATTGGAGCTCATGATCTGTAGTTTCATTAGGTCCCCTTGCTAGCTCGGTATAGACCGAACCTTAAAACAAGTGTGATGAATGAATTCGAATAGTTCAAATTCAATTCAAAGAATTAAAGCATTAAAAGAGTTTAACAATTTATTGTTTAATTTTGAATTAAACAAAGAAAGAGAGTAGTTATTTAAGTTAATTGTTTTTTTTTTCCCAAACTTTCCAATTTGAAAGTCGATTTCTCCAACATATTGTGTCATCCCTACAAGAAGCCATGAATCCCTCTTTAAACACTTCAAATTAGGTATCAATTGTTGGTTAATTTGAGTTTGCATGAATTTGGCTATAAATAGAAGATGTCTAATAAAGAAAAATTTATTGGTTGCAAATTTGCTGAAATATTGCAATTTGTTCAAGTTTACTTCAATCTCTCAAAACACACAAATTCCCTTCAAATTGCTCACACTATTTGATCCCACAATTAAGTTCTAGGGCCTGAGGATAGCAAGAAAGTCCCTTGTAGTGGTCTACATTCTGTTTGTGATCAGATTGAAGGAGAAATTGTGAGAGTTTAGTGCTACAAAGATAATATCTCTCAACTCTCTATTTTTCACTTTGAAAATCAACATGTTTATCTTACAAATTAAAGCAATTTAGCGTGTTGGTTCCTATTGCTTCCACTTGCATGCTTTAAAGTCTTTCATTTATGATCCTAAAGATAACAAGGTGTTTGTACCTACTAATGCTACATTCTTGAACGAAGATCATATAAGAGATCACAAACCATGAAGTAAATTAATTTTAAGTTAAATTTCCAATGAAAATCACAATACGCCAATAGGAGTTGTTGACAATGCTGGTACATCAACAAGAGTCGTCAATGGTGCTAGATTATCTAGTCAAAATCCTTCTGTTCATTTAAAATGCATGATTTATGATGCGTCGACTGGCCTAATGCTGCGTTGAAAATGCTAAAGATTAATTCATTACACAAGTTTTCCTATAAAAACCCAAGTGTAAGTTTAAATAGGTTTCCTGGGGAGTCCAGGGTTGAACACAGGGATTTGCAATAATTCGGCTTTAAGAAAATTTCTTAATTTAATGCGTTGAACTGCATAGATAATTACAAGTATTTTGAATGTATTGGATCATCTTTACAGTGACTAAAAAGAATAACATTATACATTAATAAATTGATGGATGAACATATGGAGAGGTGATGCGGGATGGAAATGAATGAATTTGTCAAGTACAAATATATTCAGACAGCATGCGAGGAGGTGGATAAATCCATGACAAAAGAAGGATTGAGATGACTTCGTTAGCATATTTCGAAGTATTTCTTAAGTATCTCCCAATGCTTCGACGCCACATTAATCTTATCTCTAAGACACATGGTGAGTTCTTCATATAAAAAGACTTTATCTCTAAAGTCGATTATTTTCTTGTTAAATGACAAAGATTAATCATTTACTCTCTCAAGCAGTTGATCGTACTTACTTAAACTTATTTGTTCAACAGATTTATGCAAGTTTGAAGCACCCATATTTAAACAAGATGAAAAAAATCTTAAGTAAAACTTGGAAAATATTAGCTTCATGCACTCAACCCATTAAAGCATTTAATCATTCATGGTGTAAAGTGTTGAAGATGATGAGAAATGGAAGTATGAAGTTGAAAAACGCTTGAAAAGTGCTTTCTATTCTCTCAAATTAAGGGAGTTCATATTAGATTTCACTTGTTTGCTAATGGTTTTCAGGTCAAAATAAAGAAAATGAGAAGTAAAGACCAAAAGATCAAAACCGAGCCAAAATATAGTGAAAAAGAGAAGAAAAGTAAAAATCTGTCGGAAACAGGTAGCACCGTGACGCTTTTTCCCGAGAGAGTGATCTACTTGAACACAGTGTCAGCGCCACGGTGCCATCCAGCAGTGTCGCAGTGCCGACTTTCCATATTGGTCAGCGTCGCGGCGCCAACTTTCCAAATTAGATTTGGTATTTTTAGAAAGAATTTTGGGCAACCTGCTCTATAAATTGAAGGGTTTCCAGCAGCCTTAATCACGAAAGTACACATCAAGAAATCAGAGAAAAACACACCAAAAGAGTCTCAAAGAATGAGTTAGCTGCAAGGAAGGGGGAAGAGTTCGAGAGAAAGAGTTTGGTGCCATTCGAGTTCCCGACGTGAAGAACGAAGGACATCTTGGCGGTTCCTCCTCAATCAAGGGCTTCTTCCTAGTAGAGTTTTCTTTCTTTACACTCTTTCTATGCTTAATTTGTTTATGAACATGTTGATTAAAGCTATGAGTGGCTAAACTCTTTAGTTTTAGGGTATTGATGAATTGTTTATGAAGTTATGTTGATATTGCAGAATATTGATGGTTTTGTTGTAATAATTATGTTTTTCATTGTTATTGTGCTTAATTCTTTGTGATTGGCCATCCTTGAATGTTAGATTAGATGTATGGTTGAAAGATTGTACGTTTAACTAGATCTATAACAATGAATTGTTAATCTATCCTGAAAATAGATAGGTTAACAATGAAAGTTGAAAAAGACTATTCTTAATGCCATATAATTAGAATATTGCTAATAAGCACTTGAAAAGTGCTTTCTATTCTCTCAAATTAAGGGAGTTTATATTAGATTTCACTTGTTTGCTAGTGGTTTTCAGGTTAAAATAAGGAAGATTAGAAGAAAAGACCAAAAGATCAAAACCGAGCAAGAATACGGTGAAAAAGTGAAGAAAACCTCAAGTTTGCCAAAATTGGGGTAGCGACGCGGCGCTAAACCCGAGAGCAAGGTCTGCGCAACACAGTCGCAGCGTCGCGGCGGTCTCTTTCCATATTTAGCAGCGCCGCGACGCCAGTTTCCATATTTGAAAAAAATTTATTTTTGGAAAGTTTTCTTGGGCGAAACACGCTATCAACTTGGGGGTTTCCAACAGCCCTGATAATCAATCAAAGTACGAAATCACAGACCAAAAGAGTCACAAGAAGGAGAGAATTGAGTGAGAGTTCATAAAAGAGTTCAAAGAGTCAGTTAGTTGCAAGGAAGAGGAAAAGAGTTCGAGATAGTCGTGGTGTCATTCGAATTCCGATGTGAGAGCCAAGGAGATCGTGACAGTGCTACCTCAATCAAGAGCCTCTTTTTAGTAGAGTTTCCCTTTCTTTACACTCTTTCTTTGTTTATATTGTTTGAACATGTTGCTTCAAACTATGAGTGGCTAAACTCTTTAGTTTTAGGGTCTTGATGATTTGTTTATGAATTCATGTTGATATTGTAGACTTTCATGGTTTTGTTGGAATGATTATGCTTTTCATTGTTATTGTGTTTAATTTTTGTGGATTGGCTATCTTCACATGTTAGATTAGATGTATGATTGAGAGATTGTATGTTTAACTTGATCTATAACAATGAATTGTTGTTAGTCTATCACGAGAGTAGTTAGTTGACAATAAAAGTTGCTAAAGACTACTCTTAATGCCATGTAATTTGTATTGGTTTCAAGAGATTAGTAATCAATTGAATTGTATGAGAAAGGGTTGTTTTTAGAGAAAATAACTTAGAATTAAGATTCTAGACTTAGGCATATGAATGACAATAAAATCCATGAAATCTATAATATTGCATGATGAAATAAACAAGGATTAATTACCCTAGAAGTCTCTGACTCTTGTGTTTCTCACTTTATTACTTTCCTTATTTGGTTTATATTTTCCTTAACTCACAATATTAATTTCAATCCTGAAATAAAATTGATTCAACTCTAGAATAGCTAAGTAACTTAAACCTTCACAATTGGATTTCTAGTGGAACGATATTCGGAGTTCACCATCTTATATTATAATTTGACCCGTACACTTGCGGTTAACACTCAAAGTGCGCATCAAGTTTTTGGCGCCGTTGCCAGGGATCCAAAGAACGATTTTTGAAGTAAACAAGGATTCATTACCCTAGAACTCTCTTTGACTCATGCGTATCTTACTTTATTTGCTTTCCTTATTTAGTTTGTATTTTCCAAAATTCACAACTTGACTTCTAATCCTCAAATAAAATTGATTCGATTCTATAATAGCTAAGTAACTTTAACCTTCACAATTGGATCCTCACTAGAACAATATTTGGACTCACTATCTTATATTATAACTTGACCCGTACACTTGTGGTAAACACTTAAAGTGCGCATCAAAAGTCAATTAAACTTATATTAAAAAAATAAACAAATCTCTCGATTGTCATGATCAAAATACAAGAATGAAAGGTGAACATAACGGAAAAATGGAAATAAATGTCGTCAAGCTGCCAATGGCAATGTCCTGCTTCTTGGAGGCTCGGGATGGTGGTTGTTTAATACAAATTTGCACAAGGGATGGATGGATTCTCATTCTCTAAGAGGCAACTCTAAAACTTTCAGAATCTTCTCACAAAAGAGCTTAAAGTAGAAGGTGGTGATGGAGGTTGAAGGAGATTTTGAGCAAAGCTTTCACCCACTAATTTCTATCTATATTTAGCATGAAATCCTTTGAGCTATTTATAGGCCTCCAAAAAGATAGTCTCATGATAACCTTACACATTTGCATTTAATTTCATGCCCTGTTGCGCAAACTTCATCGTGGCATAGGTTCATTGGTTCTATCATGGTCTAGTTAAATCAGTTGCCCATTTGCATATTGACATGACAACTGCTGCTCATGCGTCTATATTATTTCTTGATGCCTAGTTCTTCGACGCATTGATCTTCAGAACGATAAGGCCTTGATGATTCTGGTAACATCTTTTCTTTTGCCCTTAGGGTGTTTTTGGTCTCTATTAGCTTCATCCTGTGTTCAAAAAAATACAAAACTCATAATTTCCAGGATAGATGCTTTTGTAAACATAGTAAACGTAAAGTTATCTATATTACATAATTCAACTCCCAAATCCATGTGTTTATCTTCAATATTGCTCCAATTGTTCTAGATAAAGAGTACAATAACTTATATTTCTACAAGTTATCACCTTCTCAAGAGTTGAGGGAGCCTCATTGTAGTGAAGAGGGTTAAATCTCGTCCTACACGATATATGGGTTTGATAGAAGCTCATGTCATCATATCTGATGATAGCATTGAGGATCTATTATCTTTTAAACAGGCAATGGAAGATGTTGACAAAGATGAATGGGCCAAAGCCATGGATCTTGAAATGGAATCTTTGTATTCCAATTCAGTCTGAGATCTTATAGATCAACCTGAAGGGGTGAAACCTATAGGTTGCAAATGGATCTACAAGAGGAAAAAATTTGTAAATGGAAAGGTATAGACCTTTAAGGCTAGATGATTAGCAAAGGGTTATACCCAAGTAGAAGAGGCTATTGAAGCTTCAAATAAGACACTGTTGGGTTTTTGGCCTTTAATCTTAAATTAATTAATTTTAATTAGTTAATTAATCGATGTTTGATCATAACAAACCTAAATTAATTTACTACAAATTTGAGTATTTTGAAGTGTTCATTGCATGGAGCTTGGAATAACAAATTCAACACATTTTGAATCACTCAAATCGGAGCTCAAACGAAGAAGATGTAATCGAATCAAGCTTAATAGAAAAATCCCGAGTTCATAACATGATAGATATTTTTCATCAAAGTGGACCAATTGAAAGGTGCCACTTGGAGCAATGGAGAAGTCACACTTAGTGGATTTTTAAAATTTTTGGATGGGTTAAAAACAAAATGATTTTAAAAAGAAAATGAATTGAAAAAGAATATGAATTTAATAGTATTATATATGTTTGTGTCTAACGGCTAGTTGCTTTTAAAAAGAATGAATTTAATATTACATATGTTTATGTTCCAACGGCTAGTTGAGTTTAAATCTCCACCATTCAATTTTTATTTTAAAGATCTAAAGGCCCGAATTGAATTTGGTTTTCACCTACTCTCATCTCTTTTTAAACATTTCATCTTCTCCAAATTTCAACAAAAATAAATAAATAAATAAATTCACATCTTTTTACAATCCTCCATAATTCACAAGCCTCCATTGTGGCTCTCTCAAAACTTCAATTTTCTTCTTTTCATCTTATTCTTGAGAGAGATATTGTAAGCACTGACTTGTAATATCCAGCGTTGGGGAGAGCAATGCGTTTGGAGTTATGCGTGGCTAAAAGAAAGAGTGGCCGAGAAGCAACTAGTAAGGGGTGAAAGTTGGCTAAGTATTGGCCAAAGCCATGAGTTGATAAAGAAGTGGAAGTTGAATTACTTGGAGAAATCATGCGTTGTTGAGTGAATCGCAAAAGGGTTGTAAGTTGAAGTGGTTGTCACATCGCCGGATAAATGATTATTGGCGGGGGAAAGAAATATACTTGAACTATTCGTTGAAGGCGCCACCATGCGTCGAAGACAGCCATGCACTGGAGCCACATTGCGTCCAAGACAGAATGGTCTTGATGCGATGAAGCTAGTGTGTGTGTAAGACTGTGGGTATGTGTCGGAGGTAGGAGGCGCCGAGAACACTATGCACTGAGAATGATTAGTGCTGAAGGCGCTGAAGGAAAATTTAGACATGAGTGCCCTGCGTTGAGGAGAAGACTAGCACCAGCCTACGGGTGAGTAAGTCGGCATTAACATCTCGATACTTGTGATGCATAAGTCGGCAGTATATATAGGTGAGTTTAATCATTTTCAGACATTTCAAGAACTTAAGTCGGTCCCATCTTTCAGAGAAACCACAAAGGAGAGCAGAGGAAGGTGTTCTTATAGTTTCGGGCGAAATTCCACTCATTTTGGTGCCAAAATCAGAATTGAAACAGAAGTTTGATTTGCAAACGCACAAATTGAACAGTGGTCAATGTTTGGAGTAGAACGACTCGAGGAAGCCGAGTTTAAAGCTGAAATTTGGAGGTTAGTAAGTTAACACAATTTCTAACAAATCTTATGAAGGATGGTTAGGCTGGAAGTGAAGTTAATCACATGAATCCTTAGGTAAAAGCAGCAGCTACAGAACTGCTATGTAATCCGGAGCAACGCAGAGTGATTTTAGCATAACCAGAGAACGATTAAGAGTTAGGCCTTGAAATTTTAAGGTAAGCTGTGGAACTCAATTCTTTACAAGTTTATAGAAGGGAAGAAGTCTTAATATGAACTTGAAATGCGTTTTTTAACAGGGCTTAAGCAAAGAGATCCAAGCTGTAGCAGTTAGCTCTGTCAAGAGAAAGATAAAGTTCAAACATTGGATTATCAGCAAGAATGAGCTGTATACAAAGTGTCCTCTGAATTGGAGTTCAACAGAAGGGTAAGGAGCGGCTAGAAGTAATAGCCTTAATGCTTAAAGCTTGAGAATGAACTAATGATAGCTGAATCGCATACCTAGCTCTAAATATTAAGTATATGATGAGTTGTTGTTTATGTTTTGATGAATAGAAAATAAGTGTAACAAAGGAAAATGTTTGTTTCAAGCCAAGAGGAGATAGGAAAGGTTTATAACCCATTCAAGGCCTAGGAAGAGTAGTGAGTGACACTTTTCTTACCCTAAAGCAATCTTTGTTATATATGTTAGTTCGGTTTTCCAATGAAATACGATTTTGTGATCAAATGATTTATGAAGCATACTTTATGTTCTTAAAGTTATTGAAAAGTATGTTTATGAAATGTTATTGATGAAATATTGTTGCCCTGAGTTTTTATAAATGATTGCATATGATTTGTTTGTATGAAGTGTTTCTTCTTAAAAGAAAAACGTTTAAGAGGAGGATCAATGCTAATAACGCATGTGAACTTCCCCAGGACCCAGTACTCAAGGACATGAGAAGGTACATGGGCAACCCGCCATATTCCTATGTGCACATAGAGGTTATATGCTGGGCGTTGAGTCTTGCTCCGCATCGAGCCTTATATGTTTTCGACGTTGGGGTGTTGAGTTTTGCTCCACTTCAACTAAGGGAAAAGTATTGCACTTCAACTGTTTTCTTATGATTTGTTAAAAATCCTGTATGAATTGATAAGGGCAATTAAGTTTGTTTTAACTAATGTAATTGGAAGTAATTGCATGTTTTATGTTGATGTTGAACTCAGTTTTACCACTGATGATTTCTGAACAAAATGGTTTGTTAAAATGATCACTCACTGGGCCTTTAGCTCATGTTTTCAATATTTTCTTTCCCCTCCAGGTAGCAAAGACGTTCCAGGTGCTTTGTCTACTCCAACTCGCCCTGCTTAAGCTTCGAGATTCAGAAAAACCTGACTTGTGAAAGTGTTGTTGTATGTTAAACCTCTATTAGATGGCATGTAGATATACGTGTATAATTGTAAAAGATTGAACCATGGATTGTAATAGAACATATGAATGAGTTGAAGAAGTGGTTTGACTTGTTTATACCTTCCTATATGTGATATTTAAAGGTCTTAGAATGTGAAATTTATTGTGAATAGTTCAGAATGTGTGTGAAGGGATGGATGGTATGCGTCACAAAAGGGGTGATGTATACTATCCTCACGTCCCCTTACAGGTTAAGTAGGTGAACTTGGGAGGGGGTGTGACAGATATATTGTATTGTGAGGATTGATTTGTTGAGTGCTACAACTTGTAAATCCACTATATCAAGAGAGTTGCGAGTGTGCTCCTTAATTTTTCTAGTTTTTGTAAAGGTTGTGCTTGATCCCTAAAAAGAGTGGGTGTAACAGTTTGATCCTTCTTCATGGAAATGATTGAGTTTGCTCTTGAACTCGTAAAAAAACCGGTGTAGCGATTCGACTCTAAGCGTAGAAAGAGTCAAGACTTTTAGTGAAGTACCCAAGAGGAGATTAAGAAGTGGACGTAGGCCGGTTGTGCCAAACCACTAAAAAATTCACAATGTCATTTTCTCTATCCCTCTCCTAATTTATTTTTGCAATTAATTTGATATTATATTCTATTTCATGAAATTAATTGTAATTTTTAATTATTCAAATCAGTTGCTCATATTTGTTTATTCAGATTGTTAGTTCTTACAATTTTTATATTTATTACCAATCTTTTTATAAGAATTAAATATGGTATATTAAAGTGTGATTGTTAATTTCATGTTTAATTCAAGGTGAATTTATTTGCATAAAATTATTGTTTAAACTACTTATTTGCAAAGAGTTTGTTGATTTGCTTCAGTGGGTCCACATTAATAAAAAGTTTTAATTAGTTTTAATAAACTCTATTCACCGCCCTCTAGGGTTGCCATACCAATCCTATAGACATGACCACCGATCTTCTCTCCTATTCTCTTTGGAACAAGGTGGATAGTGGGTCCAATTGAAAGTTTAAATGACAATTTCTCTGTCAAATTTTTTAGAGTAACAGAGTTAGAGAGGTATTGGTGAGATTTTTTTAGAAAAAAAAAAAAAAAAACTCCCTCCTTCAATTGCAAAATAGTTCTACAACCAAAATGTGAGAACAAGGTCTCGTCCTCTCAAAGCATGCTTAACTTCATAATTGTATTGTTTTGTAAAATTTTCTTGCAACAAAATTTGGGTAAAAGCGATCAAACGTTTCCATTACAGGGATCAATCCCTTTAAATAGGGCATTCCACTAAAAATCGATAGTTGCACTCTTAGCATTGTAGAACATGTTGCATCCATGGATTTAACCATTACAAGTAAGTCGTCCCTTCACAAGTTGTTTGTAATTATAGTTGGGTCAAATTACCATTTTACCTCTATAATTACCTCTTACTCCTTAGTACCACTGATCCCTCTAATGAACAATCTGTTTATGGTCTTACCATAAACAAGTCCATCTCAGGCAAATGAAAGAGCGAGTGCTCTTTGTTTAAGACTTGAAATCAACACTTAAGCGAACTACTCATCTACTTACCCTAAAGGCAGGAAGAAGTGAATTTCATTTTGTGAATTTCATTTTGTGTAATTATGTGCCCAGCTACCCACTCGGTCTTCTCTCCAAAATGGTAGGCTTATCGAGTTAGTGACTCGAGCCACTCTCACCCATACACATCAAAGGACAAGCTCTCCCAAGTAGAAGAAGTTCATAACTCACTTAGGATTCAGGTTGAGTTATATATGGTTATCCTATGAAATATTAATCTCTTCAGTCAACAACGTTACAAAGAGAGATTAATAATTTTGTGGTTCGATGTTAAACTCATTGTATAAAATACCTCCACTCGCATGTCTTCACATGAACAATTTGGATCACATCATTTGTAACATTTACAAAGTGGTTCGTATCCATAGTGTTACCAGGATAAGACACTTAACCTTATCCCCCTTTAAGTTATTACTTGAACATTATTCACATATATGTTAACTACATACTGTTCGAGTCTTAGGAAATAATATTGGATTTTTACTGTAATGGATAATCATTATTGCATATTTAAAATAATCAACTATTATGTCAAAGAACTAATTAACAATGAGGCTTTAGGGCAAAATCCTAACACTTCTAATATATGCTATCTTGGTAGTGGTGTTAATGAGTCAGAACAAAGTCTTCAAGAATCTGAATGAAAAACAAAAGTTAAGGTAGAAGCACTAAATCATCAAATTTTCACATTAGAAAATTGTTTTGACAAAAGATTTCAAACAATGATGGTAGAGATGCATAAATAATTTGTTAGTTATTGATTTAGTATAGTAGTTGGATGTTTTAGAACTTTTCTAGTCTATTTGTCTAAGTTATTGTTATATAAACAATTTGTGAGACATGTGACAATTATCAACTACCTTTATGGCATCTAAGTTTACTTTCATCTATATCCTTGCCTATTCTTTCTGTTCCATTCTACTACTTGAAAATTGACCTAATAGGGTGTTAGCTTTCTGGTCCTTAATCTAAGATTAATTAATTTTAATTTATTAATTAATTTGATGTTCTAATGATAACCAACCTAAATTAATTGACTAAAAATTTTAGTATTTTTGAAGTTTCCGTTGAATAGAGCTCGGATAACGAATCCAATTCATTTTGAATCACTCAAATCGGAGCTCAAATGAAGAGGACATAGCTAAGACAAGCTTAACAGAAAAATTCCGAGCTAATGACATTGTAGATTTTTTCATCAAAGTGGACAAATTGAAAGGTGCCACTTGGAGCAATGGAGTGACACTTGGTGGGTTTTTTAGTTTTTGGATTTGTTCTAAAAAGAAAATGAATTTTAAAAAACAGATTTAATATTATTATATATTTTTGTGTCTAACAGCTAGTTACTTTTAAAAAAATGAATTTAATATTATTTTATTTTTGTGTCTAACAGCTAATTGAGTTTAAATCTCCACCATTCAATTTTCTTTTACAAAGATCTAATATTCCAAATTCAATGTGGTTTTTACCATCCTCCCTCTCTTTTTAAACACTTCATCTTCTCCATATTTTTCACCAAGTCACCATTATTGCTCTCTCTTCAAGCTTCAATTTTTCTTCTTTTCATGTAATTCTTGAGAGAAATTTATGTATGGGTGATGATTGATTTGTTGTGAGCTTAAAATTTGTAAATCCACTCTTTTAGAGAGTTCCTCAAGTATGTTCTTTAATTTTTCCAAACATTTTGTAAAGGTTTGCTCTTGATCTTGAAAAAGAGCAATTGTAACGGTTTGATCGTTATCCATAGAAAGATTGAATTTGCTCTTAAACTCACAAAAAGAGCAGTGTAATGGTTGGGCTCTGATCCATGGAAAGAATCAGCAAGATTTCTAGTGACATACTCAATAGGAACTTAGGAAGTGAATGTAGGTCGAGTTTGAAGGGATTGAATCCCTTTGGCAGAAGCGTTTGATCACTTTGCCTCAATTTTGTTACAATTAATTTCACAGAACAAAGAGAATAATTGAAGTGAAAAACATACTTTTATAGATTCATTGAGGAAGAAGGTTAATGCTTTTGTAGATCCAATCTTCAAAGTATCCTTTTAATCTTCAAAACAATGAAGAATACAGACGCTGCAAACACTACTAGTGGATCTTCTCTGGTATTCTCTTGGAACAAGTGGTTTGTGGGAACCTTGTGAAAGAGAAGGAAAAATCGAAAAAAATTCTTTTCAAGAATTCTTCCTTTCTAGAGAGGAAAGATTGTGAGAGATTTTTTTTTTAGTGTTTTTTCCACAATGTGAATAGAGATTTTATCTTAATTTGACGTGAAAGAAGTTAACTTCTCTCCCCACTCACCACTTCCCTGCAATGCAAGGGAATTACTTTATTTATTTGTTTATTATATATTTAATTAATATAAATTAATAAAATCAAATTCAATTAATTTATATAACAATTAAATATTAATTAATTAACAATTTAATCAATGAAATCTTATTTAATTATTTTAAAAATCAAATATCATATACTTGAATCAATGTATCATATTCTAATACACATATTCTCTCATAACCAATAGTTTTAATATGAATCAAATTCATATTAATTTCATATCTAAATCCTGTTCAAATATTAATATTCTCATATTATAAAGTTTTAATTTTGAATCTAATTCAAAATTTAACTTTATATTATATTGTATTTCATACATAATTTTAATTGCATCATATACAATTAATTCCCTTCATCAATCTAAACATTCAAATTCTTTCACTGCTTAATTTTCCTGTTTTAACCTGTTGTGAGCTACCAGAAGGACCTAATGAACCTACAGTTATAAGCTACACTAATACATGATTCATTAATTAAACTCTTTAATTTAAATTAATCATTATTGATTAATTATGGGACACTCCACTAAAGAACCATAGCTACATTCTTCACATGTTGTTTGTAATTACAGTTGGGTCAAATTACCATATTACCCTGTAATTACCTCTTGCACCTTAATTACCACAAATCTTCTAATGAACAATTCTTTTTATAGTCCAACCATAAACAAAGTCCCTCTCGAGCCAATGAGAGGGTGAGACCTCATTGTTCAAGTCCCGAAGTTAGCGCTTAATGGAACAACTTATCTACTTTCCCTAAAGTTAGGAAAGAGTGAATTCCATCTTGTGAAGTTATGTTTCCACCTCTTCACTTAGTATCATTCCCAAAATGGTAGACATATTGAGTCGGCAGCTAAAGCCACTTTCACTCATACAAATCAAAAAACAACCTTTATAAGTAGGAGTTCATATCTCACTTAAGATTGAGATCGAGCTATATAGTTATGATTTGAAATATAAAACTCTTCATTTAACGGAGTTATAAAGAGAGATTTAATTTCGTGGTCCAGTCTTATATAGGCTCACTGTATAAGATACACTTACATGTTATTACATGAATGATTTGGATCACACCATTTGTAACACTTACAAAGTGGGTCGTATCCATAGTGTCATCAAGACAAGGCATCCAACCTCATCCATATAACAGACCTTTTAGGTTATTTCTTGAACACAATCTATTTATATATCAACCACATACCATTCAAGATACATTAAATAATCTTAGATCTTAGTTTATTGGATTTTGAATTATGCTAATAAATAACACTTATTTGAAAATAAATAATACTTTATTTATTAATAATTTGTTTACAAATTTACAGACTACGAGATTTAAGACATAAATCCCAACAATCTCCAACTTGTCTTAAAGCTTGGGGAATGTACAATACATGTAAAAGAAAATACAATAAACTAGGGTATACAATATACCCAGTCATATTTGCCACTTGCCCTAGTTAAGGGGATACATATCCTGTAGACCTAGACCCTCTAGATGACCCTCGAATACTTTAGCCGTGAGAGTCTTTGTAAATAGATCAACAATGTTGTGCTCCGAAGCTATGTCCAAGACGATCATGTCCCCTTGTTGCACAATCTCTGGTATTGGATCATACTTCCTTTCAATGTGCTTGTTACACTTACGGCTTCGAGGTTCTTTTGAATTTGCCATAACGCCACTATTATCACAATAAAGTGTGATGGGCAAAGACATGTTTCGAACTACTTCCAAGTCAATCAAGAACTTCCTCAGCCATATAGCCTCCTTAAAACTTCTCAAGTAACTACATATTTTGCCTCCATAGTGGAGTCAGCAATGCATCCTTGTTTGATGCTTCGACAAACTATAACTGTCACACCCCCTCCCCGGTACCCTCTTACCCCAGGAGAAAGCGTTGGCACAGCGAACACCGACCCTCTTACGACATCCACAGCCAACCTTATACCTTGACCATCACCTAATAAGCAGATATACACAATGATTGAACAACATACTTTAACCAAGGTTTATCATACAGACATTGATTTTCACTCAAACCATATATTTACATAAGTTCCTCAACATCGCCCTTAACCCTCTATATGTACAACACATGCTTAAGATCAAATATTTACAATTCTAAAAATATTAGACACTGATGGTGGGCCTAGACGAGTTGTTGTGTAGGCTAAGCACCCCGGACTTGCTTGCTACCTCAAAACCGAAAAACAAGGAAAGCATGAGCTAGGTTGCCCAATGAGTGACTTGTTTTGTAAAAACATTCCTTTAACTCGGAAGCTAATCAAACTATAATCATTCTAAAACAATGCGTAAATAACATCAATTCAAAGTCATATCCACGCAAAACATGCTCAAGTGGCATTGTCATACCATACATGTTCATTTCAGAAAAAGATACACGGAAATTCAGTTATTTCAAAAACATTTTTCTTAGTTGAGGCGGAGCGGAGCTCAACACTACCCAACGTCGAAAACATCCTTAGTTGGGGCGGAGTAATCTCGACACACCCAACGTCAAATACCCTTAGCTGTGTGGAGTAGTCTCAACATAATAGCGTCTATCATGCCTCTATGTGCGCATAGATATCATATCCTAGGTTACCCGAATACCTTCTATGAGTCCTTCAGTACCGAGTCCCATATACGAGATTTAGGCCACCCACATGCCTTCTTCGAGTTCTTCAGCATCGGGGGCTATCTATATACTCAGGTTACCCACATGCCTTCTCCTAGTCCTTCAGCATTGGGAACCATTTCTATATCCCAGCTACCCACATGTCTTCTCCGTGTCCTTCAGCATTGGGAGCCTTTTCAAAAACATTATTAAAAAATAACATGCTTCAAAAATAGCATAATATAAATTTGCAAGTTTATAACATTTCAAATCTTCACAATCTCCTTAACGAGCATCAATGCTTTCCATAAAATCATAGGTAAACAAACAGCATGCCTTTCGTAAAACTCGTTTAACAACCAACATGCTTCAAATGATCTTCAATGTAAAACACATAATATGCACATTAAAACTCGTGAAAGCACAAACATATAAACATGTTTCCAAACATAATCATATAACAATAAAACTTTGTTTAAAATAGACTCATTTTAAATAAAATCGTCACTCATTACTTGTCTCGGGCCTTTAGTGGGTTATACGCCTTTCCTAGCTCCTCTTGGCCTGAAATAGTACATTTCTCTTTATTAGATTTCCTTAAAATTCCTTTTTACATAGCAAATAAGTCTTAGACATTTCTATTATTCACCATCGAGACTCTACTTCATGAAGAAAACAATCACCGAGACTATATTCCAAAAAAAAATCCTCAACCGAGGCTACATTTCATAAAAGAGTGCACTAATGAGCGAGATTTAGACCATTAGCGAGACTAAACCAAGAAATTCAAGCAAAAGACCAAATTGTACCAACGATACTGCGAACCAGCGAGACCAGCGAGACTAGTGAAAGTAATGAAACCAGTGAAACTAACGAGAGTAGTGACACCAGCGAGACTAATGATACCCAGCGATATCGAGTGATACCTAGCGAGAGTTATGACACAAAAAGCCACCAGCAACACCAGCGATACTCGTCTGATTACTCACCTTATACCTTCAGTGTTACTGCTTCCTATAGCGATACCAGTCTCATTCTGCTTCTGTTGTTGCTTCTATTCTTACTTCTAACTGTTAAAAGTAGTATTTCCAGCCCGAATTAGAACTTCTTCCCTTCTAAAAACTTGTAAAGAAATGTGTTTCCTAGCTTACCTCAAAATTTCATAGCTTAACTCTTCTTCATTCAACAGATATTCCCAATTTTCTTTGCACTACTATAGATCACTCGGGAAATCCGTATCAGTCGCTTCCACCTAAAATTTAATATGCTTCTCTTCATATTCAGCTCAACCATCTTTCATAAGAGTTGTTAAGAATTGAGCTAACTTACTAACCTCAACTGTTCAGCCCTAAACTCAATCTCTACAGCTCGCTATTCTCCAAATACCAGACCTTGCTCAGATTGCACGGCAGCAACCAGACCTTCTGTTTTAGCGTCAATGACACAACGAAACCAACCAGAATTCTACACGAATTTGCCCTCGACTCCTTCTTCTACCTCCCTTTGTCGCTCAGCTGAAAGATGGAGTCGGTTGAAGCTTTGAAAATGAAGAAAATGATTGAAACTCAACTTTCACACATTTAAACGGCTGCCGACATACTTCCACTTCTTTCTTTTTTCCTTTCCTTTTCTTTTTCTTTCTTTTTCTTTCTTTCTTTTATTTCTAAAATCTTTTTTTCTATTTTTTTATTTTATTTTTAAATAAACAAAGTCGCTCCTAAACTCGATTTACCTCCTAATGATTTAACCCATATCGGTACTACGTACTTACGTTTAGCTCTTACAAAATGGAAGTAGGGTTTATAATTTACCACCTCCTTATAAGAATTTCGTCATCGAAATTCAGTAACTACTAACTCCTCGAAAACAGATATGGATGCTTCTTTATCATTTGCTCTTTGGTTTCCCAGGTATCTTCTTCTACACCGTGATTTCTCCATAAAACCTTGACCAACGGAATCACCTTAGTTCTCAGAACTTGTTCCTTCTCGTCCAACAGTCGAACTGGTTCTTCCTCATAACTCAGCTCTTCTTTTAGTTCAATCGGTTGCACCTCAAGGACATAAGTAGAATTAGGAATATATTTCCTTAAATCTGTGACATGAAACACATTGTGGATCTTAGACATCTCTATTGGTAAGGCTAACCTGTATGCTGCTGGTCCAACTCTTTCCAAGATCTCAAAAGGTCCAATATACCTTGGACTCAACTTTCCCTTCTTATCGAACCTTAGGACACCTTTCCACGGCAAAAACTTTAGGAACATTCTATCACCAACTTCAAACTCAAGATCTCTTCTTCTGTTATCAGCGTAACTTTTCTACAGATCCCTGGTTGACTTAAGGTTTGCTTTGATCATCTCCACCTTCTCTATTGTAATCTAAACAATCTCTTGTCCAACCAGCTTCCTTTCTCCAACTTCTTCCCAACACACAGGTGTTCTGCACGGTCTATCATATAATGTTTTATACGGAGCCATACCTATACTTGCCTACTAGCTGTTATTGTAAGCAAATTTCATTAGAGACAAATGTACATCCCAGCTACTTTTGAACTGCAAAACACAAGCTCGAAGCATGTCTTCTAAAATCTGGATCATCCTCTCTGATTGTCCATCAGTCTGAGGATGAAAGGCGGTACTGAACTGCAACTTGGTTCCTAAAGCCTCTTACAAACTCATCCAGAATTTAGAAGTAAACCTGGATCCCTGTCTGATATCATAGTCACTAGTACTCTGTACTGACTTACAATCTTATCCACGTACATCCGTGCCAATCTATCCAGTGTATAAGTTGCTTTAACCGGCAAGAAACACGCTGTCTTGGTCAATCTATCAACAATCACCCAAATTCTGTCAACACCTACTGAAGTTCTTGGCAATCCAAATAGAAAATCCATCGTAACGTGTTCCCATTTCCACTTAGGAATAGGGAGTAGATTCAATAACCCTGCTGACTTTTGTCATTCAGGCTTTACCTACTGGCAAACTAAACATCTTGCCACATACTCAGCTATCTCCTTTTTCATACTTGGCCACCAGTAGAATTTGCGTAACATTCTTTACATTTTGGTACTGCTAGGATGCATAGCATAAGCCGAGCTATGTGCCTCCTCAAGAATCGCCTGTTTGACTTCCACATTCCGTGGCACATAGATTCTATCATGTTTCAACAATGCACCATCAGATCTAAGCTCGTAGTTCACTCTTTGCTAAGCATTTACTTCTTCTATTAGTTTCTTAATCACAGGATCTTTTAACTGCATCCTTATGACCTCATCCACTAACTTGGGTCTCAGCTAAAAATGTGCCAACAACGTCCCCTTATCAGTTACTTTTTATCCCCTTACTTGAATTCCTTGAGCAAAGTAACTCTTAGAGCATTTAAAGCACTTGCCCCACCTCTGAATTTCCTACTTAAGGCATCAGCCACAACGTTCGCTTTCCCTAGATGATATTCATTAATGTAGTCATCATCTTTGATCAATTATAACCACCTCCTTTGTCTCATGTTAAGCTTCTTCTGGTCAAAGATATATTTCAAACTCTTGTGATCTGTATAGATATGGCATTTTTTCCCATACAAATAATGCCGCCAAATCTTCAATGATAAACAACTGCAGCTAACTCCAAATCATGAATAGGGTAGTTACTCTCATGAGGCCTCAACTGCCTAGAAGGATAAGCTATTACTTTACCACTCTACATCAACACACAACCTAACCCCTGGCGGGGAGCGTCATAGTAAACCTCAAATTCCTTTCCTGACTCCGGAAGTGCTAGAATAGGTGCTGTTATCAATCTCCCCTTTAGTTCCTGGAAACTCCGCTCACACTTCTCATTCCACTCAAACTTATTATTCTTCTTAGTCAAACTAGTGAGTAGTAGAGCTAACTTGGAGAATCCCTGAACAAATCTCTTGTAGTATCATGCTAAACCCGGGAAACTATGTACCTCTGTCATAGTCTTAGGCCGTTCCCACCTCACTATAGCCTCCGTCTTTTGGGGATTTACATTGACTCTCGCAGCTGATACCACATGGCCTAAGAACACAACCTGATCTAACTAAAACTCACATTTATTAAACTTTGCATACAATTTATTTTCTCTCAAAGTCTGCAAAACAGTCCTGAGATGTTTGACATGTTTCCCTCTGTCTCTAGAATACACCAATATATCATCAATGAACACAATTACAAACTGGTCCAGATATGGATGGAAGATCCTATTCATCAAATCCATGAATACTGCTGGTGCATTCGTGAAGCCAAATGGAATCACCAAAAATTCATATTGTCCATACCTCGTTTGGAAAGTCGTCTAAGGTATGTCTGATTCCCTAACTTTTAGCTGATGATACCCTAACCTCAGGTCTATCTTCGAGAACACCGACGCTCCTCTGAGTTAATCGAACAGATCGTTTGTATGAGGCAAAGGGTATTTGTTATGTATTGTTACATTATTTAACTGGCGTTAATCAATACATAACCTCCCGTCCTTCTTCTTAACAAACAGCACTGGCGCACCCCATAGAGATACACTTGGTCTAATGTATCCCTTGTCTACTAGCTCCTATAGTTGCACCTTTAGCTCCCTTAATTCTGACAGTGCCCTACGATATGGTGCCTAAGAAATGAGCGTTGTACCAGGTGCTAAATCAATAGTAAACTCCACCTCTCTATCAGGTGGCAACCACGACAACTCCTTAGGGAACACATCTAAAAACTCCCATACCACTGGCATATCTTCTAGTTTCAACTTTTCCGCCTTCACTTTAGTCACATGTGCCAGGTACGCTTCACAACCCTTATTCAACAACTTCCTGGCTTTTATTGCTGAGATCACACAGGTAGGAAGAACTCTCCTTCTTCCTTTAAAGATCACCTCAACCCCATCGGGTTTCACAAACCTTACTTCTTTCTTAAAACAATCAACATTAGCATGATACATCGACAAAAAGTCCATGCCAAAATAATATCAAACTCTATCAAATTTAGAGATAACAGATCAGCTAACAACGCCACATTATCAATCACCAAGTCGTATTCATAATAAACATGCTCCATAGGTACAAATTCAACAACAGGAGTATGCACTAACAAGGCATTAGACAAAAGCTTTAAAATCTTATTCACTTACACGATAAACACACGAAAGACAATGAATGCACAACTCATAAATCAATTAACCACAGTTACTAATGAGTATAAGCACCAACCAGTATCAATCCCTGACTCCCCTCTTACTTACCAATTTAGCAGAACATCAGGGATAAATAAATACATTGCTTATGAGTTAATTAATACTCTTAAGGCCACATATATTGTACTCGTCGTAATACTCAAAATCTCCTTAGCTATCTGCTGAACTATGTCATATTCTTCCTAATGACTTTTGTCTACATATTTCACAACCATGTCTTACTTTGGTATTACATCCATCAATCTTTTCTTTTTAACTAGAGTTCCCTTTACTGTTATATAGCCTTAGCTAAAGCTTCATAGTCAACCGACTCTATACTAACTAATCTTTAGGTTATGATTCCTCTTCTGCAAGTCTTACTCATACCACTTGCACATAACTAACTCATCAGTTATAACTATCATAATTTATCCAACCTCAAAACTCGTTTCTCTTTCTTATACTAAAAACTCAATATAACCATTATCCTGTAGTCATACCTAGGTTTACCACACTGTAGTAGACTAAACATACGACCTAGCATAGCTCACACAATGCACAAAGTCATCAAAGAACATGTGGCCCTGCTGAGCTTACACATATCTAGTATCATCAGCAATGGCGAACCTTGGGTAATGACTACATTGAAAATCTTCCTAAACCAGTACCCAACCTTTAACATATATAATATCTATGGTACCCATAATTACTATGCCTCATAGGCTTTGAATTCTCCCGATCCTTACTCTCCTTCGGGATCTACCTCATACTATTTTAACATTCTCAGTTAATCACTAAATTATTCAAATAAATATTTAATTTTTACAAACTCATACCTGCTAGAAGATCATCAGAATTTCCTCTCAAACTTTCCTAAGCCTCTGGTAGCTTGCGAAGTTCCGGTGTGTGCTTGCCTACCTTGTCTGTCTGCTAATAATAATTTCCCACAACCCTACTATATTGCAACTCTCATACTTTGAACTTACAACATTCAAACTTTCCTAAGCCTCTGGTAGCTTGCGAAGTTCCGGTGTGTGCTTGCCTACCTTGTCTATCTGCTAATAATAATTTCCCACAACCCTACTATATTACAACTCTCATACTTTGAACTTACAACATTCAATCTCCCTTTCCCAAAATCTTATGTTGTGATACCAACTTGTCACACCCCCCCCTAGGTACCCTCTTACCGACCATTTTACGGCATCCACTGCCAACCTTATACCTTGACCAACACCTAATAAGTAGATATACACAATGATTGAACAACATACTTTAACCAGGGTTAAACTATCATACAGACATTGATTTTCACTCAAACCATATATTTACATAACTTACTCAACATCGCCCTTAACCCTCTATATCTACAACACATGCTTAAGATCAAATATTTACAATTCTAAAAATTCTAGACACTAATGGTGTGTAAGCAACTAATTGGTAAGCACGTTCAAAAGCTTTAAGCGAATTAGTATTAATAATCTCATATTGTAAATTTAAAAAAAAAGAAAAGAAAAAAAGAAAGAAGGAAGAGGAAAACTAAAAGGGAAGAAGACAAAAAAGAAAAAGGAAGTAGAAAAAAATAAAAGAGAAGAAAAAGAAAAAGAATAAGAGAAGATAAAGATGAGAAGTCGGTCATAGCTTTTATTTTGAAAGGAAAATGTTACCGACTCATTTCTATTCATTTCCAAACGAATTTCTATGTTATTTTTCAGCTGCAAGTCATGGAGAGGTTGAAGAAGAGTTCTAGGGCAAATTCGTGCAAGGTTTTGGACGGTTTCATGGTAAAACTGAAGCTGAAACAGAAGCTTCATCTGCTGTCGCGCAGCTCGAACAAGGTTTGGTGTTTGGTGAATATCGAGCTGAAGCGATTGAATTTTGGGCTGAAATTTTAAGGTTAGTAAGTTAACTCAATTTTTTAACAACTTTTATGAAGGTGCTTGAGTTGAAATGGATTAGAAACATGTAAAATTTTAGCTGGAAGTTACTGATACGAAATTTCTGTGCAATCTGGAGTAGCGCGGAGAAAACTTGCAATATCTGACGAACCAGGACGAGTTGAGCCACGAAAATTTGAGGTAAGCTAGAAAACATGTTTCTCTACAAGGTCTTAGAAGGAAAGAAGTTCTAAATTTGGCTGGAAATATGACTTTGAATTGGCAGAAGTGAGAACAGAAAGGAAAGGAGGAAACTCTGCTGTCGGGTGTCGTTTGGGAGCGGGTATCGCTGAGGAATTGGAGCGTGGGTAGCGACACTATTCTTGCTGGTCGTGCAAAGGAGGTTTTTCTCTCACAAATCTCACTCGGTGTCGCTCCTCAGGTAGTCTCGCTAGTCTCTCTTATTCTGGTGTCGCTAGTGCCGTGTACCTGTTGTGTAATTTCGTTAGTAATCTCGCTAGTAAGGTGAAATCTCGTTGGTAATCTCGCTAGTGACATAGAATCTCGCTTATTGTGTGAATTTTAGAAAAGAAAGGGAATCTCAGTGGTGAATCATGATTAGAGTTTAAGTATGCACATTTAATGTTCATGTAAAGGAAGTTTAAGGAAAACGTAACGTGAGGAATGTGTATTTACAGGCCAAGAAGAGCTCGGAAAGGCATATAATCTGCTTAGGGCCTAAGGACAAGTTGTGAGTGACACTTTTCTTTCTTTGAAAACGAATTTATTGAAAATGTTTAGTTTGGTTTTTCTTATGAGATATGGCTTTGAGATAAACTGTTTTCTTGAAAAGCATGATGTTTGATGATATTGTTCACAAGGCATGTTTTATCCGTTTTCTATAAGATGTTGAATGGCATGTCTTGAAATGTTGTTTATCGTGATATATCTGATTTTCATGAAAGATTTTCATGTGAACTATTTACGTATAATACTGGTTTCTAAAATGTTTTAGAGGAGGCTCAATGTTGAAGGACATGAGAAGGCATGTGAGTTTCCCCGGGACCCGGTACTAAAGGACTCGTAGAAGGTACTTGGGCAACCCGCGATATTCCTATGTGCACATAGAGGTTGCGACGTTGGGTGTGTTGAGTCTTGCTCAACCCCAACTAAGGTTGATATCAACGTTGAGAGTGTTGAGTTTTACTCCGCCTCAACTAAGGATGTTTTCGATGTCGGGTGCGTTGAATCTTGCTCCGCCCTGACTAAGGGAAAGTTTTGAGAACGAACTATTTTCGTGTACGATCATTTTGGCATGAACATATGTGATTTGTTTACGTTGTTAAAAATTATGATTTTACAGAAATGATTATTTGAATTACATTTACGTGTATAGTGTTATTATGATTTTAACATGTCTGGTTTCAAACAAAAGATGGTTATACAAAATTAGTCACTCACGGGGCTTATAGCTCACGTTTTCCATGTTTTCTTTTCCTCCCAGGTAGCAAGGACGTTCCTGGTGCATTGCCTACTCCAACTCTCCCTGCTTAAGCTTCGAGTTTTCAAAAACAGTTTATTTCTCGTTGTTGTACGTGTAAATAATTTAGCACTGGTGGCATGTAGAGTTAGTTGTTTATAAGTGGGTTATGAGAGAGTATGTTATAAAAGTGTACTGGGTACAGGAAGGATTATTATATTATGATCATGCGTTAATATGGCTAAATTCTATGAATGTATACATATGGAATGTTTGTGCAGGAAGTTATGTAAGATGGGGCAATATGCGTCACAAGAGGGGTGATGTATATTGTCTTCACATCTCTTTTCAGGTTAAGTAGGTAAACAGAGAGGGGGTGTGACAAGTTGGTATCAGAGCAAAAGAGTCTTGGGAATAGGATCATGCATTGTAGTGTAGGAACATGTAATTTTTAGCCAATAGTAACATTGTGTTGTCATATAGGAAAACATGCCACCTCAAAGAAGGCGAGTGAGGCAATCAGCAACCGGAACTCATCAAGCTACTGGAGACCGTGGAAATATGTAAGAGGGTGAATCTAGTGATCCTCAACCAATGTCAAGGAGCATATACTAGAATTGCTAAAAGATTGGCTGCGTGAGTTGGATCAGTGGAGTCAGATCCAGAAAAGAAATACAGTATAGAAAGATTGAAGGCTTTGGGTGCCACTACTTTTGAAGGCACTGTTGATCCTATAGAATCGGAGGCATGGTTGAATCTACTTGAGAAATGCTATCGTGTGATGAGATGTCCCGATGATAGAAAGGTGGAATTGGCAGTGTTTTTGCTTCAAAAAGGGGCAGAAGATTGGTGGAGAATGGTAGAGAGCAGGAAAGAGGATACAGGAGAAATAGACTGGAATGAGTTTAAGAAGATATTCCAAGAGAAGTATTTTCTAAGATCATTTCGAGATGCCAAACGGAATGAGTTTCTGAAGTTAATACAGGGATCCATGTCAGTGGCGGAATATGAAAAGAAATATACAGAATTGTCTAAGTATGCCATGACGATTGTTGCAGATGAGATTGACAGGTGCAAGAGATTTGAAGAAGGTTTACGAGAGGAGATACGTACTCCTGTAACTGCTAGTGCGGAGTGGACAGATTTCGCAAAACTCGTAGAAGCAGTTATGCGAGTTGAAAGGAGTTTGATGGAAAGGAGAACGGAACGAGAATCAGCTGGAGGTAGACGGACAATCCACACTTTTGGTACTACTTAGAGGTAGTCAGGTAGGAGATTTGTACCTGGTGTATTTAGTGGAGGAAATTTCAAGATCAGATCAAGTGGACAGGGTACTTCCAAGGGTGGTACTAGAGGAAGTGCACGGAAGCAAGAACCAAGGAGTTCTACTGGTCCAGCACAAACAGTGGAAGGTTCTCGAAGTGGACAACCTGGAGAGTCCACAGCTAGTTCCGCAAGGAAACCGTTATGTCCCATCTGCGGGAAGTATCATTGGGGATAGTGTAAGGGCAAAGTATGTTATCACTGTGGACAAGCAGGTTACTATAAACGAGAATGTCCTCAGTTGATGCTAAACAGAGAACTGGCTCATTTACAGCTAGTCAACCACAACGACCTGCAAGAATTACTGATGAGGGAACTAGTGGATCAAGACAGAAGGGAGCTACAGGGCGACCAAAACAGCAAGGAAAAGTCTTTGCAATGACTCAGCAAGAAGCTGAAGATGCTCCTAATGTGGTTACTGGTACACTTTCTATATGTCATACTTCTGCTCATGTTTTAATAGACCCTGGTGCTACTCATTCTTTTATTGCTAGAATATTTGCTGTGAATATAAATAGTACATTAGAATCTTTGCCTGAGGAACTGTTTTTTTATACCCTTGTTGGAGATATGTTTGTGGCTAGCAAAGTGTATAAAGACTGTGTGATTGAAATTGATGGTGTGACTATGATAGCCAACTTGATACCCTTGGATATTCAGGAGTTTGATGTGATATTGGGAATGGATTTCTTATCCAAATATCGAGGCACTGTGGATTGTTTCCAAAAGGAAGTCGTGTTTAGAGGATCCGAAGGAAATGAAGTTATTTTCAAGGGTGACAGGAAATTCCTTCCTACTTGTGTAATATCTGCAGTTAAAGCTAGGAAGTTGTTAAGCAAGGGTCGTTCAGCATACCTTGCTTAAGTGGTTGATACACAGGCTGGTAAGTTAAGACCAGAAGATATTCCTGTGGTGAATGAATTTCTTGATGTGTTTCCTGAGAAATTGTCAGGATTACCACCTGATAGAGAAGTGGAGTTCATTATTGATCTAGTTCCTGGCACAACACCCATTTCACAAGCACCATACCATATGGCACCATCAGAACTGAAGGAGTTGAAAATGCGGTTACAGGAACTAATAGATAAGGGGTATATTAGACCGAGTGTATCTCCGTGGGGTGCACCAGTGTTATTCGTGAAGAAAAAGGACAGTACTTTGAGACTGTGCATTGATTATCGTCAGTTAAATAAGGTCACTATACGCAACAAATATCCCTTGCCTCGTATTGATGATTTGTTGGATCAGCTTAGAGGGGCATTAGTGTTCTCAAAGATAGACCTAAGATCGGGATATCATCAGTTGAAGGTCAGAGAGACAGATGTACCAAAGACAGCTTTTAGAACGAGGTATGGACACTATGAATTCCTCGTGATGCCTTTTGGTCTGACAAATGCTCCAACAATGTTTGTGGACTTGATGAATAAGATTTTCCATCCTTACTTGGATCAGTTTGTGATTGTATTTATTGATGATATTCTAGTGTAATCTAGAAGCAAGGAAGAACATGCAGGACATCTTAGAATTGTATTACAGATTTCGAGAGAAAAGAGATTGTATGCAAAATTCAGCAAATGCGAGTTTTGGCTGGAACGAGTAATGTTTATAGGTCATATTGTTATTACTGTAGGAGTTGAAGTAGATCCTCAAAAGACCGAGGCAATTACCAGATGGGAACAACCAAGGACAGTAAGAGGTTCGTAGTTTTCTAGCACTCGCAGGTTATTATTGGCGTTTCGTACAGGATTTTTCCAAGATAGCATTACTACTGACTCGTTTGACTAAGAAGAGAACTAAATTTGAATGGAACAAAGAATGTGAGCAAAGTTTCCAAGAGTTAAAGAAGAGATTAGTGACAGCGCCTATTTGAGCACTTCTAGAGACAAGGAAGGAGTTCGAGGTGTATTGTGATGCCTCTAGTCAGGGGTTAGGTTGTGTACTAATGCAAGAAGGTAAAGTTATAGCTTATGCCTCTAAGCAGCTGAGGCCACATGAAGTTAATTACCCAATCCATGACTTAGAACTGGCAGCGGTGGTGTTGGCACTAAAGATGTGGCGGCATTATTTGTTTGGAGAGAAATGCCATATCTATACGGATCACAAAAGTTTGAAATATATCTTTGATCAGAAAGAACTTAACATGAGACAAAGGAGATGGTTTGTAAGACCTTAACTCAGAATTCTTAAGATGGTTAGTAAGGAAAGAAATAAGACTAATTGAATGCATAATATTAGGAAAGAAATGGATATTTCTCTAAGACTGAGGATGAAGGAATGAAAGGCATAGTTTGGGAATTAGTTAAGCGTTTAAATGTATTTCGAGCATAGCCCAATTAAGACATGGATGGTAAAGCGCTAAAGTGTGGTACCTTAATTTAGAGAGAATTTAATATTGAATTTTGAAAAGGGAACAAGAATCAGGAAAAAGAGGAAACGCATGGCTCACACTTAGTCTTGAAAACTAACAGGTTATGGGATTAGCTTTGAAGGGTGTTAAGCTAGAAAGAAAAGAGAAACCAAAGAACCTTGGGGTGTGAATAGCACGCATTGAAAGATTTATTAGGCGTTAGTAAGGATCTTGGTGTTAATAGAGAAGTCTATGCCCAAAGACCAAATGTTTAAGGCAACTACGAACGAAGGGTTGCAGTGTGTTGAGGGGTGACTACCAGCTATGCATTGAGGAGCCCAATTTCATGGTAAATGGAAATATAATTTTGATTTCGGATAAACACATAGGTTATAATTAAAGAGTTCAAAGAGTAGGAAGTTGGACGCATGGTACGATGCGGTAAGGTACAAACACATAGTAGTATGCATTTGGGACACTGACGCCTATCAAGATACGGTGAAGAAATTGTTTCAAAGGTATTATGGCAGAAGGTAAAGGAAAGTTGATGAACGCACAAGGGCAGTATGATTAAATGAAAAGTTGTATATTGGAATATGTTAGACATATAAGATAAGCTTATAAGGCTAGGTTGCTTCATAACAACTTGACACCTTATAGGCAAGAGGTGTTAGAAGTATGTTAAGTATTTCATGCAACGTGACGCTTGGATAAATGCATGATTGATTAAACATGCAGCTTGACATGTGGCAAGCAAATGACAAAAAGAGAGAAGTAGTATGACCAGCCCTCTACTCCAAAACTATAAAGAGGACATTGAGGGAAAAGAAGTGACTGATGATGATGAAGTAAGGATTCTTGAGAGAAAGAAGGAATTCTGGTATCCGTAATAGAAATCTACGACCAAGGAAGAAGATGTTCTAGACAACATCTTGTGTTAAAGAAATTGTCTTGCGCCCAAAAGGAGTTAGCCTTGCATCTAAGTTTCAAGGTGAATGATGCGTCCAAATTGGACCTTGAAGGGTCGACGCATCCGGAAAGAGAAGTAAGGAAGAGTTGGGATACACCTCGCATTAGCCATCAACTTTGCGTCCAAGGGCAGGGTTGTGACCAACCAAGCTGCCAGAGTAACAAGAGGCCTTGCGTTCCAGGATTAGAACGTTGCGTCCAAGAAGCTCGGAAAAAGGGAAATAGCGGATAAAGGAGAAACTATCCTTAAAGAGTTTTGTGAGTGACACTTTCCTTTCTTTTAAAAAGTAACTTATTGAAATGTATAACCTGGTTTACTGATGAGATATGATTTAAGATGAACTGTTTTCTTGAAAAACATGATGTTTGATGATATTGTTCACAAGGCGTGTTTCGATCGTTTTCTATAAGATGTTGAAAGGCATGTTGTGAGATGTTGTTTATCGAGAAATATTTTGTTTTCCATGAAAGGTTTCATATAAATTATTTATGTGAAATGTTGGTTTATAAAATGTTTTAGAGGAGGCTCAATGCTAATAAGGCATGTGAGTTTCCCCCGGACCCAGTACTGATAGACTCGGAAAAGGTATTTAGGCAACCTGCTTATAAAATGTTTTAGAGGAGGCTCAATGGTAAGGTACATGAGAAGGCATGTGAGTTTCCCCGGGACCCAGTACTGAGGGACATGAGAAGGTACATGGGCGACCCGCCACATTCCTATGTGCACATAGAAGTTGATAGTGCTGGTGCGTCGAGTTTGCTCCGCATCGAGTCTTACTTGTTTTCGATGTTGGGTGTGTTGAGTTTTGCTCCACCCCAACTAAGGATGTTTTCGACGTTGAGAGCATTGAGTCTTGCTCCGCCTCAACTAAGAGAAATTGTTGAGACAAACTGATTTTATGTACAACTACTCTGGAATGTATTCATGTGATTTGGTTAAACGTTGAAAAGCTATGATTTTATAGAAGTGATGTTTTGAATTGTGAGATAATGATGATAACATGCCTGTTTTTGAACTAAAGATAGTTTCACAAAATCTATCACACACTGAGCGTTTAGCTCATGTTTTCATATGTTTTCCATTTTTCAAGTAGCATGACAGTTCCCATTGTCGATCGAAGTCGAGGTTTGTCAAAAGTTAAAGGTATTGTCATCCTAGGAAGGATGATTAAATGGGTATAAAGGAGGTGTTGACAGTGGAAGTCGATAATAGAGTCGATGACTACTGTCCTCATGCTCCGTCTCGGGCTACAGGAGGGTAGTTCGGGATGGTGTGTGACATGGTTGGAACTGATCAAGGATTACGATTGCACTATAAATTATCATCCAGGGAAAGCAAATGTTGTAGCTGACGCGTTGAGTAGGAAGTTGAGACAAGCCAAGACTTCATTGAATACTATTAGTGCAGAATTGACAAAGAAGTTAAAGAGTTCAAATGCATCTTTATCGGTAGACAAGTTGGGAGGTTTGCTTGCACACTTCCAGGTAAGACCTACTTTGATGAGTGAGATTGTTAGTAAACAGATGGAAGACTCTGTACTCAAGAAGATAGTAGAAGGGGTGAATCTCAACCAAAGAACGGATTTTGATATAAGAAGCGATGGAGCTTTAATGAAACAAGGAAGATTGTGTCTCCCAAATGATTTGACATTGAAAAATGCTATTCTAGAGGAGGCTCATAGTTCTGCATATGCGATGCATCCAGGTAGTACAAAGATATACAGGACTTTGAGAGAATATTATTGGTGGCCAGGAATGAAACGGGAAATTGCTGATTGTGTAGCAAGATGTTTGATATGTCAACAAGTTAAGCCAGAAAGACAAAGACCTGGTGGACTTTTTTAAAACCACTTCCCGTATCTGAGTGGAAATGGGAACATATCACTATGGACTTCTTATTTGGTCTTCCTAAAACTCCAAATGGGTATGATGGAATATGGGTGATAGTTGATAGATTTACTAAAACTGCCAGATTCTTACCAGTTAAAGTGACATTTACTTTAGATAAACTGGCCAAATTGTATGTTGATAAGATAGTAAGTCAGTATGAAGCTCCTATGTCTATTATTTCTGATAGAGATCTAAGATTCACATCTAAGTTCTGGCCGAGTTTACAGCAAGCATTGGGAACTAAACTTAAGTTTAGTACAGCCTTTCATTCTCAAACTGATGGACAAACAGAAAGAACAATTCAGACTCTAGAGGATATGTTGCGTGCTTGTGTATTGCAATTTAAAGGAAGCTGGGATACTCATTTATCTTTGATGGAGTTTACATATAATAATGGTTACCATTCTAGTATTGGAATGACACCTTATGAGGCATTGTATGGCAAACGTTGCAGATCTCCTATATGTTGGGGTGAAGTAGGAGAACGGAAGTTAATGGGACCAGAATTAGTCCAAACTACATCTGAGAACATGAAATTCATAAGAGAAAGGTTGAAGACTGCACAGGATCGGCAGAAAAGCTACGCTGATAAGAGGCGTCAAGACTTAGAATTTGAAGTTTGTGATAAAGTCTTCTTGAAGTTATCTCCATGGAAAGGAATTTTGAGATTCGGAAGGAAAGAGAAGTTGAGTCCAAGATATATTGGCCCTTCTGAGATTCTGGAACGCATAGCGCCGTCGGCTTATCGGTTGGCGTTACCTATGGAATTGTCTAAAATACATGATGTATTTCATGTTTCTCTACTAAGGAAGTACATTCCAGATCCTACACATGCTTTGGAAGCTCAACCTATTCAGGTAAATGAAGTGTCTTATGAAGAGGAACCTGTGCAAATTCTTGATCGAAAGGAACAAGTTCTGAGAACAAAAAACGATACCGCTTGTTAAAGTTTTGTGGAGAAATCACAAAGTAGAAGAGGCAACGTGGGAAAGTGAAGATCAAATGAAGATCAAATACCCTCATCTCTTTACGGAGTGACTTAACCTGAATTTCTAGGACGAAATTCTCAAAAAGGGGGTAATGAATTGTAAGCACCTAATTGGTAAGCACGTTCAAAAGCTTTAAGCGAATTAGTAAATTAAAAAAAAAAAAAAAAAAGAAAGAAAGAAGGAAGAGGAAAACTAAAAGGGAAGAAGACAAAAAAGAAAAAGGAAGTAGAAAAAAAAGAAAAGAGAAGAAAAAGAAAAAGAAGAAGAGAAGATAAGGATGAGAAGTCGGTCATAGCTTTTATTTTGAAAGGAAAATGTTGCCAACTCATTTCTATTCATTTCCAAACGAATTTCTATGCTATTTTTCAGCTGCACGTCGTGGAGAGGTTGAAGAAGAGTTCTAGGGCAAATTCGTGCAAGGCTTTGGACGGTTTCATGGTAAAACTGAAGTTGAAACAGAAGCTTCATCTGCTGTCGCGCAGCTCGAACCAAGTTTGGTGTTTGGTGAATATCGAGCTGAAGAGATTGAATTTTGGGCTGAAATTTTAAGGTTAGTAAGTTAACTCAATTTTTAACAACTTTTATGAACGATGCTTGAGTTGAAATGGATTAGAAACATGTAAACTTTTAGCTGGAAGTTACTGATACGAAATTTCTGTGCAATCTGGAGTAGCGCGGAGAAAACTTGCAATATCTGATGAACTAGGACGAGTTGAGCCATGAAAATTTGAGGTAAGCTAGAAACATGTTTCTCTACAAGTTTGTAGAAGGAAAGAAGTTCTAAATCTGGCTGGAAATATGACTTTGAATTGGAAGAACTGAGAACAGAAAGGAAAGGAGGAAACTTTGTTGTCGGGTGTCGTTTGGGAGGGGGTATCGCTGAGGAATTTGAGCGTGAGTAGCGACACTAGTCTCGCTGGTCGTGCAAAGGAGGTTTTTCTCTCACAAATCTCGCTGGCTCTCGCTCAGTGTCGCTCCTTAGGTAGTCTTGCTAGTCTCGCTTATTCTAGTGTCGCTAGTGCCTTGTACCTGTTGTGTAATTTCTTTAGTAATCTCGCTAGTAAGGTGAAATCTCGTTGGTAATCTCGCTAGTGACATAGAATCTCGCTTATTATGTGAATTTTAGAAAAGAAAGGGAATCTCAGTGTTGAATCATGATTAAAGTTTAAGTATGCACATTTAATGATCATGTAAAGGAAGTTTAAGGAAAACGTAACATGAGGAATGTGTATTTACAGGCCAAGAAGAGCTCGGAAAGGCATATAATCCGCTCAGGGACTAAGGACAAGTTATGAGTGACACTTTTCTTTCTTTGAAAACGAAATTTATTGAAAATGTTTAGTTTGGTTTTTCTTATGAGATATGGCTTTGAGATTTACTGTTTTCTTGAAAATCATGATGTTTGATGATATTGTTCACAAGGCATGTTTTATCCGTTTTCTATAAGATGTTGAATGGCATGTCTTGAACTGTTGTTTATCGTGATATATCTGATTTTCATGAAAGATTTTCATGTGAACTATTTATGTCTAGTACTGGTTTCTAAAATGTTTTAGAGGAGGCTCAATGCGGAAGGACATGAGAAGACATGTGAGTTTCCCTGGGACTCGGTACTAAAGGACTCGTTTAAGGTACTTGAGCAACCCGTGACATGCCTATGTGCACATAGAGGTTGCGACGTTGGGTGTGTTGAGTCTTGCTCCACCCCAACTAAGGTTGATATCGACGTTGAGAGTGTTGAGTTTTACTCTGCCTCAACTAAGAATGTTTTTAACGTCGGGTGCGTTGAGTCTTGCTCTGCCCTGACTAAGGAAAAGTTTTGAGAACGAACTGTTTTCGTGTACGATCATTTTGGCATGAACATATGTGATTTGTTTACGTTGTTGAAAATTATGATTTTACAGAAATGATTATTTGAATTACGTTTACGTATATGGTGTTATTATGATTTTAACATGCCTATTTTCGAACAAAAGATGGTTTTACAAAATTAGTCACTCACGGGGCTTATAGCTCACGTTTTCCATGTTTTCTTTTCCTCCCAGGTAGCAAGGACGTTCCTTGTGCATTGCCTACTCCAACTCGCCCTGCTTAAGCTTCGAGTTTCCAAAAACAGTTTATTTTTCTCGTTGTTGTACGTGTAAATAAGCTAGCACTGGTGGCATGTAGATTTAGTTGTTTATAAGTGGGTTATGAGAGAGTATGTTATAAAAGTGTACTGTGTACAGGAAGGATTATTATATTATGATCATGCGTTAATATGGCTGAATTCTATGAATGTATACGTATGAAATGTTTGTACAGGAAGTTATGTGAGATGGGACGATATGCGTCACAAGAGGGGTGATGTATATTGTCTTCACATCTCCTTTCAGGTTAAGTAGGTAAACAGAGAGGGGGGTATGACATGGTGGGCTCAGACTAGTTGCTGTGTAGGCTAAGCACCCCAGACTCGCTCGCTACTTAAAAAACAGAAAAACAAGGAAAGCATGAGCTAGGTTGCCCAGTGAGTGACTTGTTTTGTAAAAACCTTCCTTTAACTCGGAAGCTAATCAAATTGTAATCATTCTAAAACAATGAGTAAATAACATCAATTCAAAGTCATATCCATGCAAAACATGCTCAAGTGGCATTGTTATACCATATATGTTCATTTCAAAAAAAGAAACATGGAAAGTCAGTTTATTTCAAAAACATTTTCCTTAGTTGAGGCGGAGCGGAGCTCAACGCCACTCAACGTCGAAACATCCTTAGTTGTGGCAGAGTAATCATGACACACCCAACGTCAAATACCTTTAGCTGTATGGAGTAGTCTCAACACAACAGCGTCATGCCTCTATGTGCACATAGATATCATATCCTAGGTTACCCAAATACCTTCTCTGAGTCCTTCAGTATCGGGTCCCATATATGAGATTTAGGCCAACCACATGCCTTCTCTGAGTTCTTCAGCGTTGGGGGCTATCTTTATACTCAGGTTACCCATATGCCTTCTCTGAGTCCTTCAGCATTTGGACCCATTTCTATATCCTGACTACCCACATGTCTTCTCCATGTCCTTCAGCATTAGGAGCCTTTTCAAAAACATTATTAAAAAACAACATGCTTCGAAAATAGCATAATATAAATTCACGAGTTTATAACATTTCAAATCTTCACAATCTCATTAACAAGCATCAATTCTTTCCATAAAATCATAAGTAAATAAACAGTATGCCTTTCATAAAACTCGTTTAACAACTAGCATGCTTCAAATGATTTCCAATGTAAAATACATAATATGCACGTTAAAACCCGTGAAAGCACATACATATAAACATGTTTCCAAACATAATCTTACAACAATAAAACTTTGTTTAAAATAGACTCATTTTAAATAAACTTGTCACTCACTACTTGTCTCGAGCCTTTAGTGGGTTATAGGCTTTTCCTAGCTCCTCTCGACCTAAAATAATACATTTCCCTTTATTAGATTTCCTTAAAATTCCTTTTTACATAACAAATAAGCCTTAGACATTTCTATTATTCACCACTGAGACTCTACTTCATGGAAAACACCATCACCGAGACTATATTCCACAAAGAAATGCTCAACTGAGGCTACATTTCATAAAAGAATGCACTAATGAGGGAGATTCAGACCATTAGCGAGACTAAACCAAGAAATTCAAGCAAAAGACCAAACTGTACCAGCGATACTGCAAACCAGCAAGACCAGCAAGACTTACATGATCAGCGAGACTAGCGACACCATCGAGACTAGCGATATAGAGCGATACCAAGCGATACCCAGCAAGAGTTGTTAGACAAAAAGCCACCAGCGACACCAGCGATACTCATCCCGCTGCTCACCTTTATACCTTCAGTGTCATTGCTTCCTCTAGCGATACCCGTCTCATTCTACTTCTGTCTTCGCTTCTGTTTTCACTTCTATCTGTGAAAAGTCATATTTTCAACCCGAATTAGAACTTCTTCTCTTCTACAGACTTGTAAAGAAATGTGTTTTCTAGCTTACCTCCAAATTTCAGAGCATAACTTCTCTTCGTTTGACAGATATTCCTAATTTACATCGCACTACTCCAGATCACTCAGAAAATTCGTATCAGTCGCTTCCACCTAAAATTTAACATGTTTCTCTTCATATTCAGCTCAACCATCCTTCACAAGCATTATTAAGAATTGAGTTAACTTACTAACTTCAAATATTCAGCCTTAAACTCAATCTCTACAGCTCGCTATCCTCCAAATACCAGACCTTGCTCAGATTGCACGAGAGCAACCAAATCTTCTGTTTCAGCTTCAATTACACCACGAAACCGACCAGAATTCTACACGAATTTGCCTTAGACTCCTTCTACCTCCCTTTGTCACTCAGCTGGAAGATGGAGTCAGTTGAAGCTTTGAAAATGGAGAAAATGATCGAAACTCAACATTTAAACGGCTGCCAATATACTTCCACATTCTCTTTTTTTCATTTCATTTCTTTTTTTTTTCTTTTGCCCTTTCCCCTTCTTTTTCTTTCTTTCTTTATTTCTTTTATTTCCAAAATCTTTCTTTTCTATTTTTATTTTATTTTATTTTCAAATAAACAAAGTAATTCCTAAACTCGATTTACCTCATAATGATTTAGCCCATATCGGTACTTCGTACTTACGTTTAAGTCTTACAAAATTGAAGTAGGGTTTACAATAGGTACTCCATTAAGAGCGAATACTGATCCTGATGTAGATTTCCTAGAATCCTTGTCAGTCTGAAAAATAAAGTCAATGTAACTTGTAAGGATCAAATCCTTATGGCCATACACAAGCATATAGTTCCTCGTTCTCCTAAAATACCTAAGGATTGTTTTTACTGTTGTCTAGTGATCAAATCCTTGATTAGATTAATACCTACTAACAATCTCAACTAAATAGCATATGTCAAGCATCATATACAGCATTGCATACATAAGGCTACCCACATCTGATGCATAGGGAATACGTCTCATATTCTTAGCCTCTTGAGATGTCTTGGGACACTGTTCCTTAGACAAGATAACTCCATGTCTAAAAGGCAAAATTACCTTTCTTGGAATTCTAGATCAAATATCTGACAAGTATTTTTTTCAATATAAGATGCCTGAGACAAAACTAACATTTTGTTTTTGCGA
Source organism: Citrullus colocynthis (assembly GCA_031780015.1). NCBI lineage: Eukaryota > Viridiplantae > Streptophyta > Magnoliopsida > Cucurbitales > Cucurbitaceae > Citrullus > Citrullus colocynthis. Next base: position 404,330 of record QLSR01000126.1, on the reverse strand, counting down.
TCTCTAATGATCTGAATGCTAGGAACATATTGTGTTTCTCCCAAATCTTTCATTTGCAATGGAGCAGATAATTAGTTTTTAAGGTCAGTAAGAAATCCTACATCATTCTTAATGAGTAGGATATCATTTATATACAAAGCAACAGTACTCTTGATGATTTTCTTGTAAACACAAGGCTTATCGACATTTTGTTCAAAGCCATAAGATTTGACTGCATTTTCAAACCTTATATTCTATCAAGATGCCTGTTCAATCCATAAATGGATCATTTTAGCTTGCATATTTTTTGCTCCTAACCTTGTTTATGAATACTTCTAGTTGATTCGTGTAAATGCTCTCATCAAGGTTGTCATTCAGAAAAGTAGTCTTGACATCCATTTTCCATATTTCATAGTCATAATATGTGGTAATGGACAAGAGAATGCAGATAAACTTTAACATGGCAATAGGAGTGAAGGTTTCTTCATAATCAACCTCTTCTACTAAGGTATAACCATTTGCCACAAATCTAGCCTTAAAGGTCTATACCTTTCCACCTACATCTCTTTCCTCTTTTAGATCCATTTGTAACCTATAGGTTTTACCCCATCAGGTTGATCTTTAAGATCCCAAACTAAATTGGAATACATAGATTCCATTTCAAGATACATGGCTTTGACCCATTCATCTTTGTCAACATCTTCCATTGCTTGTTTAAAAGATAACGGATCCTCAATCTCATCATCAGATATGATGACATGGGCTTCTGTCAAACCCATATATCATGTAGGACGGGATATAACCCTCCCACTACGACAAAGCTTTCTCAACTTTTGAGAAGGATTTGGACTAAATGAACTAGCACCATTGACAAATTTTGTGATGTACCAGAATTGTCGACATCTCTTGTTGATGTATTGTTATTTTCATGGAAAATTTCATTTAATATTAATTTACTGCAAGTTTGTGGTCTCTTATATGATATTCCTCTAAGAACGTAGCATTTTTCGATACAAACACCCTGCTATCTTAGGATCATAAAAGAGACCACCACTGATTTCTTTAGGATTGCACCCTCCCAGGTACCCTCCTCACCCAGGAAGAAGTGTGACGAGAGCAGACATCGACCCTCTTACGACATCCACTGTCAACCATAAACTCTACCTTTACCTAATAAACAATTATAAACCATAAACTACTTCACACATATACCAGAGTTAACTTGCCATACGCACATCCTTTTCATTCAGACATATAACAACAACTTCCTTATCCCTCTCTATATGAACAACACATGATCCAGTTCAATTATTTACAATTTTCATAATACTAAACACTGTTGGTAGACCCAGACGAGATCTTTTGTAGACTAAGCATCTCAAACTCGCTTGCTACCTGGAAAAACAGAAAAACAAGGAAAATATGAGCTTAAATGCCCAGTGAGTAACTAATTAAAGTTTTTCTCAACAGTGTATAAAAATATAAAACCCAGCTATATGAAAATGTAAAACCCAACCATATCCATCACTAGGATACATTAGAACATAGTTTAACCATATCTGATTATCTATGGAACCTTATTCACAAACCATTTCCTTAAAACTCCTTCTCTAGTTGAGGCTGAGCGAAGCTCACTGCACCCAACGTTGATATTTCTCAGCTGAGTAGAGTACTCTCAATACCTCAGAATCAGTCAATCAAAATTTGCTCACGGGCTACCCAAGTACCTTCTCTCAGTCCCTCAGTACTAGATCCCCAGGATACTCAAGTGTCTTCTCTACATCTCTCAGCACTGAGTTTTCAAATACAAGATTACCCACATACCTTCACATCGTCCCTCAGCATTAGGTTTCTTACAACACTGGATTTCCCACATGCCTTCACATCTTCCCTCAGCATTGGGTTCCTTACAACACTTGGTTTCCCACATGCCTTCACATCTTCCCTCAGCAATGGGTCCCTTAGAAAACATTATAAAGCAAATATGCTTTGCATAAATAATTCTTCATAAATCATTTCATGATAAACAGAACAATATTAGCATGAAGCTAATTACATACATAAATATCCCACATGCCTTATCTTCGTACCTCGGCATGGGGAGCCATTCAAATAAGAATACAATATAACATAAAATCATGAGTTTGTAATATCTCATACATCATAATACTTTTCATATGCTCACACACTTTCATTATTCTCACCTCATAATTCATATTCTCATTCATACTCTAGTAACGTCTCATCCATCACAATACTTTTCATAAACTCATATGCTACCTTTAGTCTCATCGTCACAAATCACATTTCATAAGCTCATATGCTTCCTTTAGTCTTAGCATCATAATCACATACTTAATCACACTCTTGTGTCCACTCCCACATCACAATATTAATCATAAGTTCCCGTGCTTCCATCCGTCTTACCCTTATTATTCACAATACTTTTGATCAGTCTATATATATAAATAAATATTGAAGCAGCTCATTATACCGCACATGGACCACACATAAAGTTCATAGAATTCGATCATGTAAGCATTTATCAACAAATATTATCAAGAAACTATGTTTAAGACTAAATACTTTTAGATAGAAAGTCATTCACTACTTGTCCTAGGCCTTGAGCGGATTGTACACCTTTCCTAGCTCCTCTCAGCCTGAAATAACACATTTCTCGTGTTAAACTTCCCTAAAGTTCTTTTTTACAAACCATTAGTTTACACATTTGTATTTTATTCATGTTACACCACTAAGACCAACTTCTTCCAAAAACAATCATATTAAGAGAGATTCCACACAACTAGTGAGATTACTAGTGAGATTCCACACTACTGGCGAGATTACTAACAAGATTAAACTACAGGCACACGTCACTAGCGATACCATTGTGAGTGAGACAGCGAGACTTACCTGAGCAGCGATACCGAGCGATACTCAGCGAGATTTGTGAGATGCATAGCTCTCTGCGCTACCAACAACACTCGTCTCGCTACTCACTCTCCAACTTGTCAGCGACACTGCAGTTCCAGCGACACCCGTTATCTCAGTTTTTGCCTTTCCTCTTATTCTCACTTCTACCTATTAAAGTCGCATTTTCAGCCAAATTTAGAACTTCTTTCCTTCTACAAACTTGTAGAGAAATATGCTTTCCAACTTACCTTAAATTTTCAAGGCTTAACTCCTCCTCGTTAGTCAGATATTTCAAGATTACCTCGCACTACTCCAAATCGCACAACAATTCTGTATCAGTCACTTCCACCTAAAAGTTTACATATTTCTCTTCCAATTCAGCTCAAACATACTGCATAAAAGTTGTTAAAAACTAAGTTAACTTACTGACCTTAAAATTTCAGCCCTAAATTCGATCTCTTCAGCTTGTTCTTCTCCAAACATCAGACCATGCTCGGATTGCACGACAGCAGCCAGACTCACTGTTCCAGCTTCAGTTTTACCACGAAAACGATCTGAATTCTCCACAATTTTGCCCTAAACACCTTCTCCTACCTCTCTTCGTCTCTCAGCTGTGAAATTCAACTGATTTGAGCTTTTGAATGTGTTTAAAATGATCAAACACTCAGCTTAGTCACTTAAATAGGCCGCCGACTTAACCTCCACTTTCTTTCCTTTAAAAATGAATTGGTTAACGCATACCTCAGCTCACCAATGCATAGCAACCTTCACAAACGCATGGCACACCCTCACCAATGCATAGCAGCCATCACAAACGCATGGCACACCCTCACCAATGCATAGCAGCCTCCACAAATGCATGGCACACCCTCACCAACGCATAGCAACCTTCATAAACGCATAGGACACCTTCAACACATGATAACTCATGCCTTAAGGCTCTCGACCACTCTTTACTTACCTTGTTTAACTTGTCATCTTCCAAAACCAATCTTTATAGCTTGCTAACTTCCTAAACTAAGTGCGCGGCTTACATGGATAGCCTACAAATAGGCACACCCTTGAACGTGCTTCCAGTTTGTTCGAGTTTGTAGACAGCATATGTGCTAGACATCCCCAAATTCTGAAATATCGTAAACTGCTTTTACGACCTTTCCATAACTCAAAAGGTGTTTCAGAAACACTTTTTGATGGAACATTGTTCAAAGATGTATACTGCAGTCTCTACAACATAACCCCAAAAAGTATCAGGTAAATGAGCATAGCTTATCATGGACCGAACCATATCCAACAGGATTCTATTTCTCCTTTCTAATTCACCATTCTGTTTGAGGCGTATCAGATGCTGGGAGTTGAGATGTAATTCCATGTTTTATCATATAGTCTTGGAAAGTCAAGTCCATATACTCTCCATCTCAATCAGACCGAAGTATCTTAATTGTTTTACCTAACAAGTTTTCAACTTCAGTCTTATACTTTTTAAACTTTTCAAGAGCTTCATACTTATGTTGCATTAGGTAGAGGTACCTAAATCTTGAATAATCATCTATAAAAGAGATGAAGTATTCAAAACCTCCCCTTGCCTTAACATTCATCCGACCATAGAGATATGAATTTACAAGTTCTAAGGGTTCTTTGGCTCTATAACCTTTTCTACTAAAGGTCTTTTAGTCATTTTGCCTTTAAGGCATGACTCACATACTAGTAAAGAATTTTCTTCTAACGCACTTAGAAGTCCATTATTGACCAACCTCTCAATCCTATTGAGAGTTATGTGACCTAGTCTTAGATGCCAAAAATGGGCATTTTCCTTAGGAGAAATTTTCTATCTTTTATTTTATGTCATCGCTATTTTAAACAGTTCGGTATTAAGGAGCATATTTGTTGCTAACCGTTTTGATTAGTTCAACAACATTCTTAAAAATAAACGATTTATTAGCAGAAAAAGTGATTGAATACAACTGTTCTAATAAGCAAGGAACAAAAATTAAGTTCCATTTAATACGAGGAACTATAAACACATTGTTTAACAATAGGCAACATGTAACTAATATAATTAAACATACATCACATGCACATAAAAACTATATTATAGCAAGAAGAGACCAAGATTGACATCCTAAAAAGAAATAATTGCATTAATATAAATAAATTATAGTAATTTAATCATTAAAAAAATAATAAATTTAATAAAAAAAAAAAACTGTAACTGCTTCACGATTACCCATATTGCACGTTCTGGAAAACGCTAAACGTCCACACATGTCTGGATTTTGTCGAACCACTATAAAATCATGGTGTCATTTTCTCTATGCCTATCCTATTTAATTTTGTAATTAATTTGTTGTTACATTTTATTGCTTGAAATTAATTGAAATTTTTGTTTCGGAATTAAGTGCTTGTATTGGTTTCTTTTGATTGGTAGTTCTTAAATTCCTATATACTTTACCAATCTTATTGTTACAATTAAATAGGGTGTGATTGTTAATTTCTTGTTTAATTCAAAGTGAAATTATTTGCATAAAATCATTGTTTAAATTACTTGTTAGCAAAATGTTCACCCCCTCTAAAATCGTCATACCGATCCTACAATAGGTGGATTAGTAGAGAACTTTATGAGATTTGTAAATAATAAGCTACAAATTAATTTAATTTTGGTTTTATTCTATTACATTCAAGTGTTAAGATTTTTGCAACAAGTTTTTCGAAAGATTCACATTTGTTGATAAATAAGTATTTGTGAAACAAATAGCACTATAAGAGTGTGCTTGGAATACTTTTTCAAGTGTTTAATTAAAAAAATAAGTCATTCGAAAAAAAAATACAAGTATTTGGCAACCACACCTTTGTCGAGGAAGGTTCTATCTAGGATTGAGGTTTTTAAGATGACGGTAAGGGAACACCTTTACATGAGAACTGACTTGGAAGGTGAATTAGTCAACATTTTATAAGCATGCAATAAATGATTAAAGTTTATTAAAATGTTTAATAAATGAGAATAATATGTTGTGATACTATCTAATATAAATATTATATTGGGAAAACCAAAAATCACTTAGATAAATAACTTAGCCTAAATTTACCAAAGTAATGATCCCTAATTTATAAAAATACTTAGTGGGATGAAAATTATATATGATTTTTCTTTTCTCTCACGTTCTATGTTAAAGTTCACAACGTGAGATCCATACTCGGTCTCGTGATGCTCTAGGCGCATCCTCTCTTCGGAAGATGTTTGTATGGATCCATATCAAGGTGAATGGAGAAAGTATTTATAGTAAGTGGGAGAAGGATATGTATCAATACTCCTATGGTCTCTTTCATTAGTTTGCAAAATGAGATTTCATACTCGGCTTCGTGGTGCCCTAGGCGCAGTCCCACCCCCCCTGAAGGTGTTTGTATGAAGTCAATATTAGGGCAAACTCTAGAAATGGATAGGGTTGCCTTAGTTTTTGCACCAATATTGTCCTTCCCTTTGGCAAGCTTATTGGGGCGAGACTCTAGAACCTAAAATGGAGGATCACACTTACAATAACTCATTAAGGTAATGTTTTATTGACCAAAAGAGTGGTAACTAAACACTGTAGGAATAAGAGTTATTCTAGTGTATTGTTTGGTCGAGAGTGTTTCAATTCAACGAAGAGATAACTAACTACTCTTCGATAGCTTCGAGTCCTAAATCACTGAGGTATCGGAAAATAAAATGAGTTTAAGGGAACATTTATTTTTGAAAATAGACTTTGAAAAACATTTATTTTTTAAGTTAATCCAAAAGGACCATAAACTTTTAGAAATTAAAAAAAAAAAAAAAAAAAAAAAAAAAAAAAAAAAAA